>OY755251.1:40726191-41149692 GCA_963576725.1 Azorinus chamasolen
AATGCTAGAGAATGGGTGTTAATGAGTATCTTAAAGTACAACTAGAGGTTTGTTTTTGTCACAAAAACAGATGTCTCCCCCTCCCAACCTCTTTCCAATACACAAGTGTAATGTCTGTAACTTCAAACTTATCAGGGTCTAATGTTTAAGTCATCAGGGGCAATAACTCCAACATTGTCAGAGGGAGACAATTCAAAAGCCCCAGATACACAATAACACATGCTAGTCAACATTCTTGTGAAGTTTGGCGACTCTAGTACTAGTGGTTTCAGATACATGTGACACAAAGTAAAGTTTCTCTTATTTAAGTCATAAGGGTCAGTAACTCTAAAGTTATCAGGGGAGACAATTAAAAAAACCCAGATGCACAACAACTCATGCTGGTGAACATTCCTGTGAAGTGTGGTGACTCTAGCCCTACTGGTTTAAGAGATACGTGCAGCACAAAGTTTCTCTAATTTCAAGTTAACATATCAGGGGCAGTAACTCAAGAATTATAAGGGGGAGACAATTAAAAACCCAGGTGCACAACAACTCATGCTGGTGAACATTCCTGTGAAGTTTGGTGACTCTAGCCCTAGTGGTTTTAAAGATATGCATGACAAAAAAATTATCTAATTTAATGTAATCATATCAGGGGCAATAACTCCAAAGTTATCAAGGGAAGACAATTCAAAAACCCAAGTTGTACAACAACTCATGCTGGTCGACATTCCTGTGAAGTTTGGTGACTCTAGCCCTAGTGGTTTCAGAGATATGCACGACACTAAGTAAAGTTTGTCTAATTTTAAGTCATCAGGGGCAGTAACTCCAAAGTTAACAGGGGAGATAATTCAAAAAACCTAAGAGCAAAACAACTCATGCTTGTGAACAATCCTGTGAAGTTTGGTGACTCTAGCCCTACTGGTTTCAGAGATACGCGCGACACAAAGTTTGTATAAATTTAAGTATTCATATCAGGGGCAATAACTCAAGAATTATCAGGGGGAGACAATTCAAAAACCATAGGTGCACAACAACTCATGCTGGTGAACATTCCTGTGAAGTTTGGTGACTCTAGTACCAGCGGTTTAAGAGATACGCGCGACACAAAGTTTTTCTAATTTTAAGTCATCAGGGGCAATAACTCCAAAATTATCAAGGGGAGACAATTCAAAAACCATAGGTGCACAACAACTCATGCTGGTGAACATTCCTGTGAAGTTTGGTGACTCTAGCCCAACTGGTTTCAGAGATACGCGCGACACAAGTTTGTGACGGACAGACGGACAGACGGACGGACAGACGGACAGACGGACAGACGGACGGACGGACGGACGGACAGACAGACAACTCTGGCAAAAACAATATGTCTCCCCATAAATGGGGGAGACATAATTACAGTTACAGTTAATTACAGTTACATTATCGCTGTAACTGCAGTCGTACTTTGTTAAGTCGACTGTGACAGTTACCTGTACGGTTTTAATTTTGAATGGTGATCTTCAGTAATAACCTTCTAAAACAATCAACAAATAAAGGTGTCTTTAGAGCAGATGGTTGCTAACAACAGGACGAAAGAAAAACCGATGGATTCAGCAGGAGCTTTCTCTCTAACTTTCGTCCTGCATTACGCTGCACTATGCCCTTAACTCATTCCCTCATATGCTATGTTTAGACCCAAACTCTTTGAATAATTCTACCGAAAAGGAGCATTTACTAGAAAAAGGATATTTAGATTTGCGTAGTTTCGAAACCAGTTTGATAAATAGAGCATTTGCTCCTATGGAGCAATTGCTCTATTTATCACAATAGTTTCGTGAAGTGACTTTTACAGAGGAGTCAAAAGGCGTCAATATGAGGGAATCATTTAAGACACAGAATTAAACTCATTTCGGTGGTCGCTTTAGAGGCATTTCACTGTATATTGAATTCAGTACCTTTCTGATCATTTTCTCGTTACTTATATGTTCGATTAGACGTTGTTAACCCTAGAAAAATGACCTTTCAGTTCTCAGTAATGGTACAGGAAATTAGGAGAACACAAATGGAAATACAGGAGATTATATGGTTTATTATTTGCTTTTATTTATGCCTCACACGTATCCCCTGTTTTCAACTCAAGTCATGAAATATGTCAATCGGCCAAATCATTTTCTATATAATTATAGTTAAACGTTTGTGATGTTGCATTTTGTAAATCAATATATTTTGGAATCAGAAATGAATAATGATATCATCTCATCTAAAAGGGAGCCAATAATACCGAAATAAACATATTAGTAACTGTCCGAGTTGCATTTGTCGTTTACACTCACGTCTTTTACGGAAATTATTCCAACCTGAACGTGAGAGGTTACTGCAAGATAATTATATGCTAGTAAAAACCTTAAATTCAATTAATCGATGCAGAAAGCAATGCATCTCGCTCTCTACGCAGTGTTCCGTCCGGACTCTTTTTATTACTCGCAAATACTATATAAACCATGATGGTAAAAATGCGTCAAAATTATGAGAAAAGATTTAATCAGTAAACAAACCACCTGTCCTGTTACCCATAAACATTGAAATTGAATTTATGAGAGAGTGTAGTGCAGACCCACATCAGAGAGCTCATGAAAGAATCCCCCTGTTCCGCCTTTATCCCGCTTGAACCCAGTTCCCTCCACTGCCACTGGATGTTAGATGTTGTGGTGAATAAATGGGTTAAAACGCCGTTGAATAATAAATTATTACTTTCGCTGAAGGTGGCTGATAATATTTCATCCATATACGAGTATGTTTCTGTGTATTTTATTTATAATACGGAAAGATTTGCAGATTATAATTATGATAATGCTAATGACATAAGAGTAAAGTCGATGAGAAAATATCCGTCCTTATTGCAATGTAAGGTTCATAATTGACCTGGCTTTTAGGAGAAACTACGAAAAGCATACGTTGTCTTGTACTTACATTGTATCAAGTCATTATGATACCTGTCAGTACTATGATCGGTAAAGTATCAGTAAGACATGTTCAAGCGCGCGCCCACCATCCGCGGTTGTCACGTTTCATATAACATGACGTCATAAACAAGTAATGTCTTCCCAAAGCTTGATCCAATGCAAGTTTTACTTCTTTTGTTTCGATTAACTGTTGCGCTGCCATTGCCCAATGTCGTATCTCTGATTACCTATGCAAGCAGTTTGAATCCAGATGAGACGCCGAGTAACTCAGGATCCAAACTCTTTGATACTCTCACTGTTTTGAAATAACGACGAAGACAAAATACAAACAAATGAAAATTGTAGCAGACGAAAATGTTTGCAGACGACAAAATTTCGCAGCGAAAGAGTTAAGCTTTGGGAAAATCATTGACCGAATGCCAAACAGCTTGGTTCCTGGATCAAAGCTGTTTGCAAAGATGGATCTGGTTGTAACATCTGCAAACATTTCGGAGTCTCATCAGGATCCGAGTTGTTTAACACTTTAGTTTCTTCTCAAAGCTTGATTTAATCGGAAGCAAACAAACTTGAACATATTCAGATTTGAACAGATGTCTTTTCAAGGGTGGGTGGGGTGGGTGGGGTGGGTTATGGTTAAGGATTAATTCAAAACCAACCGCTGTTTTTTTCCCATAATAGGTACGAATCAAACATACTGACAGGATACTGCCATGCTAAGACTTAGTCCGATAAGTGTATTATTGCCCGCTCTATATTTGATGTACTTCGTATTTTAATATTTTAAAGAGAAGATCTCACCTTTTATATAAGTAATGTGATACCTTTATAGTCCATATGTGTTGTAATTTTATTTATCACATGTGTTTGTCAGTTCATTTTTAATCTGATCAAAAGTGATAACTGTTTTTTTTTAAAACCGTTCCTTAATAATACACGTTAGTGTCCTTTTTGAAGATCAAATTTTATCCCTTCTCCTCTTGTTTCTGTATTTAATACAACGATTAGCAGCAACCACATGGTTTTACTAATACATGTAGTATGTAATACTATTTTTAACATGTGGTGTTTTATGTTTGTCAGTGAAATGTGATAGTCTCTTATAATTCCTTTTAGAATGGCTGTGTACTCTTTCTACTATGTATTGTAAAGTTGTTGCCTTTGTTCATGTATTGTGTACACAGATGAGACTCAAAAACACAGAAAAACACTTACTGCAGATACAACATCCGAGTGACAAACAGCTGTATCCCCGGTGATACCTATGTTTATTAAGAGCTGTATCCCCGGTGATACCTATTTTATTAACAGTTGTATCCCCGGTGATACCTGTTTATTAACAGTTGTATCCCGGTGATACCTATGTTTATTAACAGTTGTATCCCAGTGATACCTATGTTTATTAACAGTTGTATCCCCGGTGATACCTATGTTTATTACCAGTTGTATCCCGGTGATACCTATGTGTATTCACAGTTGTATCCCGGTGATACCTATGTTTATTAACAGTTGTATCCCCGGTGATACCTATGTTTATTCCAAAGTTCAATACCTACTGAATATTCATGGAAAACATGGTTATACTAAGATATGGAAGGTGGAATATTGTTGTCATTTTAGAAAGTAAAGTAACAGATTTTGGAAAATCCATTAGCAAACAGAGCTGATCCAGATCAGATTGCTCCCCTGTTTTCAAATGCCTGAACACACGTTCATATTGAGGAAAGGGTTAATGCTGGACGAACGTAATGCAGAACGCTCATTATGAACTTTCTGCATAGTATTTGTCCTGAATTAAGCTTCCATCTGCTTTTGCGCCCGAGAGTTATTATTATGTCTAGTGGTCACTCTAGAGGGGTTTTACTTTACATTGCGTGCATCACTTATTCGTCCGCAGCAGGTTAATTGTTAGATACAACCATAGCTTCAGATAAGATGCGTAAATTAAATCATTTTCATGTATAACTGCTTTATTTCTCCACCAAACCCTACACTTTGACCACTCTTTAGAATCGTCTCAAGAGTGGTCACAGTATAGTGTTGGGTGGAGAAATGAGGATTTTAGTATTTGAGTACGCGCCTTTATCTGTAGCTCTGGACACAACTATGTATTTAACTTAATCATCCGTTACAATTTAGTATTGTGTAATGTAACTCTTACCATGATAAGCGCGATGTGATTTGTATTTGCACACAGCAAATCATGATGACGCGTCTCATCCGAATCCAAGCTGTCAAAATATTGAACTAATCCAATTACGTTAAAGAGCGGGATCAATGTATACTGTACAGTGTATAATTGTGATATAATGTGATGCACCCCCCCCCCCCCCCCCTCGAATTGACAAATAGGCCCGTTTAACCCGTGTCGTCGTACTTATGCAGTTTACGCCTTGGCGAACAGTGTGTTACTCATAAGGATCTAACGTTTTTAACAACTCGTCAATTGTTTCTCAAAACAGTGTTTGAATCGGAAGTAGTCAAACATGCATCCAGTTCAACCTTCTTGATGTACATGTAGGTAAAGTTTTACGGAGTACACATTCTCTTTTCGCGTGTTTACTTCACATCATTCGTTATTGTGAAACCCTAAGTAATATTCATAGTGTTGTTCTGAAACCGGAGGCTGACCGAACGTGTCCGTTTATTTCCGTGTAATCGACGGAGTTTTGCATCTGTTAAAAAGTCGGTGGTTTTCTAAGGAAATACTGTTAGTATTTATCTGAATATAAAAAACTGTTGGAAAATAGGCTTGAGCATTATATTGATGATATATATGTAAAAGATATATATACATATGTAAGAATATGACTTTACAGGAAAATATATACAACAAATGCAGATTGCGTTATAAATAATTAAAATAATTTATTAATAATTTTATTAATAAATCTTGGAACTATGTACATATATTTTAACAATTTCTAGAACAAGAGAAACCTATACAGATTTGAAAGAACAAACGTATATAACATAGTCTATATCGGCTAACATACATAAGTACTATACGAAATGATACTGGCATGCGATTTAAAAAGGTTTAAATGATAGTATATTATTGTACATAACAAGAGACTTTCGTCTGCTTGAAAAAATACAGTATCTCGTAGAAATAATTTGTTTCATCACAAATGTATGTATTGTACCGTAGCCCATAACAGTGCAAACAATAAACCCTTCTTATGCTAAGCTCGGTCTGACTGACATTTAAAACAAACAGTTTGGATCTAGATGAAACACCGAATAACTCGGCATTGCATCAGGTTCAAATTATTTGACACTCTGCCATTAGTTTCTGAGCAATATAAACGAATCGGATGCTAGTAAAAGTTGTAAAGTAAGAGTTTTATCAGACTCTTATTTTTGAGCATGCGAAACAATAGGTATTAAAGCAACAGATAAAGGTGCGTGCTCAAATACAAAATCGTCATTTCTCCTTCAAACCCTATGGTGTGACTAATCTTTAGAATCGTCTCTTCGAGACAACATACGGGTGATTGATAAGTCCGTGGCCTTGGGTAGAAACAGACCACTTATAAACATACCATTTGATGTCCGTGTAGAAAATGTGTTATAATCACTCTGCAGAGACAGATGAATTTTTTCTCTCTGTTGTTTGCCAGAATTTGATTCTCAAATCTACTTTCTGTGAGTACTTCTAAGCAAATGGACAACGTTGGCCATCGCGCGATTATTCAATACCTTGGCATCAAAGGCTTATCACCTAAGGAGATTCATGAGGACATGGTAGCTACATTAGGGGAGCATGCCCCATGTTATAGCATGGTGAACAAATGGGCCGCTGAATTTAAACGCGGTAGAGAGAGTCTTGAAGATGACCCCCGTCCTGGCAGGCCACCAACTGTCACCTCAAAGGACACCATCAATAAAATCCATGATATGATTATGGCAGATCGGCGGATTACACAGCGGTACACAGCTGGGTATATCACAGGAACGAGTCCATGCAATTATCCATAATGATTTGCAAATGACAAAGGTTTCTGCCAGATGGGTCCCAAACCTTCTGAGTCTCGACCAGAAACGAGTTCGGTGCAACATGTCCAGGGAAAATCTTGCATTGTTTGAGCGAGATCAGGAAATTAAAGTTTCTCAAGCAGTTTGTAACTGTTGATCACCCCCCCCCCCTTCCGAAAAAAGCCAAGTCGACAACATATGCTGGAAAGGTGGTGGCCACAGTTGTCTGGGATGCGAAAGGTGTGCTGCTAGTGGATTATCTTGAAAGAGGTCACACTATTACTATTACCGGAAGGTATTATGCTGACCTCATGATGCAGCTTCGTGAAAAAATCAAGGAGACAAACGTGACAAGCTGCCATTAGGTGTGCTCTTCCACCAGGACAATGCTCCAGCACACAAGTCCACTGTTGCCATGGCTGCCCTTCGGGAATGTGGTTTCCAAATGGTTGAGCATTCACCATATTCACCTGATTTAGCACCCTCTGACTATTACCTATTCCCCCAAGATGAAAAAGGAACTCAGCGGTCGCCATTTTCGCACTGATGATGACGTCAAACAAGCTGTTGAAGCATTTCTTGAGGCCCAAGATGCCACCTTCTACAGGGAAGGTAGCCAAATGCTCCAACACCGTTGGACAAATTGTGTAAGCTTGCAAGGTGACTACGTTGAAAAATAAATGAAAATATTGAGGTCAAACTGCTACTCCCTGCCTCAGGCCACGGACTTATCAATCACCCCTCGTAGGGTTTGCTGGAGAAATAAAGAAGTTGTTCCTGAAAATGTTTTAATTTACGCATCTTATCTGGATCTCTGAGATATAATGGTTAAACCCTTCTCATGAATGCCTGTTTAAAACATTTAATCCATAAATAAGCCATTCTACGCCTTTGCAAACAGAGTAGACCAAGACCAGACGGCCCCTGTAAGAGACGTCTGATCAGGGTCTGCTCTGTTTGCTTGCTATAATATAGATATGATTCTACAGTTTCTAATATGGCCTACATATGTGTGTCCATGAGCTATTATAGAAAATGTTCTAATCAATATTCACGATATATTTATTATTTCTTAGATTAATTTTCAGGGAGTAAAGGGTTAATCACCGATAACTGAATTTGTCACTGACTTCTGATTCAATATTTGGTCATCTGGGTCCAAGTTGTTCGCAAGTCAGGACAGGCTTAGCATGGGGATAGATACCACACGAAAATATCAAGTCTTCATAATCAAGGAACAATTTAAAAAATGAAATAAAGATATGGATCAATGAAACTCCATAATACAAAATGCTTGGAAATAGTGCATATGAAAGCAATATGAAATATTGATCTACTAGGCAGGCAGGTATGCTTACATATTAAAACAAATAATTATTCAGACTACATCAACAAGCTAGGTCTGTTCACAAAATGCATTCAGGTCTTTCCTGAAACTATATATTCTAGAGCTTCAAATCTCTTTTAGGACAAATCAAGGCTTTTAATAAATATATTCATTTTGCTTATACTAACATTTGTGTTTAACTCGTTCAACCCTGAGAGTAGATTAGCCCATTAGTGTTTAAGTACAGATTCCATCCAATATGAAAGGGTTAAACATGCTAGATGTTTGTGAATGACAGACTGTAGAACTTGATCAGAGATCTACACTGTTTGCAAATAACAGTACATGCATGTTCCGGGTGGAAAAGGTTATTGCATTCAGTAACGCGTAGTTAACTGTTTCTTGAACACTAAAAATAAGAATATCTGAGAACCTGAGAAAATATCCTCTTCTGGCATATATAGTTGATGTATAACGTATAATGGATTTCGAACGCATTTGTTTCTTATCACTAAATACTAAACGATAATGTTACATTACGGGGGTCAACCGTGAAACCCCTATAAAGAGTCCAATTTATAAATATGTGTATATGTGTTCTAAAAAGGAAGTTGTTGATAAATTTACGACAAAAGGAACTTTATGCATAACCTGCATTATAAGCAAAATGCCTGTATTTAAGACCCAGAATCAAACATGTCGCATTAGACGGGTTTTACATGTACATGTACACAATTCAATGCATATCTTTCAAATTAGTTAAACAAAAAGGTATTAACAACTAATAATAGGCTTAACCCCTGTCCAGAGTAAGAAAACCTAATGTACATTTAAATGTGATCTGCTGCTATTTTGAATACTTCCGATTGGCCAAGTTTTTAACCGTTTCACTTTATAAATACACATTTCTGCGCATTTGCAAACAGAGAAGATCACGATCAGACGGCTCCTGTAGGTGTACTCCTGTAGGTGCTCCTGTAGGTGCCGTCTGATTAGGGTCGGGTCTGGTTGCTTACAATATACATTGTAATATATATGATTCTATAGTTTCTGCCGTGGTAAAACATCCACGTGTTAATGTGTTATAACATCCACGTGTTAATCTAATTAATATTATGGTGTCATTATTTCATTATGTCTTACATGTACCTGAATATTCAAGGTGTAAACTATTCAGAACTATTGACTGACTGTCAAACAACTATGTCAGGTTGTTTGTAAATGACAGCCCGGTCACTGATCGTGATATAATGGTTAAAGGAATGTTTGCAATTAAGAAAATACGTTGATTTGATACAGTCAATGTACATGATATTGGACTTTACATGAAGTAACCGGAATGATAATTTTTATTCGTTTGGATTTAGAATATTGCTTTTTATGAATACATGAATTTTCTGACAAATGTTATTTCCTGGAAACCCGTCGGCGTAAGAAGGTTAGAGTACTGCCATAAAGATGATTATATATATATAAAAGACATTGCTTATTAAAGGGACCACAGACGACCTCAGAAATAGAACCGATATCTACAAATCTAAAACATAAATCCATCCGCCACATATAATTGGTCCATTGCTCATAGAAATAAAACAAACATTAAATGAATAACACAGACATATGCCATCAGCAGTTTACAAATTATTATGAGCCAAGAAAAATCGAATTCTATATACAATGAAACATGTTTCTAAAGTTACTTACATTTGTATTGTTATATCTTTGCACTTTATTGCTTATAATAAATTTTATAGACCCATTTCCATTTATATGCTAAAACTAAAACACAAACGAATAACACAGTGTACTAAAGAAGCATGTAGCTCTGCCTTTAGTATTTCGAAATGTACCAAACAATCCCATATTGGTTTAGAGTAGAACACGTGACTACAGTAAAACACATATAAACCGGACGTTGGTTTTTTTAATATAAACATCGGTTTTTGAAAAATGTGGTAGTTTAATGCAGGGTGTAGGCCATGTAGACAGCTAATCTAGGAGCTTTCTGCATTACGTTTCCCCTGCATTAAACATGTCACCTGCCCCTACTAAAATTCCGGTTTCGATGGGGTTTACTGTATTTAATGAATGTACATTGATATTTGTAAAGCATGGTTGCTTAATACAGGAAAACAGTAATACAGAAAGCTTCTGTAGGAGCTTCCTGCATAAGGTTTGTCCTGTATGACGGCATCTCCTGCCTCTGCGACCCAGTATGGTTGGTGGTTGGCTGTCGCATTAACGGGATGTTGCTGTACAGGCTAATGTTTATTATAATCACTTGTCTCTTGGAATGACTTTTCGCGTCTCGGTCAACAACACACTGAAGTGATTTTAAACATTACACAGCATATTTTATATAATATATATAGATAGCTAACATTGCGTTATAAAAATGAATTGTGTTGATTAAATCATTAGAAACAACAACAAATGATTCTTTATGAGAGAAATAAATGTTGCACTTATAAAATTGGATGCGCCCTATCACTCTCGCTGCCCTCTTACCAACACGAAACGTCTCTTTCTTTCATCTCTCTCTCTCTCTCTCTCTCTCTCTCTCTCTCTCTCTCTCCCAATCTCTGTCTTTCTCTCCGACCCTCTCTCTCACTGTATCTCCTCTCTCGCTCTCCGCAATCATAGCTGTAAAACGAAGAAGTATGATTGCTGTCGGTTCAAAATAGGCGTATGCGTATTAATCATATACAGTATACGATGTTATCTAGTTTGATTATTTATCAGAGTCTAACGCACTCATCGCTGTCAAAAAGTGAGATATTTTTAAACATAGACCAATACATTCGAGGTTTTCTTTGCGACCTACTAGTTTCTGTTAATTCTTTCACCACCAAAGTCGCCGAATTACGGCTCACAACGTTTGCTGCACTGGGCGAGAGTGTGATTGTCTTTCCAAACAGTTGGCATCCAAATTCGACAACAAGTAAGTATGCGTGTCATTATGATCCGAAGTATTTGACACATCAATTACATTTTAAAGAAGAATTTGAACGAAAGTTCAATCTAAAACTATGAACAAACGACACTGCATATGAAACATTATTTGGCGCCAAATAATAACTGACTGAAGAAGATGGTAACGTTTAGTACCTTCTTTCTAGTAAAACGAACAGGGAACGTTGATAGAGTGGCATATTCTATTATCACATAACTACTCCGCAAACTAGGAACAAACGATACATGACCTCATTTTCTATCTTACACGTGCGTAAGACTACATAATTCGTGATGGATAGTTAATGTTATTAATGCAATTAAATTTTAACATAATTTTGGCTATCATCCAAAGGAAATATTTCACAAACTACTACAGTATAATATAACTCCAGTTATATCACAGGTTTTCCTTCAACCATTTCCCTAATATAAACGCATTTTCACGCATTTGCAAACAGAGTAGACCCAGATCAGACGGCTCCTAGAGGAGCCGTCTGATCAAGTTCTGCTCTGTTTGATAATAGAATTTGATCAGACCTGTTTATTTAGTTTATAAAATGGCTACAATATTTCACCTTCCATATTTCAATATAACTATGAATAGTCAGAAGATATCAAAACTTGTAAGACCGATAGAACAGGGAAAGGGTTAAGGCGTTCCATACAAGAGATAGCCCAACCGTGCCACCGAATAATAGTATTGCCGGTTAACCGCTAAACGTAGATAGTTACAATTTATTAGGTAAAAAATATTCCTTTGCAGACAAGTTTAATGCAAAGTGAAGTCGGGTGACTGGAAGTCTCATCTGGATCCAAACAATTATCATATAGTGACCGTGTACATCACAGTAATTTCGAGGTTCACAACAGTTCACCTTTCAATTTAAATGAATGACTACATACATTACACTAACGCTTTACTCTACATATTCCCATATTTACGCCTTTGAAAACAGAGTACACCCGGATCACACGACTCGTCAAGATCACGTCTGATCACGGTATACTTTGTTTGCTTCTGGAGTTATACATACCTTATACTACAGTTTTATCATCGTCAAAATATCCTGTGATTAATGGTTGTTTAAAAAATGAAAATATGCAATGTTCCTAAAGTCATTCATTCTTAAATGAATATTCATGAAGTAAAATGTTATGGAAAACACTGCAAGTAAAACAAAAAGATATGGTTGAAATATTAAATGAAACAAAAACAAATTCGTGTTGAACAAACGATGTTAGCTATGTATATAAGACCTGTCCGCCTGCGCCACACTTAAATTACGAATAGACAAATGGATGTGATAGTAATTCAATTAAAGTGCATATGTAAGTAGAGGTCTAATGATTAAAATTTATTGGAAACAAATGAAACGTAGAAATGCCATTTATATAAACGAACATATTAGCATATTGCATGGAACTGATTCTAAAACACCTTAATTATATAAAGAAATCGCCAACGGCAGAAGAAAATTACCTTACTGCATTAAACACCTCTAAACCGGAAATTTAGTATAGACGAATTTAGATCTGTTTGGTAGATGACTGCTTAATGCATGGCAGAAGTCATCCAGAATGCTCAATTGTTTGGGAGCTTTCTGCATTGACGCCCACTCTGCATTTAGCTGCCGACTCTTTTAAAGATCGACATTGATGGTATTTTGAAAGTCCTCCTTATAGACGTTTACAAAACAGTAACACCCATGTAAACAAAATGCTCAAATATGTACCAGGTGGCAGTTTAAGGCGGGTGGAACTCAATGCAGAAAAGTTCAAACTAAAGGAGCTTCTTGCATTAAGCAGTCACTTGCCTAAAACATATGCTTTCTTTTTTAATTAAAATTCCGGTTTAGGGAGGGGGTTACTGTATATGATTTGACGTACAAGGAAGAGTTTTTGTTGAACCCCTGATATGTCATGCCTGAACTCCCTCTTTGTATCGTCAAATTATTGACTCTCTACTTATATTCTCAAACGGATTTGAGCGATCGTCAGTGCTCTCTGTACTACCCATGTCGCTGGTACATGTCATGTGCATCTCCAGTTCAGAAAGTCGGTGTTCGAGCTCCCACTGTTGCTGATTCAGTTTGGCTGCCATGGCAGCATTCTCCGACTCAACTGATCTAAGTCTTTCCCTGAGCCGAGTTATTTCCTGAACTAACGTTTCGTGGGAAGCCTCTTGGAACGGAGAGGGAACGGTTCCATTTTGATAAACTGGAGATGTCTGAACGTCTACAGAATGCTGTGTCGGACTGCGTGCAGAAGGTGAATACGACATATTGGAATGAACAGAGGTGTTTGGACTTCGTGACATAGGTTGATTAGGAGAAGATGGTCCCAAAAGTGTTGAGGCACAGAAGGGGGAAAGATAAGTCATTGGTTGCTGCGTGTTTAGATTTGTCACTGCGCTTGCGCATGTTACCGTCATTTGCTGAGTGTACTGAGAATACGGAAGGTGCAATGATGGAATTTGAGCAGAACCACGCATAGCATATTCATGGGACTGGTCACGTGACATATAATCAGCGTACTGAACTGGCACTGTGCCGCAATAGTTCATCATATTTGGATTTGGCTGGATATGGTACGGCGTTGGGAATTGCTGATGCGGGCCTGGTGTTAGTGGAGGACTGAAATGAAACATTGGTGGCTGTGGATCTGCAACGGGAGAGCGGACTGTCGGAGATCCCGTCAAAAAGGACGTTACGCTAGAAACAGTTCTCAGTTTAGTACCATCTGGTGCACGACCTCCATTCTCATGAATCACGGTCGCTCGCGGAATCCCACTTGAGACTCCTGGCTGAGCCTCCTCCTGGGAATGATCCTCGTTTTGAGGTATCGCTTGCAATTGTTCAGTGGAAGAACTACGTGTGGGAAGACCAGCAGGAAGAGTATGGTGCCGAGTCATGGATGACGTTTGTATAGGGACTTTGCCGGCAGACTCCACAAGGCCAGGTGTACTCTTACATCGCTTCAGGTTAACTGAAAATAACAATAAGTAAAATTTGCATTTGTTTGGGTATGCATAACTATCATAACAATATAATGTATAAATGCTAAGTAAACTTTAGTTTAATGTGATAATTATAGGCAAATATATGCAAGTAAGTCAACACAACAAGAACAAAACATTTGAATTTGTCTTGAGTATAATAAATAGATAAAAATAAAGTAAATTCTGGAAAACATTTGTTTGTTTTGTTTGTATTGTGTTTGACGTTCTTGCCCCCATACTAAAGACTTATCAGATATTAACGAGTGTACGGGTTGTGCTCAGATAATATAGACTTACAATAGTATACGGTATGTATCCATTTAGTCATTTATCTGACCACTATTTGCTCAGATATTAAGGACGAACCTGAAATAAGTAATTATGGGACACTTAACCCATTTAACGAATATTTGCTCAGCTCAGATACCAAAGATTTACCAGATAAAACTGATTATGCGCACTCAGATTAGTTTAGATATACATGTAATAAAAACTAACCAGATTATAATGATTCTACGGTATTGACCCATTTGACCACTTACTTACCTGACGAATATTTGCTCAGATATTAAAGACCTACCAGGGATTAATGATTCTACGATATTGAACCATATTACAATTACCTGTAGAATACATGCTAAGACAATAAAGTAATACCAGATATTAATGATTCTACGGTATTCACCCCAATTTACGATTGCCTGGCGAATATTTGCTCAGATATTAAAGACTTACCAGATATTAAAGAATCTCCGGTATTTTTCAGATTTAAGCATTTACCTTTCGAATATTTGTTCAGATTTGTTCAGATGGTACAGATTGAACAGATAGTGTACCCATTTAAGCGTTTACTTGACGACAGGGCTTACAGGACGTTTATGATTATACGTCACTAAGCCATTTAATCGTTTACTTGACGACTACTTGCTCAGATACAAAGGACAGCTGATCTAGTATTACATGAGACAGCTGATCTGGTATAATTGAGGCAGCTGATCTGGTATTACTTGAGTCAGCTGATCTAGTATTACTTGAGACAGCTGATCTGGTATTACTTGAGACAGCTGAGCTGGTATTACTTGAGACAGCTGATCTTGTACTACTTGAGACAGCTGATCTGGTATTACTTGGGCAGCTGATCTGGTATTACTTGAGACAGCTGATCTGGTATTACTTGAGGCAGCTGATCTGGTATTACTTGAGGCAGCTGATCTGGTATTACTTGAGGCTGCTGATCTGGTATTACTTGCTCAGATACTAAGGACTTACAGGATGGATATGATTATATGTCACTAAGCCATTTAAGCGCATACTTGACGACTACTTGTTCAGATACTAAGGACTTACAGGATGGATATGATTATACGTCACTAAGCCATTTAAGCGTTTACTTGAAGACTACTAGCTCAGATACATGTACTAAGGACTTACAGGATGGATATGATTATACGTCACTAAGCCATTTAAACGTTTACTTGACGACTACTTGCTCAGCTATTAAGGACTTACAGGATGGATATGATTATACGCCATTAAGCCTTTTAAACGTCTACCTGATGAATATTGAAGGACAAATTAGTGGCTTTATGTATAAATAATTAACATTGTCCCTCATATAAACGCATGTTCACGCATTTGCCAAACAGAGTAGACCCAGATCAGACGGCTCCTATAGGAGCCTTTCGGTCCGAGTCTGCTCTGGTTATTAATGTAATTTGACAGATCTGTTTCTTTACTTTCTTAAATGGCTACAATGTTCCACCGTTAGTTTCATATTTCACTATAACTGTTTTGCCCATGAATATTCAGTAGGTAATAAAATTTCGAATAAACATGGAACATGGAAGGGTTAACCAAAGTTTACAATAGCTTATTAACAAGATATTTGGCGATTGCAAAAACTGAAAAGTAAAGAATATACAATAAGCAAACAGTGCAGACCCTGATCAGATTTGAGGAGACGTGTGACTTGGGTCTACTCTGTTTGTAAATTCGCCAAAAGGTGTTTATTTTAATGACCCAAATTTTCAGTGAGATGCGAATTTCGACAGTTCTATCGTAACTGCTGTTTTCAGAAAAAGGATTTTGACTGAGAAGAAACCAGCGCCATGCCTGATTACTTGAGGCAGCTGATCTGGTATTACTTGAGGCAGCTGATCTGGTATTACTTGAGACAGCTGATCTGGTATTACTTGAGGCAGCTGATCTGGTATTACTTGAAGATCTGGTATTACTTGAGGCAGCTAATCTGGTATTACTTGAGACAGCTGATCTGGTATTACTTGAAGCAGCTGATCTGGTATTACTTGAGGCAGCTGATCTGGTATGACTTGAGAGAGCTGATCTGGTATTACTTGAGGCAGCTGATCTGGTATTACTTGAGACAGCTGATCTGGTATTACTTGAGACAGCTGATCTGGTATTACTTGAGGCAGCTGATCTGGTATTACTTGAGGCAGCTGATCTGGTATTACGTGATCTGGTATTACTTGAGGCAGCTGATCTGGTATTACTCGAGGCAGCTGATCTGGTACTACTTAAGGCAGCTGATCTGGTACTACTTGAGGCAGCTGATCTGGTATTACTTGAGACAGCTGATCTGGTATTACTTGAGGCAGTTGATCTGGTATTACTTGAGACAGCTGATCTGAGATTACTTGAGACAGCTGATCTGGTATTACTTGAGGCAGCTGATCTGGTATTACTTGAGGCAGCTGATCTGGTATTACCTGAGGCAGCTGATCTGGTATTACTTGAGGCAGCTGATCTGGAATTACTTGATTTGGTATTACTTGAGGCAGCTAATCTGGTATTACTTGAGGCAGCTGATCTGGTATTACTTGAGACAGCTGATCTAGTATTACATGAGACAGCTGATCTGGTATTACTTGAGGCAGCTGATCTGGTATTACTTGAGTCAGCTGATCTAGTATTACTTGAGACAGCTGATCTGGTATTACTTGAGACAGCTGAGCTGGTATTACTTGAGACAGCTGATCTTGTACTACTTGAGACAGCTGATCTGGTATTACTTGGGCAGCTGATCTGGTATTACTTGAGACAGCTGATCTGGTATTACTTGAGGCAGCTGATCTGGTATTACTTGAGGCAGCTGATCTGGTATTACTTGAGGCTGCTGATCTGGTATTACTTGCTCAGATACTAAGGACTTACAGGATGGATATGATTATATGTCACTAAGCCATTTAAGCGCATACTTGACGACTACTTGTTCAGATACTAAGGACTTACAGGATGGATATGATTATACGTCACTAAGCCATTTAAGCGTTTACTTGAAGACTACTAGCTCAGATACATGTACTAAGGACTTACAGGATGGATATGATTATACGTCACTAAGCCATTTAAACGTTTACTTGACGACTACTTGCTCAGATATTAAGGACTTACAGGATGGATATGATTATACGCCATTAAGCCTTTTAAACGTCTACCTGATGAATATTGAAGGACAAATTAGTGGCTTTATGTATAAATAATTAACATTGTCCCTCATATAAACGCATGTTCACGCATTTGCCAAACAGAGTAGACCCAGATCAGACGGCTCCTATAGGAGCCTTTCGGTCCGAGTCTGCTCTGGTTATTAATGTAATTTGACAGATCTGTTTCTTTACTTTCTTAAATGGCTACAATGTTCCACCGTTAGTTTCATATTTCACTATAACTGTTTTGCCCATGAATATTCAGTAGGTAATAAAATTTCGAATAAACATGGAACATGGAAGGGTTAACCAAAGTTTACAATAGCTTATTAACAAGATATTTGGCGATTGCAAAAACTGAAAAGTAAAGAATATACAATAAGCAAACAGTGCAGACCCTGATCAGATTTGAGGAGACGTGTGACTTGGGTCTACTCTGTTTGTAAATTCGCCAAAAGGTGTTTATTTTAATGACCCAAATTTTCAGTGAGATGCGAATTTCGACAGTTCTATCGTAACTGCTGTTTTCAGAAAAAGGATTTTGACTGAGAAGAAACCAGCGCCATGCCTGATTACTTGAGGCAGCTGATCTGGTATTACTTGAGGCAGCTGATCTGGTATTACTTGAGACAGCTGATCTGGTATTACTTGAGGCAGCTGATCTGGTATTACTTGAAGATCTGGTATTACTTGAGGCAGCTAATCTGGTATTACTTGAGACAGCTGATCTGGTATTACTTGAAGCAGCTGATCTGGTATTACTTGAGGCAGCTGATCTGGTATGACTTGAGAGAGCTGATCTGGTATTACTTGAGGCAGCTGATCTGGTATTACTTGAGACAGCTGATCTGGTATTACTTGAGACAGCTGATCTGGTATTACTTGAGGCAGCTGATCTGGTATTACTTGAGGCAGCTGATCTGGTATTACGTGATCTGGTATTACTTGAGGCAGCTGATCTGGTATTACTCGAGGCAGCTGATCTGGTACTACTTAAGGCAGCTGATCTGGTACTACTTGAGGCAGCTGATCTGGTATTACTTGAGACAGCTGATCTGGTATTACTTGAGGCAGTTGATCTGGTATTACTTGAGACAGCTGATCTGAGATTACTTGAGACAGCTGATCTGGTATTACTTGAGGCAGCTGATCTGGTATTACTTGAGGCAGCTGATCTGGTATTACCTGAGGCAGCTGATCTGGTATTACTTGAGGCAGCTGATCTGGAATTACTTGATTTGGTATTACTTGAGGCAGCTAATCTGGTATTACTTGAGGCAGCTGATCTGGTATTACTTGAGACAGCTGATCTAGTATTACATGAGACAGCTGATCTGGTATTACTTGAGGCAGCTGATCTGGTATTACTTGAGTCAGCTGATCTAGTATTACTTGAGACAGCTGATCTGGTATTACTTGAGACAGCTGAGCTGGTATTACTTGAGACAGCTGATCTTGTATTACTTGAGACAGCTGATCTGGTATTACTTGGGCAGCTGATCTGGTATTACTTGAGACAGCTTATCTGGTATTACTTGAGGCAGCTGATCTGGTATTACTTGAGGCAGCTGATCTGGTATTACTTGAGGCTGCTGATCTGGTATTACTTGAGGCAGCTGATCTGATATTACTTGAGACAGCTGATCTAGTATTACTGATCTGGTATTACTTGAGGCAGCTGATCTGGTATTACTTGAGGCAGCTGATCTGGTATTACTTGAGGCAGCTGATCTGGTATTACTTGATCTGGTATTACTTGAGGCAGCTGATCTGGTATTACTTGAGGCAGCTGATCTGGTATTACTTGATACATCTGATCTAGTATTACATGAGACAGCTGATCTGGTATTACTTGAGGCAGCTGATCTGGTATTACTTGAGTCAGCTGATCTAGTATTACTTGAGACAGCTGATCTGGTATTACTTGAGACAGCTGAGCTGGTATTACTTGAGACAGCTGATCTTGTACTACTTGAGACAGCTGATCTGGTATTACTTGGGCAGCTGATCTGGTATTACTTGAGACAGCTGATCTGGTATTACTTGAGGCAGCTGATATGGTATTACTTGAGGCAGCTGATCTGGTATTACTTGAGGCTGCTGATCTGGTATTACTTGAGGCAGCTGATCTGATATTACTTGAGACAGCTGATCTAGTATTACTTGAGGCAGCATATCTGGTATTACTTGAGGCAGCTGATCTGGTATTACTTTATGCAGCTGATCTGGTATTACTTGAGGCAGCTGATCTGGTATTACTTGAGGCAGCTGATCTGGTATTACTTGAGGCAGTTGATCTGGTATTACTTGAGACAGCTGATCTGAGATTACTTGAGACAGCTGATCTGGTATTACTTGAGGCAGCTGATCTGGTATTACTTGAGGCAGCTGATCTGGTATTACCTGAGGCAGCTGATCTGGTATTACTTGAGGCAGCTGATCTGGAATTACTTGATTTGGTATTACTTGAGGCAGCTAATCTGGTATTACTTGAGGCAGCTGATCTGGTATTACTTGAGACAGCTGATCTAGTATTACATGAGACAGCTGATCTGGTATTACTTGAGGCAGCTGATCTGGTATTACTTGAGTCAGCTGATCTAGTATTACTTGAGACAGCTGATCTGGTATTACTTGAGACAGCTGAGCTGGTATTACTTGAGACAGCTGATCTTGTATTACTTGAGACAGCTGATCTGGTATTACTTGGGCAGCTGATCTGGTATTACTTGAGACAGCTTATCTGGTATTACTTGAGGCAGCTGATCTGGTATTACTTGAGGCAGCTGATCTGGTATTACTTGAGGCTGCTGATCTGGTATTACTTGAGGCAGCTGATCTGATATTACTTGAAACAGCTGATCTAGTATTACTGATCTGGTATTAATTGAGGCAGCTGATCTGGTATTACTTGAGGCAGCTGATCTGGTATTACTTGAGGCAGCTGATCTGGTTTTACTTGATCTGGTATTACTTGAGGCAGCTGATCTGGTATTACTTGAGGCAGCTGATCTGGTATTACTTGAGACATCTGATCTAGTATTACATGAGACAGCTGATCTGGTATTACTTGAGGCAGCTGATCTGGTATTACTTGAGTCAGCTGATCTAGTATTACTTGAGACAGCTGATCTGGTATTACTTGAGACAGCTGAGCTGGTATTACTTGAGACAGCTGATCTTGTACTACTTGAGACAGCTGATCTGGTATTACTTGGGCAGCTGATCTGGTATTACTTGAGACAGCTGATCTGGTATTACTTGAGGCAGCTGATATGGTATTACTTGAGGCAGCTGATCTGGTATTACTTGAGGCTGCTGATCTGGTATTACTTGAGGCAGCTGATCTGATATTACTTGAGACAGCTGATCTAGTATTACTTGAGGCAGCATATCTGGTATTACTTGAGGCAGCTGATCTAGTATTACTTGAGGCAGCTGATCTGGTATTACTTGAGGCAGCTGATCTGGTATTACTTGAGGCAGCTGATCTGGTATTACTTGAGGCAGCTGATCTGGTATTACTTGATCTGGTATTACTTGAGGCAGCTGATCTGGTATTACTTGAGGTAGCTTATCTGGTATTACTTGAGGCTGCTGATCTGGTATTACTTGAGGCAGCTGATCTGATATTACTTGAGACAGCTGATCTAGTATTACTTGAGGCAGCATATCTGGTATTACTTGAGGCAGCTGATCTGGTATTACTTTATGCAGCTGATCTGGTATTACTTGAGGCAGCTGATCTGGTATTACTTGAGGCAGCTGATCTGGTATTACTTGAGGCAGTTGATCTGGTATTACTTGAGACAGCTGATCTGAGATTACTTGAGACAGCTGATCTGGTATTACTTGAGGCAGCTGATCTGGTATTACTTGAGGCAGCTGATCTGGTATTACCTGAGGCAGCTGATCTGGTATTACTTGAGGCAGCTGATCTGGAATTACTTGATTTGGTATTACTTGAGGCAGCTAATCTGGTATTACTTGAGGCAGCTGATCTGGTATTACTTGAGACAGCTGATCTAGTATTACATGAGACAGCTGATCTGGTATTACTTGAGGCAGCTGATCTGGTATTACTTGAGTCAGCTGATCTAGTATTACTTGAGACAGCTGATCTGGTATTACTTGAGACAGCTGAGCTGGTATTACTTGAGACAGCTGATCTTGTATTACTTGAGACAGCTGATCTGGTATTACTTGGGCAGCTGATCTGGTATTACTTGAGACAGCTTATCTGGTATTACTTGAGGCAGCTGATCTGGTATTACTTGAGGCAGCTGATCTGGTATTACTTGAGGCTGCTGATCTGGTATTACTTGAGGCAGCTGATCTGATATTACTTGAAACAGCTGATCTAGTATTACTGATCTGGTATTAATTGAGGCAGCTGATCTGGTATTACTTGAGGCAGCTGATCTGGTATTACTTGAGGCAGCTGATCTGGTATTACTTGATCTGGTATTACTTGAGGCAGCTGATCTGGTATTACTTGAGGCAGCTGATCTGGTATTACTTGAGACATCTGATCTAGTATTACATGAGACAGCTGATCTGGTATTACTTGAGGCAGCTGATCTGGTATTACTTGAGTCAGCTGATCTAGTATTACTTGAGACAGCTGATCTGGTATTACTTGAGACAGCTGAGCTGGTATTACTTGAGACAGCTGATCTTGTACTACTTGAGACAGCTGATCTGGTATTACTTGGGCAGCTGATCTGGTATTACTTGAGACAGCTGATCTGGTATTACTTGAGGCAGCTGATATGGTATTACTTGAGGCAGCTGATCTGGTATTACTTGAGGCTGCTGATCTGGTATTACTTGAGGCAGCTGATCTGATATTACTTGAGACAGCTGATCTAGTATTACTTGAGGCAGCATATCTTGTATTACTTGAGGCAGCTGATCTAGTATTACTTGAGGCAGCTGATCTGGTATTACTTGAGGCAGCTGATCTGGTATTACTTGAGGCAGCTGATCTGGTATTACTTGAGGCAGCTGATCTGGTATTACTTGATCTGGTATTACTTGAGGCAGCTGATCTGGTATTACTTGAGGTAGCTTATCTGGTATTACTTGAGCCAGCTGATCTGGTATTACTTGAGAAAGCTGATCTAGTATTACTTGAGGCAGCTGATCTGGTATTACTTGAGGCAGCTGATCTGGTATTACTTGAGGCAGCTGATCTAGTATTACTTGAGACAGCTGATCTGGTATTACTTGATCTGGTATTACTTGAGGCAGCTGATCTGGTATTACTTGAGGCAGCTGATCTGGTATTACTTGAGACAGCTGATCTAGTATTACATGAGACAGCTGATCTGGTATTACTTGAGGCAGCTGATCTGGTATTACTTGGGCAGCTGATCTAGTATTACTTGAGACAGCTGATCTGGTATTACTTGAGACAGCTGAGCTGGTATTACTTGAGACAGCTGATCTTGTACTACTTGAGACAGCTGATCTGGTATTACTTGGGCAGCTGATCTGGTATTACTTGAGACAGCTGATCTGGTATTACTTGAGGCAGCTGATCTGGTATTATTTGAGGCAGCTGATCTGGTATTACTTGAGGCTGCTGATCTGGTATTACTTGGGGCAGCTGATCTGATATTACTTGAGACAGCTGGTCTAGTATTACTTGAGGCAGCATATCTGGTATTACTTGAGGCAGCTGATCTGGTATTACTTTATGCAGCTGATCTGGTATTACTTGAGGCAGCTGATCTGGTATTACTTGAGACAGCTGATCTGGTATTCATTGAAGATCTGGTATTACTTGAGGCAGCTAATCTGGTATGACTTGAGGCTGCTAATCTGGTATTACTTGAGACAGCTGATCTGGTATTACTTGAGGCAGCTGATCTGGTATTACTTGAGGCAGCTGATCTGGTATTACTTGAGGCAGCTGATCTGGTATTACTTGAGGCAGCTGATCTGGTATTACTTGATATGGTATTACTTGAGGCAGCTGATCTGGTATTACTCGAGGTAGCTGATCTGGTACTACTTGAGGCAGCTGATCTGGTACTACTTGAGACAGCTGATCTGGTATTACTTGAGACAGCTGATCTGGTATTACTTGAGGCAGCTGATCTGGTATTACTTGAGACAGCTGATCTGGTATTACTTGAGGCAGCTGATCTAGTATTACTTGAGGCAGCTGATCTGGTATTACTTGAGGCAGCTGATCTGGTATTACTTGAGGCAGCTGATCTGGTATTACTTGAGGCAGCTGATCTGGTATTACTTGATCTGGTATTACTTGAGGCAGCTGATCTGGTATTACTTGAGGTAGCTTATCTGGTATTACTTGAGCCAGCTGATCTGGTATTACTTGAGAAAGCTGATCTAGTATTACTTGAGGCAGCTGATCTGGTATTACTTGAGGCAGCTGATCTGGTATTACTTGAGGCAGCTGATCTAGTATTACTTGAGACAGCTGATCTGGTATTACTTGAGTCAGCTGAGCTGGTATTACTTGAGGCAGCTGATCTTGTACTACTTGAGACAGCTGATCTGGTATTACTTGAGACAGCTGAGCTGGTATTACTTGAGACAGCTGATCTTGTACTACTTGAGACAGCTGATCTGGTATTACTTGGGCCAGCTGATCTGGTATTACTTGAGACAGCTGATCTGGTATTACTTGAGGCAGCTGATCTGGTATTACTTGAGGCAGCTGATCTGATATTACTTGAGACAGCTGATCTAGTATTACTTGAGGCAGCATATCTGGTATTACTTGAGGCAGCTGATCTGGTATTACTTTATGCAGCTGATCTGGTATTACTTGAGGCAGCTGATCTGGTATTACTTGAGGCAGCTGATCTGGTATTACTTGAGGCAGCTGATCTGGTATTACTTGATCTGGTATTACTTGAGGCAGCTGATCTGGTATTACTTGAGGCAGCTGATCTGGTATTACTTGAGACAGCTGATCTAGTATTACATGATACAGCTGATCTGGTATTACTTGAGGCAGCTGATCTGGTATTACTTGAGTCAGCTGATCTAGTATTACTTGAGACAGCTGATCTGGTATTACTTGAGACAGCTGAGCTGGTATTACTTGAGACAGCTGATCTTGTACTACTTGAGACAGCTGATCTGGTATTACTTGGGCAGCTGATCTGGTATTACTTGAGACAGCTGATCTGGTATTACTTGAGGCAGCTGATCTGGTATTAATTGAGGCAGCTGATCTGGTATTACTTGAGGCTGCTGATCTGGTATTACTTGAGGCAGCTGATCTGATATTACTTGAGACAGCTGATCTAGTATTACTTGAGGCAGCTGATCTGGTATTACTTGAGGCAGTTGATCTGGTATCACTTTATGCAGCTGATCTGGTATTACTTGAGGCAGCTGATCTGGTATTACTTGAGACAGCTAATCTGGTATTCCTTGACGATCTGGTATTACTTGAGGCAGCTAATCTGGTATGACTTGAGGCTGCTAATCTGGTATTACTTGAGACAGCTGATCTGGTATTACTTGAGGCAGCTGATCTGGTATTACTTGAGGCAGCTGATCTGGTATTACATGAGGCAGCTGATCTGGTATTACTTGAGGCAGCTGATCTGGTATTACTTGATATGGTATTACTTGAGGCAGCTGATCTGGTATTACTCGAGGTAGCTGATCTGGTACTACTTGAGGCAGCTGATCTGGTACTACTTGAGACAGCTGATCTGGTATTACTTGAGACAGATGATCTGGTATTACTTGAGGCAGCTGATCTGGTATTACTTGAGACAGCTGATCTGGTATTACTTGAGGCAGCTGATCTAGTATTACTTGAGGCAGCTGATCTGGTATTACTTGAGGCAGCTGATCTGGTATTACTTGAGGCAGCTGATCTGGTATTACTTGAGGCAGCTGATCTGGTATTACTTGATCTGGTATTACTTGAGGCAGCTGATCTGGTATTACTTGAGGTAGCTTATCTGGTATTACTTGAGCCAGCTGATCTGGTATTACTTGAGAAAGCTGATCTAGTATTACTTGAGGCAGCTGATCTGGTATTACTTGAGGCAGCTGATCTGGTATTACTTGAGGCAGCTGATCTAGTATTACTTGAGACAGCTGATCTGGTATTACTTGAGTCAGCTGAGCTGGTATTACTTGAGGCAGCTGATCTTGTACTACTTGAGACAGCTGATCTGGAACTACTTGGGCAGCTGATCTGGTATTACTTGAGGCAGCTGATCCGGTATTACTTGAGGCAGCTGATCTGGTATTACTTGAGACAGCTGATCTAGTATTACTTGAGGCAGCATATCTGGTATTACTTGAGGCAGCTGATCTGGTATTACTTGATGCAGCTGATCTGGTATTACTTGAGGCAGCTGATCTGGTATTACTTGAGACAGCTAATCTGGTATTACTTGACACAGCTGATCTGGTATTACTTGAGACAGTTGATCTTGTATTACCTGATGCAGCTGATCTGGTATTACTTGAGGCAGCTGATCTGGTATTATTTGAGACAGCTGATCTGTTACAATGTATTACTTGAGACAGCTGATCTGGTATTACTTCAGGCAGCTGATCTGGTATTATTTGAGACAGCTGATCTTGTATTACTTGATCTTGTATTACTTGAGGCAGCTGATCTGGTATTACTTGAGGCAGCTGATCTGGTATTACTTAAGGCAGCTGATCTAGTATTACCTGAGACAGCTGAGGTGGTATTATTTGAGACAGATGCTCTGGTATTACTTGAGACAGCTGGTCTGGTATTACTTGAGGCAGCTGATCTGGTACTACTTGAGGCAGCTGATCTGCTACTACTTGAGGCAGCTGATCTGGTACATGTATTACTTGAGAGAGCTGATCTGGTATTACTTGAGGCAGTTGATCTGGTATTACTTGAGACAGCTGATCTGGTATTACTTGAGGCAGCTGATCTGCTACTACTTGAGGCAGCTGATCTGGTATTACTCGAGGCAGCTGATCTGGTACTACTTAAGGCAGCTGATCTGGTACTGCTTGAGGCAGCTGATCTGGTATTACTTGAGGCAGCTGATCTGGTATTACTTGAGGCAGCTGATCTGGTATTACTTGAGGCAGCTGATCTGGTATTACTTGAGGCAGCTGATCTGGTATTACTTGAGGCAGCTGATCTGGTATTACCTGAGGCAGCTGATCTGGTATTACTTGAGGCAGCTGATCTGGTATTACTTGATCTGGTATTACTTGAGACAGCTAATCTGGTATTACTTGAGCAGCTGATCTGGTATTACTTGAGGCAGCTGATCTGGTATTACTTGAGACAGCTGATCCGGTATTACTTGAGGCAGCTGATCTGGTATTACTTGAGAAAGCTGATCTAGTATTACTTGAGGCAGCATATCTGGTATTACTTGAGGCAGCTGATCTGGTATTACTTGATGCAGCTGATCTGGTATTACTTGAGGCGGCTGATCTGGTATTACTTGAGACAGCTGATCTGGTATTACTTGACACAGCTGATCTGGTATTACTTGAGACAGTTGATCTGGTATTACCTGAGGCAGCTGATCTGGTATTACTTGAGGCAGCTGATCTGGTATTACTTGAGACAGCTGATCTGTTACAATGTATTACTTGAGACATCTGGTCTGGTATTACTTCAGGCAGCTGATCTGGTATTACTTGAGACAGCTGATCTGGTATTACTTGATCTGGTATTACTTGAGGCAGCTGATCTGGTATTACTTGAGGCAGCTGATCTGGTATTATCTGAGGCAGCTGAGCTGGCTATACACTTTTTGATTATATATAGTTTAGGATATGAGTAGACATAACTCGGTCGAACTGTCATACTATTTCGAAGGGAAACCATGTATCATTTAAACATATTACAATAAACACAACAACTACTTATTCCTGTACTCCATCAATACGCCTGTCTACACCTTAAGAAAGCATAGTAGACCTAGCCCAGACGGCTTCTGTAGGAGCCGTCTGATCTGGGTCTGTTCTGTTTTTTATGGTAAAATATAGATATTATTTTACAGTTGCTACCAATGTTAAAGATTCACCTGTCTTTGTGTTAATAAAAGAATTAACCTAATTAATATTCATGCTATAACTATTTCTCATGAATATTCATAGAGTAAAGGGTTAATGTCAAATGAAGTATAGGTAAGAATAATAAGATACGTGAATTATACACGAGCTCAAGAAATAAATCCATTAGTGTTCTCTGAAAACCCTTACCATGTGAACATTATTAAAGACTATTTTAATTCATGGCCGATACCATTGTTAGTGAAGAAATGTCGATGCAAGCCCTGTGAATGCAGGAAACGAGTTCATCGGCGTTATATCTGCATCTAATCTGTTTACACAGATTCAAATGCGTGCTCAAGGTAAAACAAATAACTCTATCGCATTCACTTGCATAATAACATACACTGCATAATAACACGTGCATGCGATTGTTTCCCTTTGAGCGCTAGACTGTGCCGTTGAGAGGCATGGATATTAGTAGAATATTAGCAAGTAGGAGTGACCTGTCGTTTTTATTTATATATTTGTTTTTTCCAACTATTCCATTCTATACATAAGGGTTTTGCTTTAAATTGACAAGCCAATGTCTCGTGAAGCTCGTGCAGTTGGTTAGACCCGAAGTCCGATTGCCTATATACATTGTAGTGATTAAATCAAATAGGGCAATGCTGATCACACCTAATACAATAGTGGTATTGTCCCAATCTACGGGTCATCTATAAATAAAAACGACGTGTCACTCCTTCTTGCTAATACATACATACATACTTTGAATACATAGTTGAATTCGATTAAAGGTAAATGTGAATGTTCAACATTTTGCCATTTCATTATTTGAATTAAACCTTTCTATCTATCTATCTATCTATCTATCTATCTATCTATCTATCTATCTATCTATCTAGCTAGCTATCTAGCTAGCTATCTATCTATCTAGCTAGCTAGCTATATTCCATAGTTCCATCGATCCATCCATTCATCGTTCCATCCACCCGTCGATGTATCGATCGATCGAGCCACCCACCCATCTATCAATTCATCCATCAATCACTCCACCCGTCCATCCATCTATCTATCCATTCATCCATGTATTCAACTTTATGTCTGTCTTTCTATGTATCATCTATATATTTTTTCAATACCCACTCACCAATTCATAACTATTCACACGGTTCTTTCTTTTCTCAATTATTTATATTATTTAACACTTTGTTTTTTTCATATTCATTAATTCTTTATTTATTTATTTCCATCATTTCTTCTTTCTTTCTTACCGACTTTCTTTCTTTCATTGTAACTATCCGTTAACAATTAGCAGGTGCACTAACCTTCTTCTATGGGTTTTTTGTTGGATTTTTCCAGTCGTTTGACTGCCACTGTTTCCAGTTTAACTCTAGCAGCCGGATACTCCTTAAGGACGTCCCAAAGATCTTGTTTGGAGAGTCTGAAAAGATCCGAATAACCAACGGACCTTACGGACGCAGTTCGGCGATTCCCGGCCGCCCCCATGTTAAGAATACTGATTTCACCGAAGTAGCTTCCGGGTTTCAGCGTAGCTAGTACTGCCTTACCATTGTCACCAACGACGTGAAGTCGGCCTCGGTTGACAATGTACATTTCCTTACCAACTTCACCTGAAACAAACAACAACACGTATTACAACCAAAGTAAAATATGTGTAAAGCAGTCGCAAAGAAAAGTGTAGGGATTACAGACGGTAGCTTACACCTTTACTCCATAAGTATGCTTTTCTGCGCCTTTACAAACAGAGTAGACCCAGATAAGAAGGCTCCTATAGGAGCCGTCTTATCTGAGTCTGCTCTGTATGTATATGATATGACATACATTTTTGTACGTATATATGTCTACAGTTTCTGCCTGAGTCGAAATGTCCTGTGTTCATATGTCATTATAAAAATAATCTAATTAATAATCATGGTGTCATAATTTCTTACATGAATATTCATGGAGTAGAGGTTCAAACAATGTATCGTGTAGCCACGACAATTTCAAACATGTTTACACCACATGTCCGAAAAGGCTAGTGCACAAAATATATTTGGTGTCAGTGCATAATTGCATATCACACTTTCAGCTTTAAGGCGGGTGATTACTTCATGCAGGACGAATTCAGAAAGCTCTTATATATTTAATTTATGTATAACTTTCGCCTTGCACTGCGCTTGCGACTGTGTAACAAATCCTGGCTTCATGTGGGTGGTCATTGTAGAAATGTGTTACTGCCGTTAGCACGAGATAATTCAGTTTGACATTTTAGGTAATTATTGTTGTATAAATTGGTGAATTCGTATTCAATTTACAGTTTACAAAAGGATTAAACTATTCAAGTATTACTGTATTGCATTCTGGATGTGAAAGTGGCATAAACACTATACAGTTGAACTTCGATATCTCGAGCTTCAAGGGACCACACAAATTAGTTCGAGATAACAGACGTTCGAGTTAATCGATTTCAGATCTGGACAATATCTTAAGTTCACAGCTTAATACAGGAGCTTTCAGCATTACTTTAGACTTGCTTTAAACTGTCACATGTGTTTCTAGATGTGCGCAGTAATACATTTTTAGAGCAATTCTGTATTGTAAGTTTTGGAAGGACATAATGTTTAGTTCGAGTTACTGAAAGTTCGAATTATCTGAGTTCGAGATATGGAAGCTGAACTGTATTTGAAATTAACACAAACCTCGATCTTAATATGTTATGTTAAGTATTACTATATTGCATGGGTCCAGATGGAGATCTGAGCCAAACAGGTTGACACACCTACTGTGATACTGATGAAAACAATACATAATAATAACCTTTATAAGGGTATTATCATTATTATTATACCACATTTATATAGTGCTCTTTTCACACAGGATGTGTGCGTTCAAAAGCGCTTCACATGATTAAATTGCATGTACAGAATTGAATATATATAATGCGTATAGAATACTCAAAACAAATGAAATTTAAGATAGAGATATCAATAAAACTATAAAAATTGAATTAATTTAAGAATTATTGATAAAAACAAAATCATACTTTTCTGTACATTTTATGTCCGCAATTCAAGGGAACAGACGCACACCGTGACTACCGGTATATTGTGTCCGCTCACTTATGTCATCAAAACTCAAATGAAATGAAGTATATATACAGTGTCAGTACATCATACAGTTACGACCCAGAAGCATCTGGATCGGATTTATGTATGACATACAACACTATACATAAGATATTGCCTTACATATGTTGGACAATGGGTTAACAGAATAGGTCAATTTTGTAGCTAATTCATATAAACAAACACAATGCAATTACAACAATTACAAACAAACCACCAATATATACAACCCGTATGCAAAATTGGCAAAGGAGTATCGTAATATCATTCCAACCGACACTGAACGAGACAAACAATGCCGTGCCTAGCCGCGACCCAGGTGGTTTCAAAGAGACTGGGCTATCCCTACCATCAAGATCCACCACCCAGCACGAAGAGACACACGCATCAAGTGCCCACGAACAGTGCCAATCCAAACAAATGACAGGATACTCCTTGACCAGTAATTTGCAAGTAACAAAATGCTCGAGATGGGAGGGATTCGAAAATGTCCCGTGGCCAAGGCAACAGTCATATTAGCTACATTCTCTTAATTTCCCTAGTAATTTCCTAGTAAAATGTGCCAAAGACACGCGTTTTTCAGACATCAACTGACACTGAATGAGACACACAATACTGTCCCGAGTCGCAATCTGAGTGGTTTCAAAAGATTGGGCTATCCCTATCGTCAAGATCAAACACTCCGTGGCCAAGGCAACAGTCATCGCGATTGATTATCATCAGCTACGCCCCTTAATTTCCCTAGTAATGTCCTAATGAAATATGTCAAAGACAAGCGTTTTTCAGACATCAACTGACACTGCGTGAGACACACAATGCTGTCCTGAGATGCAATCCGAGTGGTTTCAAAAGAGATTGGGCTATCTCTACCGTCAAGATCCACCACTCAGCACAATGCGACACACAAAGTGCCCCCAAACAGTGCCCGTCTAAATAACTGACAGGTAATTACTCGACAAATATCTACCATCCTAGTAAAATATGTTGAAGAAATGTGCTTTTAGACATCTTTTAAAGATGCCAGTGAGGTGGCATCTTTGATGCCAGACGGCAGAGCATTCCAAAGTTTTGGAGCTGCATGCATGAAACTTCTATCCCCGTATTTTACCATCCGGCTTTTTGACACAACCAACGACACTGAACTACTTGCTGACCTTAACTCTCTGCGAGGCCTGTACACGTCAAGCATGTTGACAATGTACTTGGGGGATTCATTGTGCATGGCTTTGTACGTTAGTGTCAAAATTTTGAATTCGATCCGATGTTGAACCGGAAGCCGGTGAAGTTCCTTCAAGACCGGAGTGATATGATTATATCGAGAAGTCTTGGTTATGATACGTGATGCTGTGTTTTGCACCCTTTGAAGTTTCCGCAGCGTGTTTTTGAAATTCCATGCATCAATGAGTTGCAGTAGTCAAGTTTTGATGTAACCAGGGAGTTTACCAAAGTCTTGGTAGCATCAGGTGATAGGTATTGTCTTATATGACTTATTTGCCGGAGCTGTGCGTAACTAGATCTACACACGGAATTCACGTGCGGTGCCACCAAGATTCTTCACACACAACGATGGTTTGACTTTGGAGGACCCTACTTGCACATGCAAGTCTTCGGGTACTTTTGTGTTTTTGTGTGGAACAAGATGACCTCAGTTTTTTCGGTATTGAGCTTCAGCATGTTCTGATGCATCGAAGAGGCTACACTTTTTAGACAGTCCTGGACTCGTGTTAGAGCTATTTGTTGACAGGAAATGTCCTTTGGCTTAAAGGACATGTATAACTGCGAGTCATCGGCATAAAAGTGGTGGTCAAGTCCATGGTTTCTGCAGATTGAGCTGACAGGTTTTGTGTACATGATGTAATGTTTCGGTCCTAGGACCGATCCCTGTGGCACGCTAAAGTTCATGTGAACTGGGGTGGACAATTCTCCATCTATTGAGGTCTTTCAGATAGGAGATAATCCACTCAAGGGGTTTTCCAATGATTCTGAAGTCATATCTCCATCTATTGAGACTGTTTGGTAGCGGTCTTTCAGATAGGAGGTCATCCACTCAAGGGGTTTTCCAATGATTCTGAAGTCATTTTTCAGGCGTTTTAGCAACGCTTCATGATCAATAGTATCAAACGCAGCCGATAAGTCCAGCATCACCAGAATTATCATTTCTTTTTTATCCAGGGATTGAAGGATGTCGTTCTGAACTTTCAGAAGAGCAGTCTCTGTTGAGTGATGCTTTCGGTATGCAGACTGATGATGCTCATGCAGATTGTTTGAGGTCAGGTGTGACTCTATGCGTTTGTCGACCACTTTTTCTAACACCTTGGAGACAAAAGTAAAATTTGATACAGGCCTATAGTTCTTAAGTTCATTTGAATCGAGACCCGGTTTCTTTAGAAGGGACCTGACATGTGACATCTTAAACTGTTTTGGAACGTACGCTGTGTCTAAAGAGGAGTTTACAAGTTTTGTCAAAAACGGTAGAAGTTCCTCAAGGCATGACTTTAACAGCCATGTAGGTATACATGTAGGATCCAGTTCACAGGACTTACAGGGGGGTGCCTTAAGTGTAGCTGGATCAAAACTATCTAAAGAGTTTGTTGAATGCTGCGTTTCAGTGGTAACTGGACCGCAATTGGGTACAGAGCCTGATTCAATATCTGCCCGTATTCTGTCTATTTTGTCAATGAAAAAATCGCAGAAGTCTTGCTCAAGTTTTTTCGAAGAAGACGTTTCAGGCAATGTGATGACACTAGTAGCACCCAGCAGATGCTTGGTGACTTTGAAAAGATTATTTGGGTCCCTTTGGTATGATTCTACTTTCTCTGAGTAGAAATCAACCTTTGACTTTGCAAGCAGTCTGTTCACTTTGGCGCACTGTTCTCTGTACAGTTGATGATCTACTGTGAGTCTGGAATTTTTCCAGTTCCGTTCCGATTAAAGCATAAACATTGTTGTCTTTAAAATCAGATGCATGCTTAACACTTTCCATGTCCTATGTTTATTACAAATTTCATTACCTACTGAATATTCATGGACAAAATAGTTATAAAGACATAATGAAGGTTGAACGCTGTAGCCATCTTAGGAAGTATAGAAACAGATCTATCTTAATTCCATTTGCACAAAGAGCAGACCCTGGGTAGACGGCTTCTATAGGAGTCGTCTGCTTTGGGTCTACACTGTTTTCAGATGCGTGAAAACATGTTATATGAAGGAAAGGGTTAATGTAGATTAGAAGTAATGCAGAATAAACTCATAGAGGAGATTTCTGAATATATTTCGTCCTGCATTAAAGTTCCACATGTTTTACAATTTAATTTAACCTGTGTTTGAAGGTCTTTATATATATTGTTTGATGACGCATACGCGTGCATATAAGTGCAGTTAATCAACTATATAGTCATCCAGTTATGTTATAAATAATTACAGTAAAACCCAACTAATGCGACCACCAAAACAAATCTTGGACTTAAAGGTAAGTGATTGCTTAATACAAGAATACAATTATATAGAAAGCCTCTAAAGGAGTTTTCTATATTACATTCGTCCTGCATTAAGCAACCATCGGCCTCTGAAGACATCTATGTTTCTTCATAAAATGAATATTCTAGAGTAACTTTACCGCTATTTATTAATTCAACTTGAACTTTAGCAGAAGCAGATAACGTGATCCTGTCAAAAAGTTTGCACTGTGCAATACATTGCAGTCCACATGTCGAAGCTACTAATCCGTATTGACAGACCAACATATATTTCTTGCACAAGTGCTTCATGAGGTAATGAAAATTAAACTATCCCATTATCTTTTGTATCATCGGAAAGTTTGATTAATGTTGAAAGTACTTAAGGACTATCAGGAATTGGATCTAATATGTTTGCAAAATACGTTGATGCACTTCAATGTATAAACAGTATACCGCCAGATCAGACGGGTCCTAAATCCTCTCGAAAGAGGGTATTCTTTTGCACTACAATAAACCCTCTTCAAACTGGAAGTATAGTACTGAAGAAGTCAATTACTTTCAGGCAGGTAACTGCTGAATGCAGGGTGAAAGTCATTCAGAAAGCTCCTAGAGGAGCTTTCAGCATGACTTTCATCCTGCATTAAGTTGTCATCTGTCTCCAAGACCGATATTTATAATAAATTTAACGTCCGATTTAGAGGTTGTTTTTACTACTGTATATGGAGAGTTCAGAATTTAAGGGCTTAAGAGGCGTGTACAAATGTATATGTTACAGTCAATCTGTGTAATCAGTCATTTCATGAAATGACTGAAAATGTAAGTCATATCGTGAAATGACTGTTTCACTTAGTCATTTCACGAAATGCCTAAACTTTTCAGTCATTTCACGAAATGACTGAAATTGAGAGGTCATTATTACACAGATAGAATAGAGACCATTAACGGTATTCAGGCAATGTGTTAAATGACTTTTATTTAATTATACAGTATTCAAACAGTCAAGTCAATGTAGTTACATGTATAAGTGTTGAGCATACACTCAATATATTAACTGACACCGAATGAGCAACGATTTAGGCCCGACATTCTAAACAATTTTGCTTGAGTCTGAGTAGATTTCCAAGCATCAACCATCTCATTGAACTCAGTCTCAAAATATCTAAAACGTTTTTGTTGTTGTTATTGTTTTGTATTTGTTTGCTTAATTTGTTTGTTTTTTTTGGTGTTGTTTTGTGTTGTTTTTGTTTTCAAAGATACGGCCGAAATATTGACCCTTTATCATGCTACTTGCTAATTTGTTATTTTCATCTGCATACGGGTCGCATCCATAAGTTAGCAGTTTTGTCAGACCATGCTACTAATACATGTATCATTTATGTACAGTTTGGTTACATGTTGCCTTATGAATTGGAAGGAGATGCCGTTGAAAGCACGGACGGACTGAACGATGAATGGACGGACTTACGGACACCGGATCACAAAAAACTCAACTCATATGAGCATACTTAGGTGTGCAAAAACCCGGAAACTACAAAAGAAGTGTAGTCGGATAGAGATCGTTATCAACTGATAGGCTTAGACTGAGTGGTTTGGTAGCGCAGTCCGTAGAGTGTTGGCATGGTAAGCCAAAACCAAACACCCTGGGTTCGAGTCCCAGTCGAGCCACACTTTTTACACCATGTTAGAGAAGTAAATAGGTTAAATCCCGGCTTTAAAACAGAATCATCTTCAGCCAGGCAGTCTACGTCTAGTTTCTTGTGCTCGTGCAAATCGCATGTGCATCGTGACATAGATGTGTCTGAACTATAGGTCGGTTCTAGTTCATTATTTCTTATATAAAGTATAATGTTAAATAATAATACATATAACGTAGTTTCTGTTAGTATTGTATTTAATCTATATGCTGCTACTTATTTATTTTATATTTACTCTTTACTCTTTCAATTTGTTTTACATGTAAATGAATACAATATACGATAGGCACAGGGTCCACGGAATTTGAAATATTTTTCAAATTACGTTAAATTGTTTAACGTGATTTGAAAAACATATTTCATTTCTCGTTATAATGTCCCCTTTCTGAACGGGATTTGAAATATTTTTTCATTTCTCGTATTTTTTCATTTTACATGTCTACACAACTCTCCCGTAATCCCTTTCAGTGTGGGACACACGCCATAAATGTAATTTGCAAACATTGTAGACCCAGATGTTATGGCTCTAAGAGGAGTCTTTTCCTCAGGATCTGCACTGTTTGTCGTGTAACAGAATCTCTTAAAATGTTTGCCTGAATCTTGTCGGTCGGTATGACATTTTAAATTTCGAAATAGTCCACTTTAGCGATTAGATGGTTAATAACCATTCCGAATTGAGTATCTGGTTTAATATGGTACAATGTAGTAGTTTATCGTTGACCTAGGGTAAAATCAATGCTGAGCATTTCGCAGTAACGTACATGTGGTATTTATAATTCCAGTTTAGAGGGGTTTTACAGTAATTCTGAAGCACACCGTAACACCGAATTTCGGACACGTGTCCTTTTTTGCAAAGAAATAATTCATGTTAAACAAAAATTAATGTCACCCAGTATTTAGTTTAAAAATTGCTTCCTTAATAAAGGGTCTAAATGTTCGGAATTAAAGTGTTTCTATTTCCCTTAGAGAGACTTACTGTTTTGATTGCAATAGTTGTGTGGACATTATAATAATGGGATAAACTTTGTACATGTACAATGTTCCGAAAGTATAACACAAAATGAAAGGAGAAAACTTCTCTGGAAACGTTCCTTAAGGGAGCAATCCTAACTGACAATTTCTTTTTCAAGTAAGCCCTTCCATACAGTAAAACCTGTCTTAAACATTAACGTGATACAGAAAGCTCTTCTGTACAGAAAGATCCTACAGAAGCTATATGTATCAAGTTTGCACTGCAATAAGCAACACCTGCTTTTAAAGATTTCTATGTTCAATAAACAAATGGTCGCTTAAGAAAAGTTCTACCGTATAGCATTGAGAATAAATATTTTCTTGCTGTTTTTCCACAACGTTTACACCTTGATTCCTCTCTTCATTGGTACTTGCTATTTCTCTGTGAAACACAGCCAAACTTTCAGCCAATTAGATGAGACACCAAGTTACTTGGCACCCCGTCTATATTAACCCTTTACATCAGTTATATTCAAGTAAGACATATAAGAACACATATATTAATCAGATTAATTTTTATATTTGCATAATTATGAGCAAATGACGTATCGTCCATGGCAGTCAGTGTAAAATCAAATCTAAAATTATTCCTTAAGCAAACAGGACAGACCCAGATCAGACACTACACGAGCCATGTGATCTGGTTCAAATCTGTTTACAAATGTATGAAAATGCCTCTATCTGGGAAATGATTAAACCATGGGGAAAAGGCCATTCATAAGTTCACTCGAAGCGTGTAAAAGAATTAACGGAACGTACAGCGAATTGTTTCAATATTTCCATTTGCTGTCTGCAATATTACTTAATACAGTAGTAATATTTGCTTCAGGCCATGTTAATTGCACAGTGTCAGGAATGAAACAGATTTACTTTCAAACACCTCGAATTCGAGTGAATGTCGAATTTGCATTGCTATGCGTGCAGCATTAATACAGTTCTTGAAATAATCCTTACACCCCTGTGAAACAATAATGGAAAATCAAGTTTTTATCTCATGTAAGTTTGTCTTCTTCCAATTCGAATAAGCTTTAAGCAAATGTCGAACAGCTTGGATCCTGCTGCGACGCCGAGGTAATAAGGATGTGTCTCATCTGGATACAAACTGTTCGCAAATGGGAATGGGGTCGCGAACAGCGGGGTAAGGGTGAAGTCTTTCATTTGTGGTTGCATTCGCTCTGTAAATTGATCCCAAAATATATTCCAATTGATAAAACGAAATTGATTGATATCTTAATTAAAATCTGATATTTTTTCCTGACTGATTGATACGTGAGAGCCTATGTAGGTGTCACGGAATAGATCATATCAGTACATACCATACTGTACCATACTGTAGAACGGAAATAAGTTTGTTGTTGTCATGATTTCAACATAAAATATTTCATTCCTGAATCTTTGATATTGCTGAGGAAAACCATTCGATGGTGGAAACTAAGTGTGTTATAATTTCGATACAGATTTCAGTTCCTTTCATTGCCATCACAGTTTGAATCGTCCTCTGATCTGGGTCTACATTGTGTGTGTGTGTGTGTGTGTGTGTGTGTGCGTGCGCGTGTGTGTGCGTGCGTGCGTGCGCGCGCGCGTGCGTGTGTGTTAGGACTAGGAAAAGGGATAGCCCTGTACAGTTGTAGCGCAGATTGATGATGAACTGGTAAATATTATTACTACTACGTTTATTACTACTACTTATTTCTTCGTTATACTACTACTACTACTACTACTACTACTACTTCTACTACTTCTACAACTACAACTACTACTACTTCTACTTCTACTACTACTACTACTAATACTACTACTATTACTATTACTACCACTACTATACTACTACTACTACTACTACTACTACTACTACTACTATGTCTATTACTACTTTGGTTTTCTACTTCTTCTTCTTCTACTACTACTGCTACTACTACTACTACTCTACTACTACTACTACTACTACTACTACTACTACTACTACTACTACTACTACTACTACTACTACTACTACTACTACTTAACTACTACTACTACTACTACCACTTACATTGCAGTTTATGTCTTACCAGCGTGACACGTTAATGTCATCTTAATTGACACACATCAAGGGTAAGATTAAGCATATGAGATCGTCTTAAGGGGTAAGATAGAGCATGTGATGTCATCTTAAGGGGTAAAATGGAGCATATTGGGTCACATTAATTAATACCACAATAAGGGTAAGATGTAACATGTGAGGTCGTCTTAATTAACACCACAACAAGGGTAAGATGATGCATATGAAAACATCTTAATTGACACCATAACAAGGGTAAGATGGAGCATATGAAAACATCTAAAGTAAGACCACACCACACGAACATGAAAGGAGTATAGATAAGAAGAGTACTGCTCTATCTAAGTCTCCTATTTCTCCGCAAGTGCCAATAACCCCATCAAGATAGAGTTTGGCAGAGAAATATGAAAAACAGTATAAAGTAGGCTTCCTCTTAGGCGACCACTTAATCATAAGACACTGGTGGCATCAAAAGCAGGTGGTTCATCGACGAAGCACGAACGTAATGCAAAAGGCGCATGTAGGAGTGTGTTGCTTAACCATTTCCCTGTTATATGTTTATAGTTCCAAATGTCAACACCTACTGAATATTCATGGAGAAAATATGTACAATTAAATATCGAAGGGGGAACATTGTAACCATTTTAGAAAGTAAAGAAACAAATCTTTCAAAGTCCATTAACGAACAGAGCATACCCTGATTAGACGGCTCCTATAGGAGCCGTCTGATCTGGGTATACTCTGTTTGCAAATGGAACCACCAATAATTATGACTTTCTATGTGATCTGTAGAGATGTTTTACTGTACTTAGATGTCTGAAATATTCTACTGTTCTGCGTGAATCATAGTTCAATTTAAGATAGATTCTTTAGTAACTAGAGGTTTTTGTCAAAAAAACGGATGTCTCCCCTCTAATAAAAACAATATGTAAAGGGAAATCACTAAAAATGTTATGGTCTTGATAAATGATACTTCCCCTCATTATGCGTTTTCCACACTACATTTTTCAAGAAGAAAATGATAACAGCTAATAACTCCAAAAATACTGATACCAGATTTATGGCCCTTGTGCATGACACTTACTTTCATCATGCTCTTTCCAAAAATAAAATGTCATTCCAATAGCATCAGTCAAACAGGAGTTATTGATCGGCCAAAAAATTTCACAAAGGGCAATAACTCCAAAAGTATTGAAGCCAGAATTATGGCCCTTGTTCATGACACTTTCTCTCATCATGCTCTTTCCATGTATGAAGTTTCAATACGATGGCAAGAGCCATGTAGGAGTTATCGTCCGGACAAGAAAGAATTAAACAAATGTACAAGGGGCAATAACTCTAAATTTATTGAAGCTCGAGTTAAGGATCTTATGCATGACACTTTCTCTTATTATGATCGTTCTATGTATGAAGTTTAACTCCAATGGCATGTGTCACATAGGAGTAATCATCTGGACAAAAAATTGTGATTGTTTTTACAAAGGGCAATAACTCCAATATTAGTGAAGCCAGAGTTATGGACCTTGTGCATGACACTTCCTCTCGTCATGATCTTTCCATATATGAAGTTTCAATCCAATGGCATGAGCCATATAGAAGTTATCGTCCGGACAAAAAAGTGTGATTTTTTTACAAAGGGCAATAACTCCTATATTAGTGAAGCCAGAGTTATGTACCTTCTGCATGACACTTCCTCTCGTTATGATCTTTCCATATACCGTATGAAGTTTCAATCCAATGGCATCAGGCATATTGAAGTTATTGTCCGGACAAAAAATTATGATATTTTTTACAAAGGGCAATAACTCCAATATTAGTGAAGCCAGAGTTATGGACCTTGTGCATGACACTTCCTCTCATTATGCTCTTTCCATATATGAAGTTTCAATCAACTGGCATCAGGCATATTGAAGTTATTGTCCGGACAAAAAATTATGATATTTTTTACAAAGGGCAATAACTCCAATATTAGTGAAGCCAGAGTTATGGACCTTGTGCATGACACTTCCTCTCGTCATGATCTTTCCATATATGAAGTTTCAATCCAATGGCATGAGCCATATAGGAGTTATCGTCCGGACAAAAAAGTGTGATTTTTTTTACAAAGGGCAATAACTCCAATATTAGTGAAGCCAGAGTTATGGACCTTGTGCATGACACTTCCTCTCATTATGCTCTTTCCATATATGAAGTTTCAATCAACTGGCATCAGGCATATTGAAGTTATCGTCCGGACAAAAAGTGTGACAGACAGACGGACAGACGGACAGACAGACAACTCTCACGAAAACAATATGTCTCCCCCATATAAATATGGGGGGAGACATAATTAATCAAATGTCGTAAATTGTACATACATTTGAGTTCAAAGAAAAGACAACAATATTAAGCCATCACCGAAACGTCTTGTGTTCACCGCCATGTTTTACCATAATAATTATATTCCCGCGATTCCCGGTTTACACTCTGTTAAATATTACACACGCTAAGGGTGATTCTGATAATACATTCGGAAACATTTTGGATCCGAATAAGAGCCCACTATCTCGTCAGAGTCCACACTTACTTCAAGTCGATTCGTATGAAAACCACCAATATGTTAAACAGTATACTTAAATTTCCTATAATATAATCAACTAACACTTATCTACCGCCGCTCTGTTTGGGCCTTAATTCAAGTTAAGATAGCCTTCTTATCAATTGACCTTATCAGTGCGGCAAACGGGCCACTAATGTCATTTGCAAACAATGTAGACCCCACATGAAAGGGGTCCTAGAAGAGCTGTCTAATCAGGGTCTGCTGTTGCCGTGTTATACTATTCTTTTTAAAACTCAAGCTAAGTTTGTTCTGTTTTGAATTTTGGAATAGTTCGTTTAAAAATCCAGCAGTGGAAGTTTTAACCCATTACCTCATATGCTATTTTAGATCCAACCTTTTTAAATAAATCTACTGAAAATAAGCATTTATTAGAGAAAAGGAAAATTTTAGAATTGTGTGATATTGAAACTATTGTGATAATTTGAACATTTGCTCCTCTGGAGCAATTGCTCTGTTTATGACAATTGTTTGAAAATGTGACTTTCACAGAGGCGTCAAAAGGCGTCAAAATGAGGGAATAGGTTAATAACTTGTGTCACTTTGATTTGAGTTCAAAGATATAATAAACTCCAATGATAACCCAACGAACTTCCCGTTTTTACACACAGAGCCAGGTTATGTAGACACGACGCGTGTTTAAGAGTAAACCGTTTTGTTTTTAACTTTTTATTTCTCCCCCAAACGATATCATAGTACTATTCAGTAGAATTGCGTCGTGGGGTTTTACTGAGAAAGAAGAGATTTTGATGGATGTACACGCATTCTATCTATAGCCCTAGGGACACAATGCTTCATGTTCTTTGTACAGCCCTAGGGACACAATGCTTCATGTTCTGTGTGCAGCCCTAGGGACACAATGCTTCATGTTCTGTGTACATCCCTAGGGACACAATGCTTCATGTTCTGTGTACAGCCCTAGGGTCACAATGCTTCATGTTCTGTGTACAACCCTAGGGACACAATGCTTCATGTTCTGTGTACATCCCTAGGGACACAATGCTTCATGTTCTGTGTACAGCCCTAGGGACACAATGCTTCATGTTCTGTGTACAGCCCTAGGGACACAATGCTTCATGTTCTGTGTACATCCCTAGGGTCACAATGCTTCATGTTCTGTGCACAGCCCTAGGGTCACAATGCTTCATGTTCTGTGTACAGCCCTAGGGACACAATGCTTCATGTTCTGTGTACAGCCCTAGGGTCACAATGCTTCATGTTCTGTGTACAGCCCTAGGGACACAATGCTTCATGGTATGTGAAATCTTAAGCACAAAATCGGATGAATCTGTGAATATCTTTACAAACAGATTCGATCCATATGAAACAACAATTTATCTTTAGAATCCAAACTGTGCCTGACTTCCGGCGTGGAATACATCGGCTTTCTCATCCCTTTAACAGCACTTCGGCTATGTTTACGCCGTCTAGTTTAAGTACAGGCGTAGTGAGATCCCAGAGGTTCCCCTGGGCATGAAACGCATTGCAGTGTTCCGTTCAAGAACACCCGGACAGAACTACCGACCTACTGCAAGCCCGCTGGAAGGTGTGCACTTGCATGTTGAAACTGATTTTGGATAGAAATTAGTTGTTCGGCATGTTAAATATTCAATTGAACGAGTGTGTGTGAATTCGAATTGTTCCCTAGAGGGACATTACAAGAAAATGTTTTCTCCTTGCTGTTTTGTTTCACACTTCAGAAACAGTATGCAAATTCTTTCACAATATTATTCATTTCTTAAAACTGCTTCAAACAGTGCCTAAAGCGTGGATTGGAATTTCAAGAGACATTGCACCTTTAACCGCATGCATATTAAGGCAAGAAATAAGAACTATACGAATGCTAATGTTTTTAAGAAAAGGTATTTTAGCCGTGGTAGAAAATGTAGACTCAGATTAGATTTCAAAAGCAAACAGGGCATATCCTGATTAGAGAACTGCTACAGGAACCGTATGATCTGAGTCTACTCTGTTTCAAAGGCGTCCAATGGCGTCTCTATGGGGTACACGGTTATATACAAATATGGCTATTCCAACAAATCAAGTTTACGGTGAATATTTAAAGATTTTTCTAAAGTGTAAGATGACAAACAGTGCAGACCCTGGTGAGTTCTCATCTTGGTCTTCACTGTTTGCAAAGGACATTAATGACTCGTTTACTAAAGTGTAAGGGTTAATACTATAAAATTCTTGTTCCGAGACCAGGTTCTGCATGACTACTTGTAAATAGTCTACAGCGACTACCCCGTTTCTCTTACTGACCTATCTAATCCTTTTTATGTAAAACTAATAACATCATGAATATTTATTAGATGAATTTTATAATGACATATGAACATAGGACATAGGCACACATTGTATGTCTTACTCAGAGGGTACCTGAATGTGTGTATTGTGTGCTGAAACCCATCTGTGGCCATGGCTTATATAAGCAAACACGTCAATTGATGTGCCCCCCAACATGATAACTGCATTGGTTCCAAAATAAGGTCTTAAATAATATGAGAATAAATAGGTTAGTTAACACTAGTATATCAACCCGTTACATATACATGTAAGAGACACTTTAGGTTAGTTAACACTGGTATATCAACCCGTTACATATACATGTAAGAGACACCTTAGGTTAGTTAACACTGGTATATCAACCCGTTACATATACATGTAAGAGACACTTTAGGTTAGTTAACACTAGTATATCAACCCGTTACATATACATGTAAGAGACACCTTAGGTTAGTTAACACTGGTATATCAACCCGTTACATATACATGTAAGAGACACTTTAGGTTAGTTAACACTGGTATATCAACCCGTTACATATACATGTGAGAGACACCTTAGGTTAGTTAACACTGGTATATCAACCCGTTACATATACATGTAAGAGACACTTTAGGTTAGTTAACACTGGTATATCAACCCGTTACATATACATGTGAGAGACACCTTAGGTTAGTTAACACTGGTATATCAACCCGTTACATATACATGTGAGAGACACCTTAGGTTAGTTAACACTGGTATATCAACCCGTTACATATACATGTAAGAGACACCTTTGAAAAAACGTGTGCAACTAGAGTAGACCTAGGTAAGACGGTCCCTGTTTGCTTAAGCAGTAATGTAGTTTTGATTATATTGTTTCCATATGATTAACCCTTTACTCAGTGAATAATCTTGTAAGAAATAATGTCTTATAATTGTTATGAAATAGCACATGGACACAGGAAGCTTTGGCTATAGCACAAACTGTATACTCATATCTATATCATATCACAATCAAACGGAGCAGACCCTGATAAGACGGGTCAGGGTGCTGGGCTGGTTCCTGGGCAGACTGTTGTTTTACCATTAAGCTGCCATTTGTCTTAAAGACCGGTATTGATACAAAATTTTAAGGTCCGGCTTAACGGGGTTTTACTGTACTCAGCTAAATACTATTCAGAAAATGACTGGTTGTTGTGTTGACATTCATTAGGTAAAATATCGGTACATTTAACATATCACTAATACAGTAAAACCCCTCCAAACCGGAACTTTAGAAGAAAAAATAGATAATTTTAGGCAGGTGGCTGCTTAATGCAGGATAAAAGTAAAAAAGACAGCTCCTCTATGAGCTTTCGGTATGACGTCCGTCCTGCATTAAGACAGCACCTGTCCCCAAGGCCGATATTTATACTAAATTGAACGTCTGGCTCACTGGGGGTTTACTAATACAGCAAAGTGGTACTAACTGCGTCATGCTTCGAAATATAATACACCATAGTCTATCCATCTTTTCAAACAGTGTTTTCTCTGAGCTCATTTACCATTTCATAGCTCAAATGAACTGCTTCTGTCGAGAAAACAGATGTAAATATTCAAAGCAGGAACTTGGTATCACTGAAATTCCAATTTAATTTTATTTCGAAAATCTCATCCAAACAGTGGTTGACATTTGAAACCAATGTAATTCCGAGAAATGGATTAAATTGTAATTGAATTTGCATTTTATTTCTAGCGTGGGTATGAGTTGCATGAAAATATCACATGGTTTGGATATGAACTACAAAAGCCACATGAGACAAAAATCGATTAGTATTTGTTGATTCGTTTTTTATGCAATTGGTATTCTGAAATTGTGGCCTACATCCAAATTAATACACGATCATTCAGAATTTAACTTGGTTGATTGAATGAAAATGCCATCTAGGAATAGAATGATATTGTAGTTAAATACATGTGTACATGTACAACATACATATATTCTCGGTCTAACACAATTACTTACACAGCAGAACCTCTCGAAAGCGGCCATTTGATAAAACACACACGAGTGATTTTGAAAAAGCAAGGTAGCTGCTTAATGCAGGACGAAAGTAATGCAGAAAGTTCTTATAGGAGCTCTCTGCTTAACTCTCGTTCTGCATTAAGCCACAGCCTGTCATTAAGACGCAAATTATACCCCTTCCTGGTGGTCTCATTATCTAGAGGGGTACATCTAGTAGTTGTCGGTTGTAAAAGTCATGTACGTAAATTCAATATACATCAACATCAGTGTCCATTTTCAATTCCCATGGTGTATCGTGACATATTAATAATTGTCAGAATGCAACTGTCACCTGGCGTGGAAAACCGTACATGCACTACGATACGAGAAAGTACGGAAAATTCCAACAGACAATTCACATGCTAACTAACTTTATAATCAGTCAGAGATCAAATCGTAATCTGATTGGTCGACTACCCGGGTAGTATGAAATCGTATCGTCCGTCTTAGAAGGGAATTATTGACCCAAATAAACAGTCGACTGAAGATGTTGATTTAAATACGATAAATGGCGTAGATGTAATCTGTTAAACGGAATGTACATAGGTGTGGAGAGGTGCACTAACTGGTAATAATACGTTACACGACCTTTTGGTAGGGTGTACGGACTGGTAGGACTGGTGTAGATGTAACGCATCTAGCTCGGTCATACCAGCCCGTACACCCTGTGTAACTAATAACGACTATTTCTGTTCTTTTACTGACAATACATATGTATAATATATTCCAAAAGTGCTTAGCAAATTGGTCGATAAAATCATTAAATGATGTCCTTTTTGGGAATTGTTTTATTTTCATTTTTCAGATACATATAGAGATGAAGCATTCTCTTTGTATGTCTTGAATATCACATACACTTCTAATGAAACACCAAACACATTAATTTTGTATCCATGACGACACACCCACCAGATAGTCCAAAACAAGTTTTTCCTGACATGTTGACATTTCAGATGTCTGGCTGCTGAGCTTTCTTATAGATAAACACAGATCACCTCTGACAATGGACATGAACCCTTTAACAGAATTAAACATTTTGTATGGAGCTTATCCCAACTAGTTTATTTGTTTTAAGATATGGAGATAAGACAACAGTATATTAATGTGTAGTTTTGACAATTGGGCAATGCAGACTCATTATAGTAGTGAATATGAGATAGTATCATACTTAGGGATGCACTCAGACCTAAACACAGAATATTTATAACCTCGGCCTTGTAATATGGCAATATGTATTGGAACTATCCGACATCGTTCCGTATGCATATGCATATGCGGAAACAGCCGGACCCTTTTTGTCCTTGAAATATTCACATGAAACTACAGTACAATATCTGAATTACTTTGCATTTGACATGGTATATTTCTCCTAATATTAGATGGAGAATCACTCAAATGCTTTAGTTAACATGGATTTTACTGATTATCCCTTTGAGTACAGTAAACCAATGAACTGTCACTGTCACAGTGTAGACCCTGATCAGAGGGGTCTAGGGAAGTGTGATATTTAACATTCAAACACCTCTGCTACACTCTTTAGCAGTGCGTACTGCATAGACCAATACACAATGATGAACTATTCCACTCAGCATTGAAACTCAATAACGGGGACAGATAGAAATAAAATTGAATCTTATAAACTCAGTATTAGGTTAGATAAACTGTTCTAGCTTGTCCTAAATAGTTTATACCAAGTACCCCTAGAGAAGGAAACAGGCAAAACGACAAAAGGCGTAGACCCAGATCAAAGGGTTTCTAAATGAGTCCTGTGTGCACTGTATTCCAAAGGATACGTTGACAAAATAATTCTAGAAGAAACATTTCTTCAAATGAAATTGGACTGGTTTATAATTCGCGTTTGGGTAATTGCACTCAGAAATTGAGGCTTAAAATTTGATTTTTAAAGAATATTTAGTTGAAGATTAAGCGGAAAATAACCCCGGCGAACGTGTCTGTCTGTTAAAACGCCTTCTATGGAGCTTTGCTTTTTGTATTTTTGCAACACATTTCAAATTGATTTTATCTTCCCTCGTGATCTCATACTAATGGACCTATTTGAGATCTTGTTCGATAACATGTTGGTATGCTCAGTACAGAATATAAACTCTAAAGCGACCCCAAATAAACAAATAATTTGTGGCCGCTTAACGCATAACGAAAGTATTACAGAAAACCATTGAAGCTTTCTTCATACCTTTGTTCCTGTCTTAAGCTACCACCTGTCTTTATAATCCATAATTATATATAATTTCAGCGGCCTTTTTAGAGAGGTTGTACTGTATACATGTATATACTGCTGAAATGATAAATTCATAAATATCCATTTTTGTCCAGTTTAGGATGTGCGCATTCGAGCTATCGATACAAATTAGTGCGATAGACCTGGTAAATAATAATTGTCCTTCAAAACTGCATTTTGTGTATGTTTTGGGATGAGCAGAATAATGAATGATATCGGGCAACATTAGCTGTACATTTTTGTATCTGGAGTACGCCAACGAATAGAACGAATTGTTAGCTGTATTCGTAGGATGCATTAAAATCAATTCATTATTATATTTTACAATGGACACTAGTATCCTAGAAAACGTAACATCCTTTAAATACCTGGGAATATGTTTTCATAAAAACGCTTGCTGGTACAAAATACAGAAACTACTAGCCCAGCATGCATCCTACTCCATGCATAATTTATTTTGTACTTTTAATCAACTAAATATACCGCTATCAGAAAAATGCAAACTTTTCGACACCTTGGTCACACCTGTTCTACACTATGGATCTAAAGTCTGGGGCACGCACGAAGGAAAACAAATAGAAATTATACATAATAGAATCTGTAGACGAATACTGTATGTTAAAAAAAAACAAATATCACAGGGCTATATGGCGAACTAGGTAGATTCCCTTTACAGATAATCCGAAAACTAAACGTAATCAAATACTGGTCACGACTTCTACAAAGGAAATGATAAAACGGTACCATGGCCACGCAGGTAAAAACCTAGGATATATGGTTAAATCAGCTAACCGATGAAACAAACATCACAACAATACAAACGAGAATAAAATATTTATATAAACAAACATGGTATGTCAACAAAAATAACTCTACCAGACAAGAATCATATTGCAGATATAAACACGAACTCAGGCAAGAAAAATACCTTAATTGCATAAGAAATAACAAGTACAGAATTACGATTAGTAAATTACGACTATCGTCTCACAAACTCGCAAGTGAAACCGGGCGCTACCAAAACAAACCATGTGACGAAAGAAAATGCCAACTATGCGATTTAGATGTTATAGAATCAGAATACGTATCACGTTCTACTAGTTTGCCCAAGATTCAAAGAAATAAGAGAAAAACATCACAAGCGATACAACTGCAGATGGTCAAATCCTAACCAATCTCATAATACCAGAATCCACGAAAACCCTCTTCAATCTATTAAACTATATCTAATTTGCTTTCAAACAAAGAGATTGGCAGGGTTAACTAAACACATATCTAAAAAACGATTTCTAAAACCATATTGGTCTGTATCAGATAAATAACTTCCTTAGATAAATACATTATGGTTCTTTATATGACAACAGTCGATATTAGAATGCATAAAACCGATTTTTAAGACGTTTATGATTATCTCCGTTTGTAGCGGAGTGTTAATAACATATATACAGTAAAATCTCTCTATTACGGCCACTTAATTGTGTCAATTAGTTGGTATTTAGGGCAGGTGATTGCTTAAAGCAAGGTGAACGTAAAACAGAACGCTCCTATAGGAGCGTTCTGTTTTACGTTCACCTTGCTTTCAGCAGCAACCTGCCTTTAACACAAAATACTTGATGTAATTTTAGTGTCCGTTATAGAGAGGTTTTACTGTAATATATATATTGTTACTATTGTTAATCTTCATATGCAGGAACTTCTCTGTTAACCGATGAGACCCTTTTTCATTACGGTGTACTTCACTACTCTGTTTATTGAATGTAGACTATAAACGACTTTGTACGTTTAATGCTGAATAAAAGATATGTACGAATGTATGAATTTGAAACATAGTATTTTCCTCCGAATATAACTGACCTATGAGATTATGGCGAAAGTAATTATGGCTTCTATACATTCATAGTTATGTTAATTTTGAGTTGTTATTCCGTCTGTAGCGTTTAATCTTCGGCCTTTCACTACTCAAGGATTTACTATAGTCAGTGGTTAAAACGAAGGAACGTGTTTGTTTATCAGTGTATGTAAATTTAGAATAATATTATAAAAGCAAACGTTATTCAGAAAGGAAACCTTTACAATATAACTTTAAGCGACACACATGAATGGAAGTCTTAGAGGTGTTATTACATTTAAGTTAATCTCGTCTGTACCAAATATACCGCTCTGTGTCCATCCTCGGCCTCCACACAGTGTAACGAAGGAACGCGGGTATCTCCTGTTCTGTTTGTTGTTCAAGGTGTGTACATTCTTCTAGACAATATGTGGTAATAATTATGTGAACAGTCAATGAACAAAATATATACTGAAATTTGGTGATCCTTCGAAAGCAAAAGTAACAATGCCAAAAGAGAAAATTGCAAAGTTTGTTTTATTGAGTCTGCTCATGAGTAGTAATTAAAAATGCAACACTACTAACGCCCCCTAGCACCGGCTTAAGCAGTATTCTAATTTCAAAACTTATACCATAAACAGTTGTTCTAAAAGGCTATATCAGCATTTTACTTGACGATACACATTTGATGTGACACTGGGTTCGGACTTGAACATTTGTCGAGGGGTGAACACTCTGTCAACATGAACTGACATATGATTATGCTAGGGGTGTTAAACCATTTAAGCTGATTTAAATACTGTTCTATTTAGAGGCCAAAACCCACCGACGCCTTTCTTGCAGAATCTTGCAGGATCAATATATTGTAATGTGAACTGGCGAGACGCTATACCGGTTGACCCATTTAATCTGAATGAATGAAATGAATGAAATACTTTATTTATTTATTTATTTTTATTTAACGACGGTAGCTCAATTAGTCTAATGACTAATCTACCTTAAGGCCCTCAAACAAAATCAGTTTATACAAAACAGTAAAACACAGATGTATATATACGCACATGGAATCAATGTTCAGAAATGAACTCATTACTCGCTAAGTAATGTTGCGTCTGTATAATTAATTTTTTTTTTTTTAGATCTATTGTTCAAGGAAACGAATTTGGATCCTTATCAAACGTCGAGTAACTTGGCGTCTAATCTGGATCCAATATGTTATTATAGGTTTGATTTGCCACTAGCATCCAAATAGTTAATATAACGTTGGGTCTAACTTAACTGTTGCTCAAATGAAATACATAAATACCATTTGACCCCGATTCAGGTGGAATCTGGATGGATAATTAAGCCAACATGTCATCTAAGCAGCGTTAGTTACATTCGGACCATGGAGTGTTTTCCTCCGTATAGAGGTAATCTAAGACATTAGCTCTTATGGGTATATCTCCGAATACAGATTAACTTATACATCAGATGCTCTGTTTGGGGCATATATATCTATCCGAAGGTAATCTGAGACATTAGCTCTGTTTGAGTGTATATGTCCGATACATGTAATCTTAGACATTAGCTCTGTTTGGGTGTATATGTCCGATACATGTAATCTTAGACATTAGCTCTGTTTGTTGTGTATGTCCGATATATGTAATCTGAGACATTAGACATTAGCTCTGTTTGAGTGTATATGCCCGATATATGTAATCTGAGACATTAGCTCTGTTTGAGTGTATATGTCCGATATATGTAATCTGAGACATTAGACATTAGCTCTGTTTGAGTGTATATGCCCGATATATGTAATCTGAGACATTAGCTCTGTTTGAGTGTATATGTCCGATATATGTAATCTGAGACATTAGCTCTGTTTGAGTGTATATGCCCGATATATTGTAATCTGAGATATTAGCTCTGTTTGAGTGTGTATGTCCGATACATGTAATCTGAGACATTAGCTCTGTTTGAGTGTATCTCCGAATACATGTAATCTGATACGTTAGCTAGATGTTCAGTTGTCATCAGTGTTGACTGAAGGTGCTTTGGAGAGTCAAACTGTAAATGCTAACAAGATGATACACTGAAACTGTGCGAATACAGATAAACATCATTATCGATCTTTAAGACAAGTGGCAGCTTAATGCAGGGTGAAAGTCATGCAGAAAGCTCCGGCAAGCCTTTCGCCTTGCACTAAGCAGCCACCTGCCTTATATAGTTTATGAATTCTCGAGGTTTTACTGTAGTTGAATTATAATATTCAAAAGGCTCGATAGGTACACTTCTCGCTATAATCTCGGTATATATATAGCCGGGTAGAGATTGTGCTGTAATAAGTTGATAGGCTTTACTGTGTGGCTTAGTATAGTCTTGGCATGGTAAGCCAGAGGCCCTGGGTTCGAGTCCAAGTCGAGTCACAACTTTTTCACCATGTTACATTTGGCACCCAACGTAAATAACCAACAGGGTGATTTATATGAAGATAATATTAAGATTATATGAAGATAAATTGAAATAATAAGAAACTCGTTGATTGTTCTTTGAGTAAGAATTCGGGGCGAATTCTTGTGTAGAGGGTGTGTGTGTAGCCGGGTAGAGATTGTGGTGAAATAAGTTGATAGGCGTTACTGTGTGGCTTGGTATCTCAGTCGGTAGAGTGTTGGCATGGTAAATCGCTGGGTTCGAGTCCCAGTCGAGTCACACGTTTTTCACCATGTTACATATAAACACTGGGAGTTTCGTTGACATTGTTGAAAACAACGATGTTATCCCATTTGTATGCTAATAACAACATAACTTGTATTTGCATACTGTTATAGAGCTACAGATAAAGGTGCAGTGTCGGGTTTGCTGGAGAAATAAAGAAGCTGTTCTTGAAATGTTTACATCTACTATATTATCTGGACATCAGCTAGGATCCAGATGAGACGCCATATTGCTTTTCGCTAGGGCAAAAGTTTCCCTAACGTTTTAAGCGAATCGGGAGTAGGTAAAACTATAGCAGATCAGAGTTGGATCAGACATGATTTTGTATCAGAATAAGGTTGAATAGTAATATCTCCATTGCTTGAGTCAGTATAATTGTGTGTTATTACAGGGCCATATTGGTATTATCAAACCATATAAATCCTTTGATCGGTAATTGTGTTTGTCGCCTTAATCATGCAGTAGATGCCGCCTTAAGCGGCCATTGGTTGGTTGAACATGTGCGTTTCTAAACAATACGTGGTTGCTTAATAAGGTGTAAAAGGCAGAAGCATTACTATCGAGCTATATATTAAGATGCCACCTGCCTTAAACCCCATAATGGAACTGTTAATGTTCGCTTAAGACACCTTTAACTGTACCGTATATATTAATACGCATTTTAAAGCATTTGCAAATAGCGTAGACTGAGATCACACGACACATGTAAAAACCGTAGGACCAGGTTCTGCTCTGATATAAATAATCCCCCATGACTGTTTTGTTTGTTCAGTAGGTAAAGGGTTAATCAAAATGTATGAAATATATACATATATGATAACAATCTTACTGGTCATCTCAACTTCGTTTATCAATACGGACTTTATCTTTAAACCTTTCCCTCGCATACATGCATTTTCACACATTTTGAGTATATCCAGATCAGACGGCTCCCACAGGAGCCGTGTGATCAAGGTAGGCTGTTTGTGTATGGAATTTGATAGCTTTGTTTATTTTAGTTTCTAAAATGGCTACAATGTAACACATTCCATTTATCATTATGACCATGAATATAATAAAAGAAAATGTGTCCATGGGACACGGATGCCCCCGCCGGCAAATAGGAAGTAGATGAATGACAGACCTGAAAATGGGAGACACGCTACAACTGACTATGATTATGCTTCTGACTATATATCAAATCATTGCAGCTTACACAGGCGAAGAAATCCTTGACGAAAATTTTGTTATTAAACAATCACCAAAATTCAGTCAAAATGCCGGCAAACAGGAAGTAGATGGACGACAGACCTGAAAAGGGGAGACACTGAACAACTGACTACATGTATGATTATGCTTCAGACCAAATATCAAATAATTGCAGCTTACACAAGCCATGAACTCCTTGAATGTTTCGGACGTACGTATGTATGTACGTACGTACAAACTGACTGACGGACGGACGGACAAGGGTAAAACTTAATGCCCCCGTCACCCAAAGGCGAAACAGGGAAAGGGTTACTGTCTAGCATTTTAAATTGTATTGTCAGCTATATTTTTGTCACTTTTCACATTGTTTTAACCCTTTCGCTGCCAATGCCTGATCTGTAATTACCTATGCAAACAGTTTGGATCCAGATGAGACGCCGAGTAATTCGGCGTCTCATGAGGATCCAAGCTGTTTGTTACTGCTACTATGTTTTTGAAACAAAAATGAAGAAAATAAAAAAATGAAATTTTGTAGCAGACGACAAAGTTAGCAGACGACTGAACTTGACAGCGAAAGGGTTAAATGTGTATGTTAAATAACATTTATGTTAATTTAACAGGGGTGTATAAATCACGTGATGTATTGTCATTGTGGTAAGGGTTTATGTGACCTACGTATATCTTGAGGTTGTTATATAACTAAAACATATCTTATCTAATTTGTATTATTAACCATTTCTCTCCTATAAACTCCTTTTCATACATATACAAACAGAGTAGACACAGATCAGACGGCTCCTATAGGATCAGGATCCGCTCTGTTTGTTAATGGAATTGAAACATCTGTTTCTTTAGTGTCTAAGATGGCTACAATTTTCCACCTTCCATATTTCATTATAAGTATTTTGTCCATGGATATACAGTAGATATTGGAATTTGGAATAAGTACAGAACAGCGAAAAGGTTAAACGGAAATGGAAAACTGACATTAATTGCCAAAATTAACATTTAAAGAATAAATATTGCCTTGGAAAGTAATAGGTCTAATATACAGCAGTCGCGCTTATATAAATGCATAATATGAATAATAGGGAATAATTGTATTATTAAATGTTTAATAGTTCAGAAGAATCTGTCTTTAGCGGTCATTCATGTATTGAAAACAAGAGTCTTTAAAGATAGGTGATTGCTTAATATAGGGCAAATGTAATTCACACAGCTATAATATTAGCTATCTGCATTACTTTCGGCCTGCATTAAGCTACCTCGTGCCTTAAAGAACGCATACCCGTTTTAATGGTCGTTCTCCTGTGAAGAGAAATCTTTGCAATAACTACCAATGCTTACAATCCTTTTCTTCATGAATACAGCTTCCTACATGTACGCGTTTTTAAGCCCAAACCGGACAGCTCTTATAGGAGCCGTCATACATTTGTATCAAGGTCTTTTCTGTTTGCTTACGAAAACATATGGGTATAATTCTAAAGTTTCTCCCATATTCACGTTTCCATGCACCATTATAAATAATAATCTAACCAAACTCCATGATGTCATTAATTCTTATAGTTATGAAGTGAAGGGTTAAAAGCAGGTAGCTATTGAATGCAACACAGAATAATGCAGAACACACTCCTGCGTGCATTAATTTTATTTTGCATTAAGCAATCACCTATTTCTTAAACCACCCATGTTTATTTCTTAACCCGTCTCCCCGTTAACCTCGACCTAACTCGTATTTTCAAACACCCAGAGCCATGTGAGACGCAGAGTAACTAGTTGTCTCGTCCAGAGATCCAATCTGTTTGACACTCTGTCAATACTTTAAAAAGCTACAGATAAAAGTGCGTACCGAAATATTAGCATCGTCATTTCTCCACCAAACCCTGTACTCGAGACGGTTCTAAAGAGTGGTCACAGTATAGGGTTTGGTGGGGGAAATAAAAAAAGTTATTTTTGAAAATGTTTAAATTTACGCATCTTACATGTACCTGGACTTCTGGTTTCTTAGAAGCTTGATCGAATCGGAAGTAGTCTCTATTGCTTGAGATCTAAATTTGAGCAGGTATTATTAGTTGACAGCGGGTTAAGGATCAACTGATTAACACAGTATAACCTCTCTTAAGCGGTCATCAAAATATATCTAACTATGGGTCTATAAGACAGGTGGTACCTTAATGCAGGTCGAAAGTAATGCCGAAAACTCCTTTTGGAAATTTCTGTATTACGTTCGTCCCGCATTAAGCATAATTAGAGCTTATGTTCTATACATGAATGACCGCTTTGGACAGGTTCTACTGATAAAGAGTAGTTACTTAACCTATTGATAACTGCTGTAAATCAGTTGATCGCTTTTTTCTTTTTCTTACCTTTTCGACATATATAATCCCCTGGGGAAAACAGCACAGGGTTTAACCTTAGCACAAGCTCACAGAGAAACCCCGCCTCGGTGTTTTGAAATATCTCTACTCGTTTCAGAGTATCAAGGTGAACATGGATGGCTATTTCAGCTTTTAATTTATCCGGTAATAAGCCGAGTGTCTTCTCCTCGTCCGTTGATTTATTGCACATCCACAGATAATCAAACCACTTTATCACACGGTCTTGAAGTCTCAGGGGAACTCTGCGTAGGGACATATACGTTTTCACGTTATCCAGTTTTGCTGAAAAAATACGAGAGAAAGGAATAATTTCCTGCAGAAGCAAATAATGAAATTGTACAGAAATCTTTCGTTTCTGTTTTTGTCTCTGTCTGCAAGACTCCTTCTCTCTCTCTCTCTCTCTCTCTCTCTCTCTCTCTCTATATATATATATATATATATATATATATATATATCCCCTCTCTAGCACTCTATATATCTCGCTTAGTTTGGGTTGCTTTGTTTTGTTTAGTTAGGTTTAGGTTTGGGATCATCATTGCAATTATAAGTACATATTACACATATCTAGCAATGTATGACCACATGTCCTAACTAGCAATGTATGACCACATGTCCTAACTAAGGAGACAAAAGAAATTAAAATTTGCCATTTAAGGGAGATAATTCAACATAGGATGATACTCATGATGAGATGTGTACCAAATTATATCAAATTATCTCAATATAAGTGGTCAAAATAGAATTGTACTAACAGAAGTAAGTACGAACGCAGGGACGGACAAAACTGAAATCATTTAGAACCAAGACGTGGAGCAAACACAGATGCGGTATGAGACCGTACATACTCTCTAAAACGAGCGCAAAAATACGTTCTGTAGAATCGGTCTTAAGCGACTATTAAACGGTCTAATTATTTGTATGTAAGGCAGGTGGTAGTTTAATACAGGTCAGAAGTAATGCAGAAAGTTCCTGTAGGAGATTTATGTATTACGTTTGCCCTGTATTAAGCAACCACCTGCTTTTCAAGATCTGTGTTCAATTACTATAAGGTCGCTTAAGACAGGTTCTATTGTATGGTACTGTATTTTAAGTAAATAATTCAGCTTAACAGTTTACCCCATGAATACGCCTTGTACATAATGTAACACAGTTCTAAACAGTTATATTTCCAGTGGTCACCCCATTTCTCTCAGCTCTATTTCAATATGGAATAAATATTCATCGGATTCTACGGTTTGAGGAGCCAATGTCAAATTGCCTTTATTATTGCCGTAAAAAGATTCAGCTAATTAATATACATATGGTCATTAGTTCGTTCATGAATATAAATGGAGTAAGTATAAAGTTGGAAAGCTGAAAGCTCTCATCGGCCCTTTTCCCTCATACAAACCCTTTTCAAATAATGCAGATCCATATGAGACAGCTCGTACAGGGGTTGTCTGATCAGGGTCTGCTCCGGTTGCTTATAGTTCTATACAGATCTAACTCTACAGTTTCTGCCTCAGTCAAACAGTTATATGTTCAAACACCACTATAAAACATAATGTCATTATTTCTTACATGAGGGTAAATAATTATGCAGTCCTCTGCAAGACATGGCACTCATATTTATTCATTTGGATCAAAGAAAGTTTGCTGTTACATGTAACAGGTATTTTTACTTACTATTCACCCATGGTTCACTACTATTTGCCAGCGTTTGCAGATGATAGTGCTCTGTTGAACCGCAAATTTCACGCCACCCATTTTTCACACGTGTGAAAAATGGGTTGACGCATTTTTCACACGCGTGAAATTTGCGGCCCCATTTTTCACATATGTGAAAAATGGGGCCCCATTTTTCACAAAACCCTGCTGTGAAAAATGCGGTAGCACTTTAACCCCATTTTTTGAAGACCTACTAATACCAACGCATTTTTCACATATATGTCAATAGATGGTTTTGCTATTGTTGATACGAGAGATCTTAAACAGACATCAGGACATTGAATTAGTATCGGATAGGGTAGCTTTGTCCATATTTATGACAGTAATATCCCCTGAGTCGACCCTCGTTATCTCGACCTTGGGTCAGTCGAACTTCTACTTATGCCGAAATCCACGAAAGTCACTGCAAATTGAGCTGTTATTTGAATTGCAAGCAATTCTGATCCAGACCAGATACAGAGCTACTCGGCGTCTGGTCTGTATTTAAACTGCTTGGGATTCTGTTTTCATTTTCAACAATGCAAATGAAGCATGTGTATTTGACCAAAAAGAAATTTTAAAAAGTAATGCGGTACCCGTGTATTGTGTGTAGAAAGATCATTTATCTCAGAGTTGAACTAATATTGATGTTCGCAAATAGTTCAAGCTAATGAGTGTCGACTGTACTTTAGTATATGGTAACAGAAATTATGATTTAAGGAATTATCCAATTACCGAAATTAAAACCGACGTAGATGATAAGAATGTTTTGTAAATATGCATATATAAAATATGACAGGGCACTGAGAATAAACTGAGAGTATACTGAAATGAAAACAAGGTTAAATTAGAGTAAACTGACAGTCTACGGTAGAATAGCTTTTAGTAATATGTCTTACTAATGAATTAATGAAGATGATATTTTTAGCTCACCAGAGCACAAAGTGCTCAGGGTGAGCTTTTGTGATTGCCTGATGTCCGTCGTCCGTCGGCGTGCGTCGTGCGTCGTCCGTCGTCCGTCGTCAACAATTTGAACCTTTAAAATTATTCTCCTCTGAATCTACAGGGGTCTCAGCTTTCATCTTTGGCACATAGCATCATCTGTAGGTCCTCTACAAAAGTTATATAAATTATATCCCTGGGGTCAAAATTGGCCCCGCCCCAGGGGTGCATTGTTTTCTATAGTAACATATAGTGAAAACTTTGAATATCATCTCCTCTGAAACAGGAAGGTTCTCAGCTTTCATATTTGGCACATAGCATCATGTTCAGGTCCTCTACAAAAGTTATATAAATTATGCTCCTGTGGTCAAAATTGGCTACACCCCAGGATGGACAGTTTTCTAGCAAACTTTTTTTAAGCATCTTCTCATTACTCATAAATAGGTCATCCAGTCAAGCAGTAGAGAGAGATGACCAGTGGCTATTTTTAGTGCACCTGTATCTGGTGCTGGAGCTCTGTCTTGACCCTTTGCCTGTTCTATGTTTATTATTAATTTGAATGCCTACTGCATATTCATGAACAAAATAGTAAAAATGAAGTATGGAAGGTGGAACATTGTAGCCATTTTTTTCTTCAAATTTCACATCCTACTGAATATTCATCTACAAAATAATTATAATGAAATATAGTAGGTGGAACATTGTAGCCAGTTTAGAATCTTAAGGAACAGATGTATCAAATTCCATTAACAAACAGAGCAGGCCCTGATCAGATGGCTCCTATAGGAGGCATCTGATATGGGTCTACTCTGTTTTCTAATGAGTGAAAACACGTTTATATGAGGGAAGGGTTAATTAATAATAGTGATTGGCATTATGATATTATTATAACCTGCCCTGCAGTTCAGAAGAAGGGTAAATCATTTAAAGACTCCAGAATGCCAAATTAAAGGTTTTAAATAAATTATGAAATATTTTTAACATGAAATTGTATTACTTGAAACTATTAAGTTAAACTTGTGAATATGAAATTATTATGTAATAATTTATAATAATATTCAAATGCAAAAAATCAGTTTGGAATGCTAGGGTACACATATCCGTTCAGAAGAACAGTTGATCGCCTTTAGTCAGAACTTTGTATGGTCTTGTTTAAAATTATGCACCTGTTGTTAAAATTGGCCCCACCTGAGGGGTGGTCAGTTTTCAATAGAAATATATAGTAAAAACATTGAAAATCTTCTCTGAAACTGGAAGGTTCATACCTTTCATATTTGGCACATAGCTTCATGTTCAGGTCCTCTACAAATGTTATATAAATTATGCCCCTGTGGTCAAAATTGGCCCTGCCCCAGGAGTAGCCAGCTTTCAATAGAAACATATAGTGAACATTTTGAAAATCTTCTCCTCTGATTGTCTGGTGAGCGCTTCAGGGCCATTCTGGCCCTCTTGTTTTGAAATGCTGTGATGTGGCGAAATAAATTATTATTATTATTATTATTATTATTATTATTATTATTATCATTATTATAAAAAATGATAATTAAACAAAACAATGTAATAAGTATGATATTTTCCATCATTGGATTGTCAGGTTACTGTCTTTTCACTCTCAGTGATGTGTCAAATTACTTTCAGTAAACTCCCATTGTACTGTCAGACTAAAGCCAATTTACTGGCAGTACGTGAGGGTGACAACTTTAAACAACGTTGCTTGTGTTATTGTTTCGGTGCCAGATAAGCACAACAGGATAGGCAGTAAGCGTATATTTATAGAAGGTCACAAAAGGTCATGACTCACTGTTCGAAAAAAAACGAAGCCAATTTTTGGCCCATTTTTAAACATTTTGGTGTCATGTTTTTGCGCGTCGTGTCTATTGCCATTAGATCTAATGAATAATGCGATTGATTTGATGCCGCAAATGTATGGTGCACCATAACAGTCGTCACACGAGTAGAGGTAGCAGAGGTAGCGTGCGTTATTTTTGGGCCGAAAAAACCGTGTCTGAGCCGATTTTGGCAGCTGATAAAACGCCCATTTATATTCCTACGACCATCATACTGGCCCACTTTACAAACTGGCATAGAGTCATTATAACCCTAACTATTCAAATAATTTGCTTCATATAGATCCAAGTTATGGAACGCCAACATCGCCAATACGTTTTATTACGCTACATGAGTCGAAAGGATATAAGGATTTTCAGAACAATCAATGCGGGCATTTTTCTTCAATGGTTTTCCTAAATTGCTGAACATTCTAAAATAAACTTCTACTTTCGGTTTACATGTCTGCGTTGATCTCTTTTAAAACAAAGTTGTGATCTGGAAACATAGTGCAGAGTCGGAGAAAGAATTTTCCTCCGCTCTCAAATTATTGCCGAAAGATGGCGTGTCAAGTCCGATACAACATATGTGAGCATATTTGTTGTCACAATATACGATATTATCACGTATGATATACTATTTACGTACTATACATATACGTACACTATACGATACGCTATGAACGATTCCTTGCATTATCATTACCTTAAGTAAAGAACAACTCTTTCTTTCATTAGATACATGTAATACATATATTACATAAAGTATTAATCAAATATCCCATAACATGGAAATAGTACCCATTATATTAACCGTGAGATATATAACATATTCGCACGAAAGATATACACATGATATACGATTAACGCACGATAGATACACGCATGATGTACGCTACGTACTGTAAAAAAGGTCGTACGAAATGTACACACCTACTATGCAAACGGTTCTAGATTTATGACCAGAGCGACAGACAATCAGCCAATCGGGACAAAATATTCCAGATATTCGATATCCCGGGTGTTGCAGCACATGTTGTCGACGGTGTATATATCGTCGCCAGCAACAATATATGCCGAAACAAGTGGCACATATTGTCGCCGGCGACAGTATGTACGGAAGTTGTCGGCATCGGCGACAATATGTGCTCAAGGGTTACGCCATTGTCATATTGTCGCTCGACTCGTTTGTCGGGAAATCAAAATTATAGTATTCGGTGGTTTACGACACAACAGTGTAATAGCGCCAATGATAATCAAAAGCTGTGTATTGTGTCAACTGCTTTGACAGGATTACATATCCGTCCGGCTGTTTGCCTGTTGTTTCATCCATATGTATGTTCTCTGTCGTCAACTTGTTCGTCGTTAAAGTCGTTCGACAAATTGTCGCCAAAAATACCCCCAAAAGCACCATAACCTTCGTCACATATTGTCGCCGGCGACAATTTGTGCATTTCAGCAGTAATATGTGCCTAAAAATTCGGGACATATTAACGCCGGCGACAATATGTTCCATCTGTTTCACCAGAGATGGTCGCCGGCGAAAATATGTACAGCGGCGACAATATGTGCCGCAACACGGGGACATCAAATGCATATCAAATATGTGGACACTAAAGGATTATCAAGGAACTCCAACTACGTTTTACCCACGTGACCCATAATTATATTTTAATCAAATAAGTATGTTGAGCAAGCACCCAAATCAACTTCTGAGTTGTACTACAAATCTGGCATTTCGATTCCTGCGACCTTGATCTATAACCGAAATGACCAAAGAAATTGGTCAACTTCAATATATTCTCAAGAGTGAAAAATGCGTCGCGTGTTTTGAAGTGAATATTTGAGCACATCTTCTCGACGCATTTTTCACATACGTGAAAAATGCGTCAGGCTTTGAAGGGGGGTATAGGAGCAAAACGCAATTTTCACAAATTATGTGAAAAATGGGGCCGCAAATTTCACACGTGTGAAAAATGGGTGGCGTGAAATTTGCGGTTCAACAGTGCTCTTATGTCCAATCTCATTAAACACGTATTTATCCATATTTGTCTATATTTGTCAAATTTGTCTTTTTTTGACAATAGATTGTTAATAACATCATACGAGCGTATAAACGCCTTTTAATGCCTTTGCAAACAGAGTAGACCCAGATAAGACAACTCTTATAGGAGCTGTCTTATAAGGGTCTGCTTTGTTTGCTATGGTATAATATAGTATAATAATATAATATATCAAGGGCTCGATCCACCGCCGGACCAAGTCTTCGGACGAGACTATAAACCGAGACTATAATCCGCGTTACACTGGGCATCTAAAGAACCAGAGAAACTCAGTCGATAATAAAGTAGGGCATCGCGCCCGGGTTTCTCTGTATCCTCTCCCCTCTCTCTGGGGCGTCCAATTATCCCATAGTGAGCAGAAACGGACGTTAATTAATACAAACAAACAAAAATAATATAGATCCAATTATACAGTAGTTGTCTAGGCCAAAATGTAATGTGTTCATAGACCATTATTAAAAAGAATCTAATTAATATTCATACTCTAAATGACATACATATTTATTGATTAAGTTGAGAGAGGTTATACGCACCGTACTAAATTCTTTCACTCATGATACACTCATAGTTGAATGTTTTCCTAGCGAACATCGGTTATCGTTTAGAGATGACAGGGCATTGCGTTCAATCTCATTATACATGTATAACCATAATCGTCTAGTATTGACACTAGACTTGTAATACCGATCTCTGTAATGACATTAAGCACTTAACAGGCGATATTCTAAACCAGTCGATGCAGTGATACACAGAAATAAATATAATCAGTTTAAAACTAGATATGTATACACTGGACACAGATGTTATCACAGTGAAATTGACAGTTGACCAAGCGGAACATGCCTTGCACGCAAAATACCCTATACACTATGAACTACATACATGTACCCTGTACACTATAAATTACATACCCTATACACTATGAACTACATACCCTATACACTATGAACTACATACCCTATACACTGTGAACTACATACCCTATACACTATAAACTACATACATGTACCATATACACTATAAATTACATACCCTATACACTATGAACTACATACCCTATACACTATGAACTACATACCATATACACTATGAACTACATACCCTATACACTGTGAACTACATACCCATTACACTATGAACTACATACATGTACCCTATACACTATGAACTACATACCCTATACACTATGAACTGCATACCATATACACTATGAACTACATACCAATTACACTATAAAATACATACCCTATAAACTATGAACTACATACATGTACCGTATACACTATGAACTACATACCCTATACACTATGGGCTACATACACTATATACTATGAACTACATATTTACCCTATACACTACAAACTACATACCCATTACACTATGAACTACATAACCTATACACTATGATCTACACACCCTATACACTATGAACTACATACCCTATACATATAGTGAACTACATACCCTATACACTATGAACTACATACCCTATACACTATGAACTACATACCCTATACACTATGAACTACATACCCTATACACTATGAACTACATACCCTATACACTATGAACTACATACCCTACACACTATGAACTACATACCCATTACACTATGAACTACATACATTTGTACATGTACCCTATACACTATGAACTACATACCCTATACACTATGAACTACATACATGTACCGTATACACTATGAAGTACATACCCTATACACTATGGGCTACATACACTATATACTATGAACTACATACCCTATACACTACAAACTACATACCCATTACACTATGAACTACATAACCTATACACTATGAACTACATACCCTATACACTATGAACTACATACCCTATACACTATGAACTACATACCCTATACACTATGAACTACATGCCCTACACACTATGAACTACATACCCATTACACTATGAACTACATACATTTGTACATGTACCCTATACACTATGAACTACTTACCCTATACACTATGAAGTACATACCCTATACACTATGAACTACATACCCTATACACTATGAACTACATACCCTATACACTATGAACTACATACCCATTACACTATGAACTACATACCCTATACACTATGGACTACATACCCATTACACTATGAACTACATACCCATTACACTATGAACTACATACCCTATACACTATGAACTACATACCCTATACACTATGAACTACATACCCTATACACTATGAACTACATACCCATTACACTATGAACTACATACCCATTACACTATGAACTACATACATGTACCCTATACACTATGGACTATATACCCATTACACTATGAACTACATACCCTATACACTATGGACTACATACATGTACCCTATACACTATGACCTGCATACCCATTACACTATGAACTACATACCCTATACACTATGAGCTACATACCCTATACACTATGAACTGCATACCCTATACACTATGAACTACATACCCTATATACTATGAACTACATACATGTACCCTATATACTATGAACTACATATCCTATAAACTATGAACTACATATCATATACACTATGAGCTACATACATGTACCCTATATACTATGAACTACATATCCTATAAACTATGAACTACATACATGTACCCTATATACTATGAACTACATATCCTATATACTATGAACTACATATCATATACACTATGAGCTACATACATGTACCCTATACATTATGAACTACATACTCATTACACTATGAACTACATACCATATACACTATGAACTACATACCCATTACACTTGAACTACATACCCATTACACTATGAACTACATACCATATACACTATGAACTACATACCCATTACACTATGAAAAACATACCGATTACACTATGAACAACATACATGTACCCTATACACTATGAACTACATACCCTATACACTATGAACTACATACCCTATATACTATGAACTACATACATGTACCCTATATACTATGAACTACATATCATATACACTATGAACTACATACATGTACCCTATACATTATGAACTACATACTCATTACACTATGAACTACATACCCTATACACTATGAACTACATACCCATTACACTATGAATAACATACCCATTACACTATGAACTACATACATGTACCCTATACAATATGAACTACATACCCTATACACTATGAACTACATACCCATTACACTATGAACTACATACCCATTACACCATGAACTACATACATGTACCCTATACACTATGAACTACAGTAGAACCCCTCTAATGCTCTAATGCGACCACTTAATAAATACACATGGTTGTCTGTATAAGCAGGTAGTTGCTTACTGCAGGGCAAAAGTAATGCAGACAGCTCCTCTAGGAGATTTCTGCATTACTTTTGCCCTGCATTAAGCTACCACCTGCATCTAGCACCCATAATTATACCTCTTTTAGGTGGTCGCATTAGCGGGATTTTACTGTATATACCCTATACACTATGAACTACATACCCATTACACTATCAGCTACATACCCTATACACTATGAACTACATACCCATTACACTATGAACAACATAACCTATACACTATGAACTACATACCCTATACACTATGAACTACATACCCTATACACATAGTGAACTACATACCCTATACACTATGAACTACATACCCATTACACTATGAACTACATAACCTATACACTATGAACTACATACATGTACCCTATACACTATGAACTACATACCATATACACTATGAACTACATACATGTACCCATTACACTATGAACTACATAACCTATACACTACGAACTACATACCCTATACACTATGAACTACATACTCTATACACTATGAACTACATACCCTATATTCTATGAACTACATACATGTACCCATTACACTATGAACTACATAACCTATACACTACGAACTACATACCCTATACACTATGAACTACATACCCTATACACTATGAACTACATACCCTATATACTCTGAACTACATACATGTACCCTATACACTATGACCTGCATACCCATTACACTATGAACTACATACCCTACACACTATGAGCTACATACCCTATACACTATGAACTACATACCCTATACACTATGAGCTACATACCCTATACACTATGACCTGCATACCCATTACACTATGAACTACATACCCATTACACTATGAACTACATACATGTACCCTATACACTATGAACTACATACCCTATATACTATGAACTACATACATGTACCCTATATACTATGAACTACATACATGTACCCTATACATTATGAACTACATACTCATTACACTATGAACTACATACCATATACACTATGAACTACATACCCATTACACTATGAACAACATACCCATTACACAATGAACTACATACATGTACCCTATACACCATGAACTACATAACCTATACACTATGAACTACATACCCTATATACTATGAACTACATACAGGTACCCTATATACTATGAACTACATATCATATACACTATGAACTACATACATGTACCCTATACATTATGAACTACATACTCATTAAACTATGAACTACATACCATATACACTATGAACTACATACCCATTACACTATGAACAACATACCCATTACACTATGAACTACATACATGTACCCTATACACTATGAACTACATACCCTATACACTATGAATTACATACCCTATATACTATGAACTACATACATGTACCCTATATACTATGAACTACATACCCTATACATTATGAACTACATACTCATTACACTATGAACTACATACCATATACACTATGAACTACATACCCATTACACTATGAACTACATACCCATTACACTATGAACTACATACATGTACCCTATACACTATGAACTACGTACCCATTACACTATGAACTACATACCCATTACACTATGAGCTACATATCCTATACACTATGAACTACATACCCTATACACTATGAACTACATACCCTATACACTATGAACATTTGTGCAAAATAAGTATTACCTCCCATAACGCGTAACAAGTATATGGTACGTGTATAAAAATTACACTTTACTTCTTCTTCTTTCATATACTTCACTCCATCGTTAGTGATGAATATGTGAAGGCGCTGGTTAAAATATAGAAACTAATTTACAAATGGAGATATGGTGAACACTTTTTACAGTGATATGCATAAAAACCTCAAAGAAAACTGACTGAGTCCTAGCACAAACTCGCCACTGCGGGACTAGTCACTGTGGACTTGAATACCTGAACAGATGGTTGAGTCATCTCTGAACAGATGGTGTTTTGTGAGCCATCTCTGAACAGATGGTGCTTTGTGAGCCATCTCTGGCAATAGGTTCCACTGTGTACCTGGATGGACGGCAATGATCTTGTAAAACAGGATTAATCGAACACTTGTCCCTCGTGTTTCTAAGGGTGGCCGGCCTAGAGTTTCCAGCATGAGTGTTACTGAGCTAGTGTTACTGAGCTAGTGTTACTGAGCTAGTGTTACTGAGCTAGTAGTGTGAACTTTTTCAATTTGATTGACTTTGTTTCTGTTGTAACTTTAACTTCGAACAAATATATAGTACAAGAAAAACAGTTGATGCAGAGCATCAATGTCGCCGAAATTATGTTTCAATGTTGCGTAAAGAGCATCTTTGTACGGCAAACAGCTTCAAATTTTAAAGTTACCTATCTGAAACGTTCTTATACACATAAACTAACGTCTGTTGTATTGCATTTCGGAGCCTTTAAATTTTAGCCTGGTGAGCAAATTTATTTCATAAGAGACTTTCAGTTTTTTCTACAGTTTATTTATCTTTTATTTATATCCATTCTCATCTGGGTCCAAACTGTTTGCAAAAGTACATTGACCCGTCCTGATCAGACTCAGCAATTACCAATCAACCCTTTTTTAGGTTCATATCCGGTAAAACAGTCATGAATATCCGTTGGAAGGATATTCCAACGGATATTCATGACTGTTTTATCCGATGAAGATAAAATCAAATTTATCCAGTCACAAAACTTCTCTTGTAACTGACGTAATAAAGAATGTGCAGATAATGTTAGGTTTACTAGGCTAGTACACGAAGTAAATACAATTTACTTCGTAGTTAGTAGAAGGTTAATTAGGTTAGTAGACGTTTCTAAGGCGTAATGATTCTATAACCATGAAAATATCTTAAAATTTTCTGTAATTATGCATATGTTGATGGAATATGTTGACGCAACAGAATCAAAGAAATAAGAGAAAAGAAGAAAAAAAAAGAAAAGAATAATGTGGCGAAAGGTGGATTCGAACCAACGCCGAATCATTCAAAAGCGCATTTCAATCACACAACCGAACGCGCTTACCCACTACACTATACGGGCCGAGCAAATTTTACTCGCTGATTTATCAATTTATCAGTAATCCAGGTATATTGCAGCATAGACTTGGCTGTATGTCTACAACACAGGCATTAGGCTCATGAAATATGTCTAAAATAAGTTAAAATGTCCCTAAATTGACGTTTTGTAACATTTGGGGCCGAAAAATAAAGCTTAGGGCGTTTTGAGACAAAGCTGAAACTTTGTATATTCTATATAAGAGAAAGGCAAATAACTCTCGGGCCATCCGATCCACGGGTGCTCCGCTTCAACTGCAATTATTTTCGACCGGAGGAGAAAATTCCCACAAAACAAAGATTATATAGAAAGAAAAATGTTTATCTACACGCTGGCACCAAATATCCCATACTTTGTCTCCGTTTTAGCGAGTACGAGGGGCAAATACCTTCAGAAAACCGTGTGTTTTATTTAGTCGGAAACTATATATTTAGCGACAAAGTGCTCAATTTCACTAAAATCCCTATTCGGGAGCGAATCTGACGCTCTTTTTGGTAAATCCTGAAGAGAAATGATGAAACATGTTCAAAAAGAATTTCACATACCGGTGACAATGCATTCTACTGCAACAAATCCGATCATATCTTTTCCAACAATTCAACGCTAACAGACATCACCATTTTGCCCAGCAAGCGTCTATTCGAATTTATTTAGTTAACCGACTTGTCAATAATGTAAGCATTCAAGTTATGGAACCCTGCTTTCTTCGTGATGGTGCACGGCGAAGTGGGGTATCAGTATGCATTCTTGACACGTTACAAATGAAAGTAGCCGTTTCTGGTCCTCGGAATTGTCCGAACAGATTTAATCGGATCTGTGGCAATAAAATGCGATGTCACCGGTATGTAAGATTCCCTTTGAAAATATTTCATCATTTCTCATTAGTATCTACCAGAAAGAAGCGTCAGCTTCGCTCCCGAATAGGGATTATAGTGAAATCGAGCATTTGTTCGCCAACTATATCGTTTCTGACTAAATAAAAAACAAGGTTTTATGAAGGTATTTGCCCCTCGTACTCGCTAAAACGGAGACAAAGTATGGGATATTTGGTGCCAGCGTGTAGATAAACCATTTTTCTTTCTATATAATTTTTGTTTTGTGGGAATTTTCCCCTCCGGTCGAAAATAATTGCAGTTGAAGCGGAACACCCGTGGATCGGATGGCCCGAGAGTTATTTGCCTTTCTCTTATATAGAATATACGAAACTTCAGTTTTGTCTCAAAACGCCCCAAACTTTATTTTTTCGGCCCCAAATGTTACAAAACATCAATTTAGGGACATTTTAACTTATTTTAGACATATTTCATGAGCCTAACGCCTGTGGGTCGAAGGGACAAGCAACTTTTGTGTGCCCGCTGATTTCATTGCTTTTGCGATTGCCTTGTATTGCTTTAATACATGATTTTTATATATTATAAAATCTTGTTGAACTATAAGACAAAGAAAATGGTCATGAACAAAAAACAATTTTTGATTTTGTTGTATTTCAGACACCAACCATTGGTCTTTGTACTCAGTCAATGACTTCTCCTCCCATAGACTTTTCCAAAACAAACTAAAACTAGAGGGTCGCCATTCGCGGCGATACCAACACTCAATGTACATGTATCATGATTGGTTTGTAACCCTTTCCTTCATATAAACCATTTGCAAACAAAGTAGACTCAGATCAGGCTCCTATACAAGCCGTCTGATCAGTGTCTGCTCTGTTTGCTTATGTCATGATAGAGATCTGATTCTACAGTGGGTTTTTTTCAAAGTAAAAACGTCCCTTAAAACTTTTAAAGTATAAAACTTCAGCTAATAAATATTAATGATGTCATTATTTCTTACATGAATCTGCATATATCCGAGTTACTCGGTGGCTCATAGACATGCAAGTTGTGTCCAAATGTCGCGCTGATTGCACTTAGCAGACATAGGGAGGTAATTCAGAATAAAAGTAGAGTTGAACTTCCATATCTCGAACTTCAAGGGACCATACAAAACACTTCAAGATAACGGAAATTCGAGTCATCCGATTTCTAATCTGAACAATTTCTCAAGTTCATAACTTATGCAGGTCGAAAGTAATGCTGAAATCTCCAGTAGGAGCTTTCACCATTAATTTCGACCTGCATTAAGCTGTCACGTGTGTGGATAGCGATACCTTTAAAAACAATTTTGCATTGTGTATGTTAGAAGGACCGAACTTTTACTTCGAATTATCCCGATTCCGAGTTACCCGAGTTCGAAATATCGAAGTTCAAATGTAATACATAATGCTCCAATAATTTCTACGACTGTATTTTGGTTTACGCCACCGCGTGGTGATCCAGTATCAGACTTCTTTAGGAAGCTGTTGTAGCGGAATTTGCAGAATTTCGATGAGTTGACTCAAAACTATACAGTACAACCCCTCTACATCGGAATTATTTAGTAAAGAAGAACTAATTTCTATACATTTAGAAAGGTGACTGCTGTAAGAGGAGTTTTCTGCATGACTTTCACCATGCATTAGGCTACCAACAGTCTCTAAGACCGAAATTTATACTAAATTGAACATTCGGTTTAGAGGGGTTTTACTCCAATTGTAACTACGTTCTTAATATCTAATAATAAATGTGTAATTATCCGTTTCTTTTCTTTTGAAAACAATTTTCATCCATTGTTTCAAAATCCACAATCAGAGTATGAAACAATTTGGATTCTGATGAGACGGCGAGTTACTATAGTCGTCTTCTCCGAATCCAAACTGTTTACAAATGAAGCCCCTGATTCGCCCCTTAGACTGTTGTTAACTTTATCCCCATATTATTTAAGGAAATCAGTCCAGATCATACTTTGGAATCCATCTAATTTTCATGTAGAGGTGACACAGCAAAAAAGATACTTGTCGGAATAAGTCATTGAAAATGAATGCATGCACGTGATCAGAGGACCACTTCATGCGCCCTCTGATCTGAGTCTACAGTGTTTGTATATGTCTTTCTAACCCATTCCCTCAAAGGCTATTTTTAGATCCAACCACTTTGAATAAATCTACCGAATAGGAGCATTAACAAGAGAAAAGGAAAATTTTAGAATTTTGTAGTTTGAAACCATTGTGATAAATAGAGCATTTGCTCCTATAGGATCAAATGCTCTATTTATCACAATGGTTTCAACTGGTGATTTTTACAGAGGCGTAAAAAGGAGTATTTATGGAGGAAAGGGTTAAAGGACACCGGGCATACATGGGTTAAACAGTTCTGGATTCAGTCCTCGATTAGAAAAGGAGGACAAGTAAATACACTGTAGCCTGTGGCGTATAACAGTTACAATAGCAGACACCATATGCATTGTGTAATTTCACCAGCAATACCACCATCATATAGATACCAAATAGTGGTATTTCGTGAGCTGAGAATCGCCCGTCCATTAAATTGATATAAACACGCAAAGGTCCAGTTTGCGTGATCACGTCCGCATTATAAATGACTATTTCTCACAAACTATCATGGCATACTCGTTACTCTGTTTGCAAAGACAATATTCTTTAGGAATAATCAAATCACAGCTGGAACGACCTTATGACAATTGTCTAGAACTATTTTTATCCCATTTTCATTTTGAAATACACTTGCATGATAGATACATATAACAAGCGTCAAATAAATCTTCTTAAATTCAATAGTATTATATTTACATTAACCCCAATGACGTGAACAATCTTTAGAATCGTGTCTTCGTGGCAATTCTAAAGAGTGGTCACAGAGCACGGTTTGGTGGATGGTGACAAATTTAGTATTCTAAATTTACACCTTAACCCTTACTCTGCACTACATTAGTAGCCATGTAAGAAATAATGATATTATGAATATCAATTAGGTTTCAGGGAAAAGGGAAAGGATTAATCATTTGGATTGGCGAAGATTTACAGTATTCCGAAATATGTCGACGAAATTCTGATTTCGTATTATACGTCATATACCTGAAACTCATTTTTACTAAGTTTTAAAATGTATCTCTCGATCGTTGAATGAATAATATTAACAATCTCCAAACACTGTCCTGCAACCGAAGCGCCAACATCAGAATTCAATATTCACTTTGGACAGCTTCCGTTAACCCTTACAACGCTGAGTTTCAAATGGACTATTCCAAATTTCAAACAAGTCAAGCTTATGGTGAATATTTATGGAGTTTCCTAAAGAAACGTGCAACATAAAAACAGTGCATACCCTGATGAGAGGAATCCTCTAGGAGCCCTCTCACATTGGTCTACACTGTTTGCAAAGGACATTAGTGACTGGTATACCGCACAGTAAGGGTTCACCATTACCCCATTGTGAACAATACGGACATTAGTGACTGGTATACCGCACAGTAAGGGTTCACCATTACACCACTGTGAACAATAAGGACATTAGTGACTGGTATCCCGCACAGTAAGGGTTCACCATTACCCCATTGTGAACAATAAGGACATTAGTTACTCGTATACCGCACAGTAAGGGTTCACCATTACACCACTGTGAACAATAAGGTCATTAGTGACTCGTATACCGCACAGTAAGGGTTAACCATTACACCACTGTGAACAATAAGGACATTAGTGACTCGAATACCGCACAGTAAGGGTTCACCATTACACCACTGTGAACAATAAGGACATTAGTGACTGGTATCCCGCACAGTAAGGGTTCACCATTACCCCATTGTGAACAATACGGACATTAGTGACTCGTATACCGCACAGTAAGGGTTAACCATTACACCACTGTGAACAATAAGGTCTCCTCAATTTTTAATCCAGTGCATGTTTGACTACTTCCGAATTGATCAAGCTGACAAACAAATATTGACCGAGTGTCAAAATAGTTTGGATCCTGTTGAGATACCGAGTTACTCACCTGGATCCAAACTGTTTGCAAATGCGAGTCAGGTTGAGGAAAGCAGGAAAAGGGTTGAGCTATCATTTCAATAATTGAACTTTTTTTATCCTACGAATATCGTTTGATAATTAAGTTTCGGGGATTATAACATTTCGGTCTTAAGTGAGACCAATATTTGAAAATAGGCCCAGGACTAGAGTTGTAAGATAGGGAGACAGAGACAAAGAGAGAGAGAGAGATACATCACACACACACATAGAGAGAGGGACATATAGACAGAATGACAGACAGAACAACAGACAGATAGACGGGCGACTCATTCTCTGCAATCCATTCGAACTGCTTCTCCAAGACGATTGGAATGAATAGCCACAAAAGAAGATTTGCGTGAGAAATATGAGATTTTTCTTGTTTTTATTCTCGTTCGTAGTTGATCCAAATATGCATTTTTGTATTAATGTCAAGGTGTGGCTTTATTAACCCTTAACGTGTCGGGCCGGAGCATTTTAGACATTTGCAAACTGCAGACACAGATAAAAGGGTTTTCTAAATGAAGTCCATTGATCAGGGTCTGCACTGTTTTCCATGATAAACATTTTCTTCATTGATTCTTGTTGATAAAGCTTTTTTAAAAAAATATTAATAATCAGAAAAGAAGGAGCCATATTTAATAATTCAGCAGATTCAATGTTAATCCTTCGTTATTCAGCAGATTCAAGGTTAATCCTTCGTTATTCAGCAGATTCAAGGTTAATCCTTCGTTATTGTTTTGCAAACAGCAGATTATTAAGTGTCATTTATCATAGCCAACCCGTTTTCTTATTTATTACAAACCGCCAGAGAATTGCATATTGATCAGAATAGTTCCTCTTTCGTGAGCATACCTTCAACATGTAATGGATTTCCAACACGGAAACATCCAATTTGCCTCAAGTTTTGCTTTATGAATATGAGTTGTCACGTACTATCATTGCACAAAAAATCTTCGAAATTAGCGGAAGTTGTGTTGGAGGAAGTTGATCAGGACAGAACCTATACAATCCCGCAATACTGTTAATGAAGCATGGCCAAAAACAGTAAGGTCCCAGATCAGACGGCTCCTGAAGGCAGCCCTCGATTAGCCTAAATACATCAAAGTGAAGGGTTTACGTCATCCTATAATTAGTTTAAAGGAACCCTACTCGTGAGAACTAGGCGGCTTCTAATTTTCCATTTAAAACGAGTTAACGTCAAACATTTGCATTAACCCATTACCTCATAAGCTATATTTAGACCAACCCCTTTGTAAAAATCTACCAAAACGGAGCATTTACTAGACAAGAGGGTCATGATGGCCCTCAATCGCTCACCTGGTTACTATAAACTTATGCATACACTGTATTTCTATGTAAAAATAAGTCAGCTTCAGATTGAGGCCAATATGAAACCAAGGGCCATAATTTTAATCTTAATAAAAGAACTTTAGATGATGCCAGGGGCGGGGCAATGTTGGTCCTGGGGTCATAATTTGAACAATATTGGTAGAAAACCATTAGATGATACTACATACCATTTCAAAGGTCTAGGCCTTACAGTTTCGGAAAAGAAGATTTTTAATTTACCAACAAAAAACTGATAAGCCATGGGGCGGGCCCACTTTTGGCCCTGGTGGTAACAATTTTAACAATCTTTGTGGAAAATCATTAGATGATGCTACATACCAAATATCAAAGGTTAAGGCTTTACAGTTTTGGAGAAGAAGATTTTTAAAGATTTTCCTATGAAAAACTGATAAGCCCCGGGCGGGCCATTTTTGGTCCGGGGGTCATACTTTGAACAATCTTTGTAGAGGACCATTAGATGATGCTACATATTAAATATCAATGGTCTAGGACATATGGTTTCAGAGAAGAAGAATTCTAAATATTTTCCTATGAAAAACTGATCAGCCCCGGGGCGGGGCCATTTTTGGTCCGGGGGTCATAACTTGAACAATCTTTGTAGAGGACCTTTAGATGATGCTACATACCAAATATCAAAGATCTAGGCCTTATGGTTTCAGAGAAGAAGATTTTTAAAACAATTCCTATGAAAAACTGATAAGCCCCGGGGCGGGGCCATTTTTGATCCGGGGTCATAATTTGAAAATTTTTTGTAGAGGACCATTAGATGATGCTACATGTACATACCGAATATCAAAGATCTAGGCCTTATGGTTTCAGAGAAGAAGATTTTTAAAGAGTTTCCTATGAAAAAACTGATAAGCCCTTGGGCGGGGCCATTTTTGGTCCGGGGGTCATAACTTGAACAATCTTTGTAGAGGACCTTTAGATGATGCTACATACCAAATATCAAAGATCTAGGCCTTATGGTTTCAGAGAAGAAGATGTTTTTAAAAGTAAATTGTTGACGACGCACGACGCACATACGCACGACGTACGACGACGGATGCCGGACACTGCCCCCTCACAATAACTCACCTGACACTTTGTGCCAGGTGACCTAAAAAAGGGAATATTTAGAATTGTGTAGTATTTAAACCATTGTGATTGTCACAATGGTTTCAAACAGAGACATTTACAGAGGCGTCAAAAGACGTCAATGTGAGGGAATTGGTTAAATGATATAGATAAATTGATACAATGCTATTAATGCATCTACTTTCTTGATTAAATACATCTACTTTATTAATTCAGTACATATACTTCCTTATACCAACGTCTTTATCCTCTTAAGTCAACAAATCTACTTTCTTAATTCAATTCACCGTGTTTCTTAATACCCTAATTAACACATACATTATACATACACACTTGAATTGCTCTGGTCTAATATTTCGGCCACTAAGGGCCTTTTTCAAAGATTATCATGTCAAAATACACGTCACATTTTTGTAACATGCATTCAGCCATAAAATCAAAGAGAATAATATACTTTCTTACTTTAAATACATCTACTTTTCCCAATTGAATACATCTATCTTTTTAATTCACCAACATATTCATTCCTAATTCAAAACACTACTCTTTGCTAATTTGCCAATCCTCTTGAACTGTTCGTCTATGAGATGTATGTACTATCTACAAAACAATGGGAGTAATACCAGGGGGAACAGATGAAAATGTTCATTAAACAATTTGCCCAAATTCCTATGGTAGTTTCGATGTGCATGGGGAGACAATAATTAAACCATATTCCAGACACTCTATTGTAAGCTCTAATGGAAGTAGTTACACCGTCTGATAACCTCATATAATTCAAATTAACTTAACAAGAATGTATTGGGCGACCTGGGGCCCGTCTTACGAAAACTCCCACTATTACAATTATCGCTAACCATACCTTACAACGATCGTTAGCTATCGCGAAGTCCAATGTAATATTTTCGTACAACAATTTAACGCAGAACCCTCTCCCTGTTCTATGTTTATTCAAATTTTCAACACCTACTGAAATTTCGTGGACAACATAGTTATAATAAAATATGGAAGGTGTGACATTATAGCCAGATAGAAAATAAAACATCAGATCTATAAAATTATATTAGCAACCGGAGCAGACCATGATCAGATGGCTCCTAAAGGATCTGGGTCTACTCTGTTTGCAAATGCGTGAACACACGTTTATATGAAAGAAAGGGTAAACTATGCAGAAGCTATTTGTTTGTCTGCCCACTTTCTGATCTGTTTAATGTTTTACTTACTTCTGATTCATACAAACCTTTAAGAAACTGTCGCTGAGTGACAAACTGTCACCTGGAGCCTGGAGGGAAGACGAGTTACTCGCCGTCTCATCTGGATCGAAGCTGTTTGCAAATCTTACTATGGTCTCTGACAAGGGTTATTAACTTGTTTCGTGCCAAATATATCATTTGCAGCTCTGACAGACAACAATCGCAAGTTCTAATTGTAATCGTCGTATGTTCGAACTGACGAACATGTCTTGCCCCCTTGCGACTAGGTTTCCTAAAGATCCTTGTTAACACCAGATGTTGAATAATTCATCGGTAGAATCAAAACTTGTTGACACTGCACTGACATCCATATGTCGAATAAAAATGAAAGCCACGGTCATATTCAAATCCATGTACACTATGTCCTCATACGACAACTGCTCGCAAGAAGGTGTAATAGCTATAATGTGGTTGGCCCTTGTGGGAATTGAACATTGAATATTAATGACATAACTCTTTAGCTAAAGAGCCGAATTACTAACTCATTATCTCTATACCTGAAGCTAAATGTATGCATTTTCAAGGTAGCAAGCAATGAAGATTAGTAAGAACCCCAAAACACACACGCGAGCACACACGCATATCACACCACGCACATACACACACAAACATGTTGTGGGTGACTAATCTACACTAGTAAAGTAATAATACATGTATAATGATAAACGAAAAAAAACAACAACATTGACATGGATACACCAAAGGGCGCCTTTAATTGAAGACAAGAGAGTGTACACTGTCGTTTAATATGCAATCCAGAACATTGCGTAAATGTTCTGCTATTACCAATGATAACAATTAATCATGTGAAAAATGAGTGCTAATTGCACATTAGACACTTGGTCTGCGAATGTATTTTATGTTAACAAATATAAAACATGTGGTTTGATTAATTATTACATTACAGCCATACTGCTCGTGAAGATTAGTTTCCGTGCATACATTTGTAATATACGAACAGAAAGTCTAGAATCCATGAGAATATAAAAACAAACGCAATAAAAGCAAATGCCTTTTCAATACTTCCTTCTTTATATTTTGAAATTATGATTAATAAAACAAAACTTTACAAATAAGCCATTTCCCTGTTCTGTGTTTATTGCAAATTTCAATACCCAATGAATATTCATGGACAATATATTTACAATGCAATATGGAAGGTGGAATATTATAGTCCTTTTAGAAAGTAAAGAAATAGAACTATTAAATTTCATTAGCAAACAGAGCAGGCCTAGAGCACACGGCTCCTATAGGAGTCATCTGATCTGGGTCTACCCCGTCTGCAAATGCGTGAAAAACTTTCGGTCCGAATAACCGCTCAGCCGACTGTACATTTACCCCCCTGGTCATTGAGTCATTGGCCTAAAATATTGAGCACTGCTAACATATGGCGCAATCATGCAGCCGCAGTACCGGCGAGTGACCCTCACAGGTACCCATTTTAACCCCTGGGTGGAGAGGATGTGCGGGTGGGAGACACGGAAAAGCGTCTCTGAAGTTTCCGGGAGGGACCGGGATTTGAACCCCGGACCTCCGGACTGATAGTCAAGCGCGTTACCACTAGACCACCGCTAAATGAATGTTACCAACACATACCAACCTGTACAAATATCATGTCTGATCTTACGTAATTTTTAGTACTACCGATTCGAGTAAGCTTTTTAGAAACTGTTGTCCGAATGTCAGACTGTTTGGATCCTGGTGAGGTGTCGTGTTATTCGGCCTCTCATCCGCATCCAAATTGCTTGCAAATCCGAGTCAGGTTGCAAATAACGCGATAAGTGCTAATGAGATAGAGAAAAACAAAAGAAATGTAACACATATCAAAAAAGAATTTCAAAATATCGGGAGCACTAAAAATATGGCCATTTTGTACATAAAAATCCCCCCCAAACAATAAAATGAAACCAGGCAAAATGCCTTACAAAAGACGCGGCAATATAAAACAGCCATGCTTTATAATCACATTAGCTTTTCTTTACTGACGAAAGTTTTTGGGGAAAGACTATTTTTGGTTGTTTTGATAAAACAACCGATACTTCTATTAACATTTCCCTCATATAAACGCGTTTTTGCATTTGCATTTGCAAAAGGAGTAGACCCATATCAGACCGCTCCCATAAGAGTCGTCTGATCAGGGTTTGTCTGTTTGCTAATGGAATTTGATAATTCTGTTTCGTTACTTTCTGCTATGGCCACAATGTTCCACCTTCCACATTTCATTGTAAATATGTTTTAATGAATATTCAGTAGGTATTATAAACATAGAATAGGGAAATGGTTGAACACATTTAAAAGTATACGAGTATTACAATATTTTTTTCTATAAAGGCTAACTATTTTACAATTATATATTTTTTGCATTTTTTCGCCATAAACAAAAACTTAAATATTTACACGTAATACGGAATCGTACTGTAAATCATTCCCTCATGGACTATTTCTAGACCCAACTCCTTTCAATATATCTACTGAAAAGGAGCATTTACTAGAAAAAAGGAAACATTAGAAACATTAAAATTATGTAGTTTAGAAACCATTGTGATAATTGTCTTATCACAAAGGTTTCAAAACGCGACCTTTTTTAGGGTTTTCAAAAGGTGCCAATATGAGGAAATGGATTCATCCCTATGATTTAATAATAGATGCAGTCCACATGGACGACATCTGTAATTAAATGAATGATAGTCGTCAAAATTCATTAAATATTTACACATATTGCACTATATTGACTTTGAATTACGTGTATGTATAATACAAATTGAGGTTTGAATCATAGTACATGTTTAATCACTCTACAGAGATAAGGTTAATTATACTAACGTTCCATTCCCAATCACAAAGATTCCCAAACTAGAAATGAATTAACCCATTCCCTGATATTGACGACTTTTGAGGACAATGTAAAAGTCACTTTGTGAAACCATTGTGGTAAATATAGCATTTGCTCCTATAGAAGCAAATGCTCTATTTATCACAATGGCTTCAACTACAAAATTCTAAAATTTTCCTTTTATCTAGGTAAGGCATCTTTTCGGTACATTTATTCGAAGCGGTTGGATCTAAAAATAGCCTATGGAGGAATGGGTTAACCCCTTTCACGCTGAAGTTCAAACAAACTATTCCGAAACTCAAACCTGTCAAACTCTTCTGGTCCCTGATACTCGGGATATATCAAACCTTTTGAAACGAGTAAACCTCTCTTTTACGGCCACTAAAGTGTGTTAATTAGTTGGCCTTTAGGGCAGGTGGCTGCTTAAAGCAAGGTGAAAGTAAAACAGAACGCACCTATAGGAACGTTCTGTTTTACTTTCGCCTTGCTTTAAGCAGATACCTGCCTTTAGCACAAAATACTTGATGTAATTTAGTGGTCGTTAGAGAGAGGTTTTACTGTACTAGCATTTGCATATAGTTTAAGACCCAGATGAAATGGATCCTATAGGAATTCTCTGATGTTTATCATTAAAACTCTTCTGGCTAGTTAAGACATTCCTAATTAATGGACTCTATAGTTAAACAGATGGATCATTCCACTTTGAATAGTTAGTAGGGTTCAACTATGCGCTGAATCATCTCTTCTTCCAATGATCGCGGTCTGATTAGCAAACAGTTTGGAACCAGATGAAACGTAGGAGTGACTCGAGGTCACATCAGGATCTGCACTGCTGGACACTCGACCAATAGATTCTCAAGATCTTGTCCAAATCAGAAGTGGTCAAAATTACACCAGGGTCCAAAGTTATATAAAACTTCTGTGTCTCAGGCTGAGATCAATCTCAGGTATCTGATTGGTCAGAATATGACCAATGAGATGCTTGAGAATGATCTGACACAGGCAAACGTTTTATAACCTCGGATTCAGATCTAAATTTGAGCAAACATATTTTTTTAACAGCGGGGTAAGGGTTAGACAAAACCATACAGAGAATAGCCATCAATCTGCTGAATAATAAACCTTTAGCCTGCTATGAAAATGAGGCCTGCTTAAGCTCTGGTCTGTTACTGATGTCACGTACTTCTGATTCGTCCATGCTTTAGAGATACATTGTACTATTGACGGAGTGTCAAATAGTTTGGATCCAAGCTGTTTGCGAATGTCAGTTAGGTCGCGCTTAGTAGGCTTAGGGCTACTAGTTTAAGACCATAGTCTCCCTTTCTGAATATCAAATAAACAAATAATGTATTAAAAATTATCACTGGCGGAAACAATTTTATAACAAACATTATAGTGCCTGATCAAATGACTTCCTCAGGAAGCCCTTGATCTAGAGCTACACTGTTGGCAGCTGTCTTATATACTCAGCTCTTCATGTTAAGGGTTAAACTAAATTAAACGTTCAAATATTGACACAGTTACAGAATAGGAGTTTCGTTAATTGACAGAAACTACAGCGCTACTATAATTGTCAAATATATTGTTTGAACAATTCTCTTCAATGGACTTCTATTTGCAAATATAATTATTATGCTTGAAATATTTTGGCTCTACATATTAGTTATATAAACAATCAGTTCTGAGCTACAGATAAAGATGCGTACCCAAATACTAAAATCGTCGTTTCTCCGCGAAACCCTATAGAATCTCTTTAGAAGCGTTTCTTCGAGACGATTCTAAAGACTGGTCAAATTATGGGGTCGGGTTGAGAAATGAAGGAGTTATTCTTGAAAATGTTTAAATTTACGTATCTTATTTTGGCCTCAGTTAAAAACTATTAAGCCGCCATATGTGAATCCGTGATTCACATAACCAATGTAAACACTTTGAATGCAGACGACTTGCCGAGTAATTGGACGTTGCACAAGTTCCAGAACGGTTTGAAAATGCAGTAGAACCTGTCCTAAACGGTCATCAAAAAGAGGTCTAATTAGGGTCAGTAAGGCAGGTGGTAGCTTAATACAGGTTAAATGTAATGCAGAAATCTTCTACATGTTTCCTACATTGAGCAACCACTTGCGTTGTAAGACTTACATGTACAACGAATTGTCGCTCAGGCCAGATTCTGCTGTAATCCATTTTTATTTTTAAACCATCATCAATGTTTGCCGTAGAAATATGTTGGATAGCGAAATGGTTAATCTGACATTTTGATTTACATGTAAGAGCGAAATAGTGGCATCTTCATTCGCCTTAAAACAAAATGGTCGATTTGCTTAACGAATATCAAAATAATTCTAAATTATACACGATTGAAGCTAAGACACAGTTGCACATTGCGCTATTTCTAATTCATTTTCTTAATTATTATTTAATGCGTTCATGTTGGTTCCGAATCATAACAATATCGTGCTATACCTTTACCCTGTTCAATTCGACCTTACTGGCAATTGCAAACAATTTGGATCCAGATGAGCTGGCGAAACTGTTTCGTGCTGAAATCATTAATCTGTTACATTTTTTGCTCACTGCAAATTCTTTCAAGCCTTTGTAAAAGTACAGAACAAGAGTCAACCAGCTCGATATTCCGTGTCTCATCTGGATCTATACTGTTGACATGTGTCAGTCGGGTCGTGCCAAACATGATACATGTAAGAATTAAAAAACTAACTACACTATGAAACACACAAATCCAATATTAACATCTTCACAAACAGAATAGACCCATACCAGACAGCTCCTGTAGATGTCTGATCAGGATCTGCTCTGTTTGTTTATGGGGACTGGACTAATTTATATAGAGATGTGTGATACACAAGTGTCTATCAGAGCAGAAACTTTCCTAGTAAATGTGTAATTCTAAATAATTTTGCTGCAATAAATGTTTAAATGAATATTCATGGCGGGGGGATTAGTAGTATATATTTTCATAATGAAACCCCATGGGTGTCATAAGCAAGACTATCCAGGCAGACCATGTGGTCATATAGATATGTCTTCCAACAAAAGGAAACACTATTGACCGTTTCGTTGGTCATCGTAATTGAATCGCAGAAGTTAACAGTGAATAAATGGGAAAGAATGGTCATTGTTTGTATACAATAGAACCGATGATACAGGCCTTAATAGACTTTGTGGCTCTAGACAGAAAGATGCATTATCTAATGCTAGGGAAAATCAGGAAGAATGGAAATGGTAATGAGTATAACAATACCAAACATTTGACCAGTGTGCGAGAACGAAGTCTGATAGATTGAAGGAGTTAATTCGATCGGCGAGTTTGTCATGCATTCGTTAGATCTTAAAGATATATTATATAATATATTAGTGAAGGAATACAGTAAATCCCTTCTAAACCTAAACACCTTTAGGGAGGTACATGTATCTGCTTAATGCAGGATCAAAGGCATGCAACAAACTCCTCTAAGGCAGTTGCTTAGTACAGGAGGGAGAGTCCTAGATGAGCTGTTTGCATGACGTTCATCCTTCATTAAGGATATCTGTCTACACGACCGATATTTATACTAAATTGAACCTCCGGCTTACAGTATGCATAAATATTCATGATTTACTGTGTAAATATATACATGGTAAATGGTTTAATGTACGATATTTGCTTTGTACATAGCACGAAAAGTTTATCGCTGTGCTTTAACCCCTATCCCATTGTACATTGTAACACAAATAATATCTCCTTAAATTTGGATCAGAGACATGACCTCATCGGAGCATTTGGAATTGTGTTGGTAAGGGAATGAGGTTGGTCCTTGTAACATACATGTACATGTACATGGCAACAACAGTTAGTTAGTATTTCCGTATAAGATCATATTCGATTCAAATGGGTAACAATTTGATTTGCACAGCAGATTATTATTAACTATTATATGTACCTCGTTGTGAAATACAAATGTCTGCGCAAATTGGAAACAGGTGTTTTTATTTTACTTTTTCCAATTCGATCAAATTCTTAATAAACTATTGACCGGGTGTCAAAGAGATCGGTCCCTGACGAGACGCCGAGTTACTCGGCATCTACTCAGGATCCAAAATGTTTGCGAATGCGAAACATGCCGCAAATAGCGGATAAAGCTTTAAAGTGAAACCAGGATAAGGTGCATCTAGTATTTCCTAGTTGTTCATGGCCAGTGTCTGCATTACGTCACAGTCATTAGACATTGTTGAACAAGTATGCTTCTCATGATACTGTGGATCAAGTAAGTTTTATGGTGATGATGATGATGATGTTGACGTGATGATGATGTTGATGATGATGATGATGATGATGATGATGATGATGATGAAGATAGTGGTGGTGGTGATGATGACGGTAATAGGGGTTGGATGTGATGATAATGGTGGTGATGATATTATTGGTGATGATGGTGGGGGAGATAATGGTGGTGATTATATTAATGACTGTGATGATGGTTGTGGGGTGGAGCTGATGGTGATGGTGTTGATGATTATGATACTGAAGGCATTTCCCTCAATCACGTGTATAATCACGTGTATAATGAATCAGTATACAATAGTTCTGTAACCGATGTGAAGATGGAAAGTAATTTGTTGATCAACAAGACCATGGCATATCCTATTGACCTACATGGTTTGCCTATATTCGTATTACGGGACGCTAGTCTCTGCAGCAACGAACAACCGAACCTTCCCGCTAGATGGTGTTAGAGAAGACATGTTTTGACCTACACCGCTCCACTATCAAACAAAATTAAATGTAGCATACATGCTAAAACCTGAGGATTTTTTGTAGCAAATTATTTCTACTACATTTTATTCTCTAACCTTGAGACAGTATGACACAATTATGAACAGCATATACTGTAATTGAAATGGCTAAATTAGATAGTCTGCGTACCGTAATTCTAATTACTTTTATTTTTCAGTCCCTGATATTTTCAATTACACTCGTTAACTACCATTAAATCATTTTACTACAGCACAGTATATTAGTTTCTTGATTTTCTCCTGATAATACTTTTCGAAACATTTTTTGTAATATCGATAATACTTATTTCCGATCATAATTTACGAAATAAGATTTTATTTCCGATCATAATTTATGAAATAAGGTTTTTTATTTTGGATACTACTTCATTAGATAAAAGTACAAATATGAGTCATGCAGGAAACACCACATACAAAACAAACAGCCGCCCGAACAGCACCACAGCAAGAAAAAGTAAATGTACATAACTATTTCCGATAAAACTTTTGAGATGTTACTTAATTTGATAACGTCATTGGGAACCATACAGTTAATTTATCTAAAACGACCACACAACTATTGATTTATTAGGTATTGGCGTACCTACTCTCCTCTTAACAGGGACATTCAAACAGTGTATACTTATATCATCACTCTAATCAGGACTGTACTGTGTAATCCTCAAATATAGTAAAAAAAAGTTTAAAACGGCAAAACACCCATTCAAATGAAATATAGATTGGCTATTTTTTACACATAGAAAATGACGATTTACCACTTATTTCATATATACAGTAGATCATGTCTTAAGCGACATAGGAGTCTTAAAAGCAGGTGGTTTCTTAATGCAGGACAAAGATAACGCAGAAAACTCCTATATAAGCTTTTTGCATTACGTTTGGTCTGCATTCAGCTACCACCGGCCATAGAGACACATAATCTGACGTAATTTGACGTTTGTGATGACCGCTTAAGACAGGTCCTACTGAATACATAATTACACTTTTGACAACAGAGTATGCTCAGATCAGACTGCTAGTGTGTGAGCTGTCTGATCAGAATGCTTGATCTGGGTATGCTTTTTACATAGATGTATACCGTACATGTTTATCTGGTTAACTGCAGTCTGTCATTTTAATATATTGTAGTACATGCATTGTTAATACAAGCATTAGAATAATTAACAGTCATACTAGTGGAGTCAAGCATGTCTATTCTTACGGGCAATGAATAATAATTGGTAATATTGCCATTACGAACAAGAAAACATCTGTTTTGTATTGCTACAGGGGTGCTATTTATGCATTAAACTATACAATAATTAGTACATGTTATATAGCATTATTATTCCTTTATTCGATTAAGACTAAAGCATTTAGTATTTGCCATTAAGCAACTGACATTTCGCAATTGGCGTTTAGCATTTCGCATTTAGCAATAAGCATTTAGCAATTGGCAAATTGTATTTAGCAATTAGCATGGCAGAATGGCATTCCATATTGTTCATAAATGAAATAATTGGCACATTAAAGGACCGAATATTATACTTTTTTCAAACTTATACATGCATTGAGGTTCAACTAGGTTCAATCTCAGAGAGGATTATTTATTTCGAGTTTGCATGCAGGAATACGGTATGGACATAAATCCCGATAATAATGGTTAAAAATAAGTAATTTAAAAAGTACGAAACATTACCCCAGATTGCATCCTATGTACAGTAGCACCTCGCTAGAAGAGACCCTCGTGTAAATAGCATTACTGATCAGTAAGACAGGTGGCAGCTCAATGCAGGGTGAAAGCCGATGGCTCAATTTGAAACGTTTTGCATGACTTCCAATCTGTATTAAGCAGTCACCTTCCTCAACTCCTCTTTATTACAACTTCGAGTGAGTGCGGTTTTACTGTTTTTGCAAATCCTACTTTCGTTATTTTTGCTAATGTATCTTTCTTTCTCATGGGAGTAACTTCATTTTGATAAATGTAGGACCAAGTTCCAATTTTACTGTTCATTTCTATCCTCTTGTAACATTGGTTGTATTCATATGGATATAAAAGTCTGCCATTAAGGGGTCAAAATCTTAACCGTTATCCAGCTAAAAAGAATGATGACTGTTCGAAGTCAGATCAGGAAACACATTTATTTTCTTACATCCAACGTTTTAAGCATTTGGGAAACTTCAGAGTAAATGTTAAACAGCTTGTATACTGCTGAGAGGCCAAGTTACTCGGCAACTACTTTGGATACAGCCTACGTGCCAACGTCATTAACAGGGCAAGAGTGAACTGAAGCGCTTTATTGATTCTTCAGAAGAAATGTCAGTATTTGATTAAGCCATTCAACTGTTAATCCTAATGCCGAACTTAATGGCACGCGCTCTGCGTAGAAGCCATGTGTCACATTTCTCAATAATGCTCAAGAATCGTCGTTCCATTTGTTGGTTACGAATACCATGGAAATGGCTTGTCCTTCACCCCGTCTTTTAACCCTTTTCCTGTTCTATGTTTATTCCAATTTCAATACCTACTGAATGTTCATGGACAACATAGTTATGATGAAGTACGAATGGAAGGTAGAATATTGTAGTCATTTTAGAAAGTAAAGAAAAATAACTATCAAATTACGTTAGGATTACATCAGAGTAGGCCCTGATCAGACGGCTCCTATAGCAGGCCCTGATCAGACGGCTCCTATAGCAGGCCCTTATCAGACGGCTCATATAGCAGGCCCTGATCAGACGGCTCCTATAGCAGGCCCTGATCAGACGGCTCCTATAGCAGGCCCTGGTCAGACGGCTCCTATAGAAGCTGTCTGATCTGGGTCTGCTCTGTTTGCAACTGCGTGAAAACACGTTTGTATGAGGGAAAGAGTACACATTACTACGACAGTGTACCCAGAAGCTATACTAGTTATTGAAAACGAACATCATTTATGAATACCAACATAGCGTGTGTACAATTATGACAAAAACAACATTTCGAATGGATTTCATATAAAATCCATTTGAAACACCACCACAAAAAGAGATTTAACCCTTTCGGTGCCAAAGTTCTAATTGTCGTTTGAAATCCAAGTTTGTTAAATCATACAGTAAAATCAGGAAATGAGATAAATAAATGCAAATTTCATAGGAATAAAGCACAGATATAGAAATAGAAATTCAGACAAAAAGTGAAGCCCATGATCAGACAGCCTTTTCAAGGCGGCGTCTGATCTGGGATCTTTATTTACTACATCTTAAAACAACTCTAGACGTACACATACAATCCGTAAACTGAATATATTTTCAAGACTAACTTACCAAAAAAAACCAAAAAAACACAGAAAATGGATTTACTAGAGCAACAGATATAACAGACGAAAACAAAAACATTTTCAAGAGTATTTTATTAAGCCACCAACCTTATGGTGTGACTACTCATTAGAATAGTTTCTTCTCGACCAGCCAATGCAGTGGTTACAACATAATCATTTGAAATTCGCAACTTTGCCAATGGCTGTGGGTTGCCAGCTGCTGATGTTATGTTACTTCACTGTTTGAGATACATATACACTGACATAGAGTGTAAAGTTGTAAAGTACATCTACACAGACATTGGGTGTAAACTGGACATACACATACATCGTGTGTAAACTACATATACGACTCATTTAAGCAAACTCTAAACTTGACGTATACATACATCGTGTGTAAAACTACATATACACAGACATTTGGTGTAACCTACACGTACACACATATAAGGTGTAAAGTACGTGTATAAATACATTTGGTGTAAACTACATGTACATATGCACTGGGTGTAAAGTACATGCACACATATATTGAGTGTAAGCTACATGTAAACAGACATGGGTGTAGAGTACATGAACAGAGATAAGATCAGACATTTGCTGTAAACTACATATATACATATTGGGTGTTACATGTAACTACATGTGCACATGTATTTGGTGCATACTACATGTACATATACAACATGTGTAAATTACATGTACACATACATTAGTTGTAAACTATATGTACACCATGGCAATCCTAGACTGGTGTCTACAGAGAATGTCATCATAAGGACGTCAGTCGTCGGAATTTACTACAATTATACCAGAGATATTCATTTCTGTGTAATTATTAAACTTTATATCATCAATATTTGTATAAGAAATGATGACATCGTGAACATCTATTTGCAGTATGCAAATAGAACATATAACGTTCTTTGGCAGAAACTATACGATCCCATACACAAACAGAGCAGAATCTGAAAAGAGGGATTCTGCAGGAACCGTATGATATGGGTCTACATGTACTCTGTTTACAAAATAGTCAAAATGCTTCTCTATGTGGCAAAAGGTTAGCTCATAATTGCATAATTACATTGTAAACGAGAGATATCAAATGTATCGTTGTTTTCATTCCAAAGTCACCCTATACCATGAAGCAGCGAACAGGGCACTTTTAAAAGAGATATAAAACTCATTGTAAATCCAACTCATATTTCCTCAAAGGTAAATAATGCTCTATGTTTAAATCCAACTCATATTTCCCCATAGGTAAATAATGCTCTAAGTTTAAATCTAACTCATATTTCCCTATAGGTAAATAATGCTCTAAGTTTAAATCTAACTCATATTTCCCTATAGGTAAATAATGCTCTAAGTTTAAATCTAACTCATATTTCCCCATAGGTAAATAATGCTCTAAGTTTTCATTAACCCTTCCCCTGCTAATCGCAACCCGGTTACTATTTGTAAACAGATTGGATCCAAAAATGATGCTGAGTAACCCGACGTCTCATCAGGATCTAAACTCTTTGATCCTCGACCAACAGTTTCTTAACCATTTCCCTGTTCAATGTTTATCACAAATTTCAATTCCTACTGAATATCCATGGGTAAACTATTTATAATGAAATATGAAATGTGTAATATTGTAGCCATTTTAGAATGTGTAGAAACAGATCTATCAGATTCCATTAGCAAACAGAGCATACCCTGATCAGACGGTTCCTACAGGAACCGTCTGATCTGGGTCTACTATGTTTGCAGATGTGTGAAACACGTTTACATGAGGGAAAGGATTAAAAGCTTGAACAAATTGAATTTAAGTAAACCTTTTAACAGGCCAGTGTACTTAAAGATATTATTTTATTAGCTTGAGAAGGGATACATCGATCGAACTTTATGGAATCCACATGGTTACCCGGAAAGTTTGCCTATCTCGTGTAACAGTTTAGTGTAACTGTACCTGCCTGACATTATACCTTTACGACAAAATGCATCAGTTACTATGCTTTAATACATGGTTAAATCGATCCTGCAAATTCATTTATTATGTTTATTTCAGGCTTTCAGCTGTTAATGTGTGTGTTTAATACAACAAAGAAATTTGATAGGATTACCTGGCAGGATATATTGTTTGATGAATAGTGGTGTTCGGGAAATCCTTTTCTGTGCGAGATAGGTTTAAATCTTTATATTGTTGTAACGTTGACGTTTGTTTAAACTGCGGTCTATTACAAAATATATTTACTTCGGAGCTGAGGTATTATTGGTCAACTGTTATTAACCCTTTCCCTGAAGAATATTTATGTAGGAAATGATGATATTAATAATATGTTTTATAATGGCATATGCACACAGGACATTTTGTCTCAGGCAGAAGCTGTAGAATCAGACCTACAGTAAAACCTCTCTTAACCGGAATTCCAGTAGAGAATAATTTAGATACTTTTAAACAGGTGGCTGCTTAATGCAGAGTGAAAGTTTTCTGTATGGCTTTCATCCTGCATTAAGCTGCCACCTGTCTCCAAGATCGATACTTATATCAAATTTAGCGGCCGGTTTAGAGGGGTTTTACTGTCTATTACACCATAAGCATACAGAGCAGACCCTGATCAGACGGCTCCTATAGGAACCGTCTGATCTGGGTCTACTCTGTTTGCAGATGCGCCAAAATGCGCTTACATAAGGGAAAGGGTTAAACCATTTAAGGTATGGCTATTCAAAAATTTAAGTCCGATTGCAATTAGACAATAGGAGTTAACATTTTATTCCATAAATGTGTCTTTCTACCACTTTGCAAACAGTACTAACAAATCAGACGACTCTTACACGAGCTTTCTGATCAGAGTCTGCTTTGTTTTTGTATGAATAATACAGCTACGATTCTACAGTTTTGACATGTCCAAGAATCCTTGTTTCATGTGTCATTAGAACAATAGGCTAATTAATTTTCATGGTGTCATTAAATATTTACATGAATATACATGGTTAAAAGGGTTAAACTAACATCGACACAATATTTATAAGTAATACAGCGCCAGTAATGGGTGAGCATGGTACAGGCATGTTGTTTATTATGTTGTAGATGACAATGCCCTCGTTGATGAATGTGGTCGTAGTGATGGTGAAGATGATGATGATGCTGATGATGATGGCGATAATGGTGATAGCAGGAATATCATTTTGGATATCATCGCGCCTTTATTTTAACTCTAGGGTTTAACAAATACTTTACATGTAGTGTTCGTATCTGTTCAATGTATCTGGTCCGCATACGCACATGGTGTTAGGTTAATCCGTTTCCTCATACTGACGACTTTTGACGACTCTGTAAAAGTCACTTTGTGAAACCATTGTGATAAATAGAGCATTTGCTCCCATAGGAGCAAATGCTCTATTTATCACAATGGTTTCAAACTACAAAATTCTAAACATTTCCGTTTCTCTTGTTAATGCTCCTTTTCGGTAGATTTATATACATGTACCTTATGAGGTAATCGGTTAACCCTGAATGTGAGGAGACTGGGTATATAAGAATTTTGCGAGCAGTATAGACCCGAAAAAGGGTCTGCAGTTTGTTATAAAAATCACTTTCTTCGGTTGTTAATTTTTTTATATAAAATATTGTTTACTTAATATTCAGAAAGGAAGAAGCTAGTTGTAAGTGTTCAGCAGCTTAATGGTTGAGTGAGAACAGAAATAAGTATCCGGAGTTCTGTCTAGTAAAGTAGTTATGGCACACGTCGAAGAAGTAATAACGGTAGATACAAAATTGTGTTATAACTTCATTGCTCTTTCGTGTGGTTATTATTATGCAAAAGTAAATAAATGCGTGACAGAAACAATAAAACAGAACTATACCACTCATGACCAACGACATTTTCTGATCGATAAATACATGTAGTCATTCGAGAGATGGACTACATTCTACAGTAAAACCTCTCTATAACGGCCACTAAACTACATCAAGTATTTTGTATTAATGGCGGGTGGCTGCTTAAAGCAAGGTGAAAGTGAAACAGAACGCTCCTATAGGAGCGTTCTGTTTCACTTTCACCTTGCTTTAAGCGGCCATCTGCAATAAATACCAAATAATTAACACAATTTAATGGACGTTATAGAGAGGTTTTACTCTAGAGAAAACACATTAGTAAGAGAAGTGGAAACTGAACAGTGCCTCAATTTCAGAAACATCTTGACACAATGTTTATTTAGAGAAACGCTTACAGAAGTGTATATTAGCTGTGTTATTGTTCTATTCACTTACATAAGGATTTGTGGTTTAACACAAAAAAGATTAGACAGCTATTTACATATTGGCATGTATCTTGATCATTTATCTGACGAAATCATATAAGATAGTTTTAAGACATTATGAATATCTATTAGCCGACTGTTTATAATAGTATATAAGTACAAGAAAGTGTGCTCATGTAAGAAACTATAGAATCAGCTCTGTATAATGCTATTCGAAAACAGGACAGACCATGACTATACGGCTCATCTTGTCTAGCTTGATTCTGTTTGTAAATACGTCAAAATGAGTATTCATTCGGTAAAGTGTAAAAAGCCTAATTTGAAATGAAAAGTTGAGACAACGGAATTAAAAGCGACTGATAATATTAATGCAACGTAAATACATTTGTACCATTAGAAGAACGATATTAGTACAAATGGAATAAACAGATGTGTTGTTTTCATTTATTGTTTGTAAAGGCATACTAGTTAAACATGTTTGCAAAGGCCAATTCACTGGCAAGGGACAGTGTTACCTAGAGTGTGACTGCTATGTTTTGAGATTGATTCAATAAGTGTGTATGACATAGTCCAATGTTCAACATATTGTTAAATTCAACAACCATTTTCGATGTATATACTAGTATACAAGTAGCAAATGGACATAACAAAAGTTAATAGGAAAAATAACAAATACGGTAGAACCAATCAAAAGGGACCACTCGATGAATAGATGTTGGTGCCATTTAAAGCACGTGGTTGTTTAATGCAGGGCAACAGTATTAAGCTACCATTTGTCTTTATAACCCAGACCTATATGAGCATGGGCATGATCAAGTGCTTAGCACAATTTGAATGGTAAACGTCGTGAGTCTAGTTGAGACACAAAATACCTCTCATAAGGATTTAAAATGTATGCTGCACTTTCCAACACAAGTGTGTGAGCTGGGGTAAAGTAGACAGTGCACTCCTCTGTATCATTAACATGACCCTGCTAAATACATAGATGACTTTGTCGCTGCATGAGGTAGCCATCTGCCTAAATCTTCTCAATTCTTTCATACTATAAGTTCGATTTAGCAAGGTTTAGCCCTAGTAAAACAATAATAATAATAAATAGTAGTAGCAGAAGTAGTAATAGTAGTAGTAGTAGTAGCAGCAGCAGTAGTAATAGAAATAGTAGTAATAATAGAAGTAGTAGTAGTGGCAGTAGTAATACTAAGATGAGCATGATGAAGAAGAACAGCAGCAGTAGTATTATTAGTAGTAATAATAATAATAATAATAATAATAATGATGATGATGATAATGATGATGATGATTATTATGAGTAGCATGTAACGGCCAGTTTGTGAGAGCACTTGCTAACAGTTTAGATAACTATTTGGAACGAGGTTACTCATCGCAATCCACACCATATGACATGATATTATATCCGTAGAGAAAATGATACACCGTGTACTCTGATAAGTCAAAGGAAATCCGTTTAAGACAACACAAGTTTCCCCAGCTTACTTAAGGCTCATAATGTTTGCATGTCACGACAAATGTCAAGGCCGGTGACTTTAACTGAACTACATGGTGTTTGGCGTGTCAGTAACGATATCGACTCCATAAATATAGATCATTACATTGTAAATACATACATGTATTTGGCCGGAGGCCGGTTAGTCCGATTGCCCGCCATGCCTTCAACTCTAGCTTTAATTCAGCTCTACTCAATTTTCGTGAGCTTAACACAATTATTACATCAATACATTGTTTGCTACATTACTATAATGTTTTCTGAACAAATAATGGCATCATGAATAGTTTGAATATTACAAAATTGTAATAATGGCTTATGAACACGGGATTCAGTGACCATTGCCGACACTATGGAATCAGATTTATTTAACTCCATAACCAAACAGAGCAGACAGTGATTAGACGGCTCCAAAATTATATATCAGATTTATAGCTGTTGACCAATACGTTTTGGAACTGGATGAATAATAGTTTTCATAATACATTTTAAGTGGATATTGCAAATTTCCACATACTTTTAGGTGACACTACCAATTCCAATGTTAATATGCATATACAGTCGGATATTATTACAATTAGCAATTGGATATCTAATATGGCGGGCAATCGGACTAACCGGCCTCCGAAAAGGAATACAGTGAAAAAATAGATACTAAAATGTTTAGTAATGAAGAATTTAATAATTTAAGCCAGCTGGCTGCTTAGTTTAAAAATGTCCTAAAGCGTTTTCTGCATAACATTTAACCGTTCCTTCATATAAACGCATTATCACGCAGTGGCAAACAGAGTAGACAGAGTAGATCCAGATCAAACGGCTTCTATATAGATAGACGTGTTTCTTTTCTTTCTAAAATGGCTACAATGTTCTACCTTCCGTACTTCATTATAACTATTTTGTCCATGAATATTTCAAAAGGTGGTATAAAAACAATACGGCGTGCCGAGGACGACTAGCTTATTTCTGTTATGCAAACTCTTATCCTGCTGCATGCCCACTCTGAATGGTATTTGGAATAAACTTGACACTAGATGAGAAGCCAATTAATTCGATGTCTCGTGGGAATTCAATGTTTCCAAGCTTACTAAAAATTAATAGTGTCGGCATATATGTGCCAACAAAGGTCAAGGCTGGTGACATAATGGACATACAGTAAAACCTCTCTATAACGGCCACTGAATTGTGTTAATTAGTTGGTATTTAGAGCAGGTGGCTGCTTAAAGCAAGGTGAAAGTAAAACAGAACGCTCCTATAGGAGAGTTCTGTTTTACTTTCACCTTGCTTTAAGTAGTCACCTGCCTTTAACAAAAATACTTGATGTAATTTAGTGGCCGATATAGAGAGGTTTTACTGTATAGCCAATGCTCAAATGACGGAAGTTGTGGTGTCACTTACAATAGCGACTCCGTTAATGAATATATTTGCATGGTGGGTACATTAGGTGCATATCAACAAGCTGGATGGCGACTAGTGGACACCGCTGTTATTCATGCTTAAATTCTTAACATGTTCTGACTGTACCCAATCTCCTGATTTCCTAGCTCAACCCAATTACTACATTAATGCATCGTTAGCTTTGAGAGGAATTTAACATTATTAGATATAATAAACCGACGAGTTCGGGACTGCATTGCGACAAGACTATAAAACTGGACGTAAAATCAGTTCCAGTTATAGAAGCATCTCCCCGTCAAAAGCGTCATTAAACAAAACCAAACCAATTAAAACAAAACACAATCAAATCACGTTCGAGTAAAATAGTACTGCACCTATCTTATCTTATCTGAGATCAAGAGCAGATAATTCCATAAAACCTGCGGACAGGTGACGGACAATTATGTTATGCACACCTCATACATGTATATCACATTGCAAGGTATACTTATAAGGTGTACTGTAAAGAACAGCGCATTATGTGTGTGCTTCTAAAAAGTATAATATACATGATAAAAACATCGAACTTAACATCATACATGTGTACTAGTGGATCGTGTAGTAAACAAATGAATATTCATGAAGGAAATTACAACTATATGAATACAGATCGGCTGTCATATTATCAGTATGGCAATATGATCATTGAGACGTTTAATAAATTCAGAAACTGTATAATCAATTCTATATGATTTCATGAGCAGACAGAGAACACCCTCATCAGACAGCTGCAGCAGGGGTTGTCTGGTCTATGTATTTCTGTTTGCAAAGGTATTAAAAGCTGTCTCTATCAGGTTAACATGTGAGCTCTCTTACCGCCCAAAGTGCCGGACTGCGACTTGCCGGACTTGCTGTCCTGGCCGAATCTGCTACTACATGTACCTTTGTAAACAGTTTAGATATAGATGAGGCACCGAGTGACACCGCTTAGGAGTTAGAGAAGAAATCTTAGGAAATATCACTCTGAATCTTGAAGCAGATGACATTGTTTGCAGGCTAAAATTATTTAGCCCCAAGAGATTTTACGTATTACTTGCCCCTTAGTCTAAGCATAGTACAATCAAAGTTTCTATTTTTAGCATTACCTTCTTTCCCGCGGTGACTATTGACGCACTTTCTAGTGTCATGAAGTTTAATATCGGTTTTTTTTTCTTTGAGGTTTCATATCATCATTTTCTATGCTTGAACATTATATACACTCTAAAAAACATAATGCCTACTTATACATAGATCTGGTGCATTTGTGACTATTTCCGACTCTATCAAGCGTTTGAAAAACAATTGACAGAATGTCAAACAGCTCTGATCCTGCTGGCACGCCGAATTACTCGGTGTATCATCTGGCTGCAAGTTGTTAGCAAATGCGAGCAAGGTCCCAAATAGAAAGTTAATACAGTAGAAACTGTCTTAAGCGACCGTGAAATAAATAGATATGATTAATGGTATATAAGTCAGATGGTAGCTTAATACTGGTCAAAAGTAATGCAGCAAGCATAGGAGCTTTCTACTTTGCTTTTGCCATGTATTAAGCATCCACCTGCTTTTTTAAGATTCACGTGTCAATTCAGTATAAAATCGCTTTAGACAGATTCTACTGTACATTATATTTGAGGTAATTAAGTGTATGTTTGTGTGAAACATTGGTAGATACAATAGAACCCCTCTAAACCGGGCGTTAATATATGTATAAATATTAATCTTGGCGAGAGGTGGCAGCTTAATGCATGAATTTCACCCTGCATTAAGCATTCACCTGTCAAAAATATATAAATTCTTCTCTACTAGAATTCCGGTTTAGAAGGGCTTTACTGTATGTCCAGAAGGAAATGTGTATCAACGAAAATATCTCTTCTACATTTTATCCGATTCTGTTGAAAAGAGATCTGTGTACTTTAATGAAATGTCAAAAATTGTCTAATTACTCATTTCTATTTATCATTATGAATATCTAGGGGCTTAAAGATGTTTTTATCGATCTATGTGCAATATTTGAAACACCCACACGCAGCTGTACTACAGTAATCATTGTCTTAACCGCACCTTCATTAAATCAGATTTTAAACATGTTTAAGCAGATGCAGGTGACTGTTTAATGCAGGATGATAGTCGTACACAAAGATGTTGGGGTTGTTTTTTTTTGTTTTTTTTTTGGGGGGGTATGTATGATTTCCACCCTGAATTAAGCTGCTATCGTTCAGCAGTGCTAGTAATGTTAAAACCCGGTTTAGAGAAGTTCTTTTCGACGAATACAATATGACGTTTTCAATGACCACCAACATAGTTGTATACTATTTTTTAAACGTTAACTATAACAATCAATTCAAGGTTTGAAACATACATATAACGGGCGCAATGCAGCTTTTCTGTAAATTAGAAAGATTTCACGGTTTGCTAGGCATTATTAAATACGGCAATTAAAGGCGATACAACAATAAGATTTCTTAAAAGTACATGTGTGAGTCATACAGGAAACACCGCATACACAACAGACAACCGCCCGAACAGCACCACGACGAAAATCAGTAAATATACATGCATATAAAAGACACAAAGAGACGCACAAAGACATAACCAACAAACAATAGGGGAGATGGAAGTACCGCCTTTGAACGGTCAGTGACAAATGTTAACCCTGTATCCATATTATACGCATTCCTACACTTTTGCAATAGAACAGATCCAAATCATGATCTGCTCAATTTGCTTATGAAATAAAACAGATGTCGGTATCGTAACACATAGTATATTTCCATGTCGTAACACATAGTACATGTATCTGTCCAAACTCTCTGATCTCTTCCATTAGTTTAATAACGCTTTTGCATCCAAACATTTTGAAATTCAAAAACCTTGTTAATAATTCTGATCTGAATATATTGTATTTGGACCAACTTAGCCTTGTCTGTTAAAACTATAATGCTGAAAGTTAGATGAGCCGTCTCCTTATAGTATGTGATTTCATTTCTGATTTATGTTACTATTAAGTTACATTATGACCCCTATGATCCCGGCAGACATCGTACCCTTGTCGGGATATCATCGGTGTTGAGACAATTTTCGAGTTTGCAGGGTTCACAACTTCACATGGGTCTTAAAGTGTTTACTATTGTGTATATCATGCCTTTTCGTTTTCTATGCTAATTTATTTATGTATCTCTTATGCCCGTATGGGCCATGCGTTTGAAATAAACTGAGAGAAGTGTGAGGTTAGGACGTCCGTAAACCGGTTTAAACCCCAGTGGTGTTTTGTTACTGACCGTGCCAAGGCGTTTGTGCGTTTGTGCGTTTGGGTGTGTGGTTGTGTGTGTGTGTGTATATGTGTGTCATGCTGTCTATCGGATTTTTGGTGGTGGTTGCGTCTTGTATGTGGCTTTGCCTGCTTGAATTTACTACTTTTCCAATTGTAAACTTGCAAACATAGTAAACCAATACTAGTCTACTAGACAGCTCCTGCAGTATCTGCTCCTTTTGCTTATGAAATTATATAGATCTGATCTTACAGTTTTATCTAAGCCATATCTGTAATGTCATGACGAAGCGTTTTCAAGTTGAATAAACTGTCTCGGCATGTTCGATCATGTTGATATTACATCTGCCTTTGCTTGAATTCAGTTGAACATTATGAATGACATCGAAACATGCCTACTCAACGTGTTTGTAACAACGGAATCATTAACGGAATCATTAATGGAATCATCAATGTCAATGAACTAAAGCAAATGTGAATGTGAACGCCAGCTTCTTCGACTAGAAAGCAAAATATCATTCAAGTTTCCACCATCATGGCAAACATATCATAGCTCACTGCTAAAAAGAAGATCATTGATTTATAACTTTGATACATTACGCGTTTTGCACTGATATCTAAATTTGTTAGAAGAATAATGGCACTTCCAAACGGTCAGAAATTCAATTAGATTCCAAAACGTTTGTGCATGTCAATAGCCTAACTTTTTCGCTGGCAAACTGTGTCGTCTGCTAACTTTGTTGTCTGCTACACTTTTCAGTTGTTTTCATTGTCTTCATTTTTGTTTCAAAAGCATAGTGACAGTTACAAACAGTTTGGATACTGATGAGATGCCGAGTTACGCCGAGTTACTCGGCGTCTCATCTGGATCCAAACTGTTTGCATATAGGTAATCACAAATGCGATATTGGCAGCGAAAAGGTTAATGGGTTGAAACAGATGTACTGTGATGTGACCAATCTCCGACATTTTCATATGATATAGTGTTTTAATAATTCACTTGTTAGACAGACCGAGTGAGAGCAAGAGAAAACGATTGAATAAGGGAGACAGAGAGACTGGGAGAGGTCTTGCTAAGATAAATCGCTATACAACAGTCTAACCTGTGTTTTTACACACAGTATAGATGTACTATAATAAAGCTTTGAATTTTTTTCATGCCATTTGGATGAGTTGGATTGGCCGGCTCGTACATTTAGGTCAGCATAAAATATGCAGATGATAAAAGGTCAGGATGTGGGTTTCTTTGTTCAAGTATTTTCATTTTATTTAACAGTACAAACATGAGTCATGCAGGAAACACCACATACAGAACAAACAGTCGCCCGAACAGCAACACAAGGAAACAGCAAATGTACATAACTATAAAAACAACAAGAGACGCACAAAGACAAAACAAACATACAATAGGAGGAAGATGGAAGTACCGCATTGGAACGGTCAGTGACAAAAGTCACTGGGGGGGGGGGGGGTAAACCGGTTTTTGGGCGCCCAACCTCACACTTATTTCATCCCCACCCTAAAAGACAGTGTAAATAAACGTATCTCCTCTCCGACTAATCTACAAAAACCGCAACGGCAAATACAGTGGTAAAGTGCATGTATAACGAAATCATTTAAGTAAACAAACTGTATCCACCTATTAAAGTTTCGTTTATCTTACTTATTGTATGTTCTGTGATTTACTTGATTCAAACCAAATACATTTACATTTTTAAACTGTCGTCAGACCAACGAAGATTACATGGTTATTGCAATAATGAAACAAATTATGCATACATTCTATGATTATGTCCTTAAAACACTACAGTAAAACCTCTCTATAACAGCCACCAAATTGAGTTAATTAGCTGATATTTAGTGTAGGTGGCTGCTTAAAGCAAGGTAAAAATAAAACAGGACGCTCCTACAGTTGCGTTCTGTTTTACTTTCACTTTGCTTTAAGCAACAACCTGCCTTTAACACAAACTACTTGATGGAATTTAGTGACCGTTATAGAGAGGTTTTACTGTAGATTGAAAACGATAATTCCACACAAATATCCCAGCCAACGTAGCCCCTGTTTTCCTGAGCTACAAACCAAATCAACAGTATAGTCTATTGGGAGTTCAGGTAACAGGTTTCTTCTGACACTTGATCACATAAGTTGGATGATACAATTCCACAAGAAAACAGAACGGAGCCTGAAGAGGGTATAGTGTATTTACAAATGTGCCTGTAAAGCTAAAGTTAACTGGAAGTACAATTATACAACAATAGCCTCTACAATAACCACAATAGCCTCTACAATAACCACAATAGTTTCTCATTGTCAACTTGTATTCCTCATTCTAAAACAGTTTGTAAATAATGAAATTTTTAATTTGTAAAACCCATTCCGTTGTCACAAACTGATAGCGATCACAACCATACAATTATGGCCTAATGGTGATATCCGATGGCTTTGAACTACAACGCACAATTGCATTTATACATTAGGAAATGCCGCTTTTATAAATGCTGTGAACAAATAGTATCTTCTCCAAGTTAGATCTGGTTCAATTATAACTACAGTAGAACCTCTCTAATGCGACAACTTAATGAATAAACACGGGTGTTGTTATAAGCAGCTTTCTACATTACTTTTGTCCTGCATTAAGCTACCACCTGCCTCTACCACCAGAATTATACCTCTTTATGTGGTCGCATTGGATGGGGTTTTATTGTAACGGATAAGGGTTAAGGCAATGGCTTTATAAACATCTGAACACAACATCTGACAGTTGTAGATGGTCTCTAATTAACCATTCCATTGCTAAGCGTTATCTGTCTTACACGAGCAAACAGTTTATTTCCTAATTCGACGATCAGTAACTCTTCGTCTCATCAGGACACTATCTATCTACATGTATTTGACACTATGTATCTACCATCTATCTACTATCTATCTACATGTATTTGACACTATGTATCTACCATCCATCTATCTACCATCTATCTACATGTATTTGACACTTTTTATCTACCATTTATCTACATGTATTTGACACCATCTATCTACCACCTATCTGCATGTATTTGACACTATCTGTCTACCATCTATCTGACATGTATTTGACACCATCTATCTACATGTATTTGACACTATGTAAATAGTTTCTCAAACTAGAATTCAGTAAATATACAACAGACACTATTTGAAAAGCAGGATATTTGTTATATTAAAACAAACACAAACTGGTTTCAAAATCAATACATGTATACATAATGTATCTGAAAACTTGTTACCACAACACCGTTACTGGCCTGTTAAATTGATAGTGTTATAAGTCTATATGCTTTATGACATTCGCTGACGCTTCTCCAATAGATCGAACAATGTCTGTTTATTGTAAAAGTACCTCCTTAGTGTTTACACAAATTCATAACATAACTCGTGGCTTCAGCGTGACGTAACACTATCATATATATTTTGATATTCACGGGCATATATTCACTAGTGAATAATATTCGAACGACCCAACTGTATTCATACGCGCTGTCAAAACAAACAAACAAACTGGCGGACAGTGACCTACATATGTCAACGATTGGTTTCACGATAGATGGCAAAGGACTGTTGGCACTTGCGCCTTAATTTCGATAAAACAATACAAACTGTAAAGTAAATATTTGTCAGTAAATATCTACAAAATGTATGCCAAAAAAGACCTACCAGCTACTCTGACCCAAACCATCCATTCTACATAAAAAATGCCTTCACAAATTTACATTTTCTTCACCGCATGTCCTTTTGTGAATGCAGATTTCTACTCACAAAAATATCTGGTCATTCAACAGATATAGTCATCTGAATCCAGCACAGCACATACATATTTCAAATATGTTATACTCAAAATCAGCTAATCGCGAAAACCTTCCTCCTGTTCCAACGCATTTTATGCAGCAGTTGCATCTTTTGTCCATCTCATTAAACTTCTTCACTGAATTTGAATCGATATTTTTTCTTGGTGGAAATGTCCATGTACATGTGTATACAACACTGATGAAGGGCTAAATATACCAAAACGAAGGCGCATTTTGAATCCTAATTGACAGTGAGTGTCAGACGTGTAGGCGAACTGTATGTGGGTCTTCATTTAAATGGCGCGCTTTACACAGGTACATGTTGTGTACAGTGACGTCATAATGTGACGTTTTTGTATGTCGAAACTGTAACTTAAAATTATTTTGACGTGTTTCTGTAGGTTTTCGTATCATAAACTATCACAGTTAAATTGAGTACCAGAGAGGTCTAAATTAGATCCTAGTTGATATGACAGTAAGTCAAAAAACAGTTGGAAATTTTGGACCTACTTTGTCCCCGTTATCTAGCGAACCTAATAACACCTTTCATTCATCGTTTCTATATGTAAGGAGAATTTATAACAATCCACGTGACTGCTGAAATATTGGCTACAAAAAACATTTGTGATTTTATATTATAAATAATCAAGAACACTCATGTAAGATCCTCTATATATAGTTACTGTTAAACACCGTTAACTCATATTTGTAGTGAAAAAGAATTGAGAACTTTTTTTAGGAAAGGTGACTGCTTAATGCAGGGTAAAAGTCATGTAGAAAGCTTCTAGATGAGCTTTAGCAACACTTTCACCCTGCATTAACCCATTACCTCACAGGCTATTTTAGAAACAACCTCTTTGAATAAATCTGCCGAAAAGGAGCATTAACTAGAGAAAAGGAAAATTTTAAATTTTGTAGTTTGATTTCAACCACCTAGATATAAATGAGTACTGTTCCCTTAATGCATTTCACCTAAAATCTTTCATCCTGTGTGTTTATACTTAACGTACATTTTCAATAAAATCACAATCCATTGTGTAGGCTATGTTGACTTATTCCTATGAAGATTATGCTGGTGGTGTTGACTATTATGCTGGAGGTGTTGACTATTATGCTGGTTATGCTGGCTATTATGCTGGTGGTGTTGACCATTATGCTGGTGGTGTTGACTATTATGCTGATGGTGTTGTTTATTATACTGGTGGTGTTGATTATTATGCTGGTTGTGCTGGCTATTATGCTGGTGGTGTAGGCTATTATGCTGGTGTTGTAGACTATTATGCTGGTGGTGTTGAGCAGGCTATGATCAGTTCTGTGAAGGACGTATGTATATGTAAGCACGCACTACATTCTACTCTATAAACTCTGTCACCGCTTGCTGCAATAGGCAAACCTGTGATTACACTTGCAAACAGGATCTAAAATATACCCAAAGTAAGTAGGCGTCTAATCAGGATCAAAATCTATATTATTTTATAAGCAAAGATTGCAAAACTTGATTAGATGGCTCCTATATCTGCAAATGCGAGAAAATGCGTTTATATGAAGGAAATGGTTAATGATTGTTTATATATTTTCGGTAGTTATAATGGCTCGACTAATTGTATGCAATATTTATCTCCGTAGTTTTGATGGTTCACTTGTCTGTAGGTTTGCTATGCAGTATTAATGGCTCACGTGATTGTCTGTATGACTTTTGTCTGTACATTTATTGGCTCGCTTGATTGGGTGTATGTTTTCCACCGTTTTACTGACTCCACTGATTGGTTTTATGTTTTCCTATATTGTTGCTGGTTCATCTGTTATGTGAAAAACATTATAAATGTGCTGCGAGAGTCAACGAGTCATGTTTCAAAATACCGTATCTAGGGGCGTGTTTCAAGCTACCGTATCTAGGGGAGTGTTTCAAGATACCGTATCTAGGGGCGTGTTACTGTCGAAATGTTGAGCAGTGCTTTATCACTCTCCTTTTTGAATATTCATGTAAGGAATGAACCAGAATTACAATGTAACCTTGTTTTCATTCTATATAACTGTATTTTGTGATGCAATACCTTCCGATATGTATTACAATACATTAGTCACGATGGAACCCAAACATGTCCGCGTACACTAACACTACGCTAAAATGTTGTTTGTTCTGTAAAAGAAGAATTGAGAAGGTGAAAGGCATCCGGAAGGCTCGCAGATGAGCTTTCTGCATAACATTAACACTACAATAAGCTGCCAAATGGCTTATTTTAAAAGTTTCGAATTAGCAACGTTCCTTTATATTGATAACACTTTTGAAAAATACACCTAATGTACGTATAATACACCTAATGTACGTATAATACACCTAATGTACGTATAATACACTTGATACGATTTACGTCTCCCAATAATTACTTGTCAATCACGGATGTACGGTTTATCCATTATATAGTGAATAAGAAATTCTGTTTCAGAATTATCAAATATAATTTTCAAAATGTATAAATATTACGCAGTTAGAATGATACCGGGACACGTGGTCCGGACTTTGTTTTGTTACCTGTTAAACAGCAGTGTGTTTAACCAATTCCCTCATAGGTTATTTTTAAACATAAACTCTTGGGAAAAAAACTACTAGAAAGAGAATTTCATGTTAATTTCGACTCCGGCATTGTCTTGTTTCTTTTCAAACACTTAACCCTTTACTCCTTGAATATCATTATCAGAAATTATGACTTCAAGAATATCAATTAGATTGGACATGTAACGTTTTGGCTATGACAGAAACTGTAGAATCAAATTTTTATAATACCATGAGCAGCCAGAGCAGACCCAGATCAGACGGCTCCTACAGAAGCCGTCAGATATGAGTATACTCTGTTTGTAAAAGCGTAGAAAGTCGTATTTATGGAGTAAAGGGTTAATCATTTCAAAGGGTTTGTATCCTGATTTGACGACATGTCTGCACATCTCATGGGGATGCCTAACAGTTTCCAAGGCAATAATGGAGACCCCTAATCAAGATCTAGGAATGATTTTAGTACTCCACGAATAGTCATCAGCTTAATGTCTATAATATAAAACATTCAAGGCAAAAACTGTATGACTAGAGCTATACAGGGTGTCCCAAAACAACGGAACCAGGGATTAAGATATGCAAGTTATTCCATTTCTGTAAATATTGCTAACTTAAATTAAATGTATATACATGTAGCTTATTAGAGACAACATTTTGCCATATATTTTCTAAATTTGTCTAAACATATTCATTGGTTTTTAAGATATCAGCATTTGAAGGAAAGCATCCAAAACCCCGTTTTTAAATTGATATAGGCATGGAATATGCAATGTACGCATATCGTGTTAAAATAGATTTTATGTGCATTCATTAAAATACTCATATCTTTAAAACCAATGCATACTTTTAAGAGACATTTGGCAGAAATATGCATAGATGACATATCTACAAACGTAAATATTATTTTTTAACGTGTCCGATTACATTGGTTATAATACACATTTGATCCAGGGTTCCATTCGTTTTGGGACACCCTGTATACTACACTAAGCAAACATAGCAGGCCTGATCAGACAACTCCTGGAGGAGCTTCTGATCTGGGTCTACTCTGTTTGCAAAGACGTTTAAAGGCGTCTAATGGTTAAAGTGTAACTATTATACAAGTCACACTAGCAGTACTGGGTCATACAAAGCTGACATATATAACAACTGGCCTAAATAGTCGTGTTTTTCCCAATACTCAAATTTCTTTTTACGCCTCACGGCAAGTAGACCGCCAGAAATGACGAACATTCGAATCAATACAAGATGGAACAGATTGCGTCTAATTTTATTTGGTCCTTGATCCCTCAATCATTACACAAAGTGCAATAAATAGTCTTTGTTGTCGAAACATTTCCCCAGAAAATGATTGCTGGCGTTTATAAAATGTAACTACAGAGATGTGTTCTCGGTGTCTATATAAGTGCAATCAAACTGCATGTGTAGAAATGAATTGCTGGCGATTGGATGTTAAATGACAGCGGCATCTGCATATCTGTGGCGAGTCAGTTAAAGGATGCGAATGCTATCTGTAGCGAGTCAGTTAAAGGAAACGAATGTTGCTATTTTTGGCCTGACCTTATTTACAGCTGTTGACGCACATTCTAATATCAGGAGGTTCAATATCACTCGCAATATCTGTAATTCGTCCAGCTTAAAGCTTTACCTGATGAATATTCATGTACAAAATAATGACGTTTTGAATATTAATTAGCTGAAATTCCATAATGACTTTCATAATTTCCTAAAACAGAGGAATGCTTGGCTAGGACAGACACTGGAAAACCCTGTCGATATTATAATAGAACAGACAAACAGAGCAGACAAAGATCAAACAGGTGTTTTGGAGCCGACTGAGCTGTGTCTATTCGGTTTCAAGAGGGGTTATTATCAGAAAAAGAGTTAAAGCTTTGCATAGTGAACTTTCAAGGTTCAATTGCCCATCGTTGTTTTCATCAATGTTTAACGATAGAATCCATCTAACATGAATATTTACACAAACTCAGTTAGGAACCCTCTGATCTGGGTCTACCCTGTTTGCAAATTGCAATACATTCCCGCATTCAAATGGTTGGTCTTTGGACATAAGGGAGAGGTATAGTAATGGTATGTGCCAACATGTGCCAAAACTTAGGCATTTAGTGAAGGATACTCTAATGACATTTTGACTATTAACTATTTACTCGGCGAGTGTGTACATATACTATCAACTCCTTAATCCATACTATCAACTCTTTACTCGGTGAGTATGTACATATACTATCAACGCTTTACTCGGTGAGTATGTATATATACTATCAACTCTTTACTCGGTGAGTATGTACATATACTATCAACTCTTTACTCGGTGAGTATGCACATATATTATCAACTCTTTACTCGGTGAGTATGTATATATACTATCAACTGCTTATTCCATACTATCAACTCTTTATTCGATGAGTATGTACATATATTATCAACTCTTTACTCGGTGAGTATGTACATATACTATCAACTCTTTACTCGGTGAGTATGTATATATACTATCAACTCTTTACTCGGTGAGTATGCACATATATTATCAACTCTTTACTCGGTGAGTATGTATATATACTATCAACTGCTTATTCCATACTATCAACTCTTTATTCGATGAGTATGTACATATATTATCAACGTTTAACTCGGTGAGTATGTATATATACTATCAACTCTTTACTTGGTGAGTATGTATATATATTATCAACTCTTTACTCGGTGAGTATGCACATATATTATCAACTCTTTACTCGGTGAGTATGTATATATACTATCAACTGCTTATTCCATACTATCAACTCTTTATTCGATGAGTATGTACATATATTATCAACTCTTTACTCGGTGAGTATGTACATATACTATCAACTCTTTACTCGGTGAGTATGTATATATACTATCAACACTTTACTCGGTGAGAATGTACATATACTATCAACTCTTTACTCGGTGAGTATGTATATATACTATCAACTCTTTACTCGGTGAGTATGTACATATACTATCAACTCTTTACTCGGTGAGTATGTACATATACTATCAACTCTTTACTCGGTAAGTATGTACATATACTATCAACTCTTTACCCAGTGAGTATGTATATATACTATCAACTCTTTACTCGGTGAGTATGTATATATACTATCAACACTTTACTCGGTGAGTATGTACATATACTATCACTTCTTTACTCAGTGAGTATGTACATATACTATCAACTCTTTACTCAGTGAGTATGTATATATACTATCAACTCTTTACTTGGTGAGTATGTACATATACTATCAACACTTTACTCGGTGAGTATGTACATATACTATCACTTCTTTACTCAGTGAGTATGTACATATACTATCAACTCTTTACTCGGTGAGTATGTATATATACTATCAACTCTTTACTCGGTAAGTATGTACATATACTATTAACTCTTTACTCAGTGAGTATGTATATATACTATCAACTCTTTACTCGGTGTGTATGTATATATACTATCAACTTTTTACTTGGTGAGTATGTACATATACTATCAACACTTTACTCGGTGAGTATGTACATATACTATCACTTCTTTACTCAGTGAGTATGTACATATACTATCAACTCTTTACTCGGTGAGTATGTATATATACTATCAACTCTTTACTCGGTGAGTATGTACATATACTATCAACTCTTTACTCAGTGAGTATGTATATATACTATCAACTCTTTACTCGGTGTGTATGTATATATACTATCAACTCTTTACTCGGTGAGTATGTATATATACTATCAACTCTTTACTCGGTGAGTATGTATATATACTATCACTTCTTTACTCGGTGAGTATGTATATATACTATCAACTCTTTACTCGGTAAGTATGTACATATACTATCAACTCTTTACTCAGTGAGTATGCACATATACTATCAACTCTTTACTGGGTGAGTATGTATATATACTATCAACTCTTTACTCGGTGAGTATGTATATATACTATCACTTCTTTACTCGGTGAGTATGTATATATACTATCAACTCTTTACTCGGTAAGTATGTATATATACTATCAACACTTTACTCGGTGAGTATGTACATATACTATCAACTCTTTACTGGGTGAGTATGTATATATACTATCAACTCTTTACTCGGTGAGTATGTATATATACTATCAACTCTTTACTCGGTGAGTATGTATATATACTATCACTTCTTTACTCGGTGAGTATGTACATATACTATCAACTCTTTACTCAGTGAGTATGTACATATACTATCAACTCTTTACTCGGTGAGTATGTACATATACTATCAGCTCTTTACTCGGTGAGTATGTACATATACTATCAACTCTTTACTCAGTGAGTATGTACATATACTATCAACTCTTTACTCGGTGAGTATGTACATATACTATCAACTCTTTACTCGATGAGTATGTACATATACTATCAACTCTTTACTCGGTGAGTATGTACATATACTATCAACTCTTTACTCAGTGAGTATGTACATATACTATCAACTCTTTACTCGATGAGTATGTACATATACCATCAACTCTTTACTCGGTGAGTATGTACATATACTATCAACTCTTTACTCAGTGAGTATGTACATATACTATCAACTCTTTACTCGGTGAGTATGTATATATACTATCAACTCTTTATTCCATACTATCAACTCTTTACTCGGTAAGTATGTACATATACTATCAACTCTTTACTCGGTGAGTATGTATATATACTATCAACACTTTACTCGGTAAGTATGTACATATACTATCAACTCTTTACTCGATGAGTATGTACATATACCATCAACTCTTTACTCAGTGAGTATGTACATATACTATCAACTCTTTACTCGGTGAGTATGTATATATACTATCAACTCTTTACTCGGTGAGTATGCACATATATTATCAACTCTTTATTCCATACTATCAACTCTTTACTCGGTAAGTATGTACATATACTATCAACACTTTACTCGGTGAGTATGTATATATACTATTAACTCTTTATTCCATACTATCAACTCTTTACTCGGTGAGTATGTACATATACTATCAACGCTTTACTCGGTGAGTATGCACATATATTATCAACTATTTACTCGGTGAGTATGTACATATACTATCAACTCTTTATTCCATACTATCAACTCTTTACTCGGTGTGTATGTATATATACTATCAACTCTTTACTCGGTGAGTATGTACATATACTATCAACTCCTTATTCCATACTATCAACTCTTTACTCGGTGAGTATGTATATATATCATCAACTCTTTACTCAGTGAGTATGTATATATACTTCAACTCTTTACTCGGTGAATATGTACATATACTATCACTTCTTTACTCGGTGAGTATGTATATATACTATCAACACTTTACTCGGTGAGTATGTACATATACTATCAACTCTTTACTCACTGAGTATGTATATATACTATCAACTCTTTACTCGGTGAGTATGTATATATACTATCACTTCTTTACTCGGTGAGTATGTATATATACTATCAACTCTTTACTCGGTGAGTATGTATATATATACTATCAACTCTTTACTCGGTGAATATGTACATATACTATCACTTCTTTACTCGGTGAGTATGTATATATACTATCAACTCTTTACTCGGTGAGTATGTACATATACTATCAACTCTTTACTCGGTGAGTATGTATATATACTATCAACTCTTTACTCGGTGAGTATGTATATATACTATCAACTCTTTACTCGGTGAGTATGTATATATACTATCAATTCTTTACTCGGTGAGTATGTATATATACTAATAACTCTTTACTAAGTGATAATGTATATAAGAAACAACGCCATCGTGACTATTAATTTGCTGAATTACCCTAATGACATAGGAACATAGGAACATTGGGTCAGGCCACAAACATAGTAGAATCAGTTCTATACTGTACTACGTACAGAGCAGGCCCTGGTAACCCAGCACTTACATATGCCATCTGATATGTGTCAAGTTTGTTTGCAAATATGTTAAAAGGGGAATCGATGGAGTTAAGATTAAAAGAAAAGTAAAGGCTTTTGTTTTCTTCATTCCAGTCGAATATAAACCAATCTGTACCAGATCGTTTGTGCGTACATGTGTAACGCTTTATTCCATGGTTATTGATGTACGAAATAATAACAGCATGCACAGCAATAAGATTATATTCTGTGTTGACATGAATGCAGATAGACTGTGGCAGAAAAATGTAGAATCACGTTTATAGTTTCATAAGTAAACAGAGCAGAACCTGATCTAACGGATCCTACACAAGCGGTCTGGTCTGGCCCTTCTCTGTTTGTAAAGGCATAGAAAGACATATTGATAGAGTAAAGGGTTAGCCCTTTGAATAAAGAATACCCAAAGTAGCAATGATATGCTTTGCTTTGAATGGCAAAAGGATAAGACCTTGATCAGAGGACTCATCCAGGAGCTCTCAGAAATTGGTCTACGCTGTTTGCAAAGGCAGCCGGTTTCCCACGTTCAAAGGATGAATGTTACATGTTTACTTCTTTATTGTTTGACGACATTACCTCAGAGCAACATATTAACGTGCTTATTCAATTACTACACTCGTCATTTCTCCATCAAACCCTCTGTTGTGTGACCCAACAGATTAACGTGCTTATTCAATTACTACACTCGTCATTTCTCCATCAAACCCTCTGTTGTGTGACCACTCGTTAGCAACGTCTGAAGAGAAGATGCTAAATAATGGTCACAGCATAGGGTTTGTTGGAGAATTAGAAGAATTATTCTTCAAAATAACAAACACACAATATGATTGTCCACAGTGTCGAAGAGAAAATAACAGAATGTGAATAGTCGGATTAACTGACGGTATATAACAACCTGCAACAGAACCGCTCCAATGAGACCACTTTATGAGTGTCTGTCAGGGTCTGTTCTGTTTGCAAGAGGAATTAGATATATATGTCTCTTTACTTTCAAAAATGGTTAAATATTCCACCTTCCATATTTTATTATAATTATTTGGTTCATGAACATTCAATAGGCATGGAAATTTGGAATAAAAACAGAACAGGGAAAGGGTTAATGTTGAACGACAATAAACATGTTATATAGGACCTTACTGCACCAGGACCTTTGTCCTGAGTCGTGAATCATTTTGATATTGTATATGTATGCACAAACTTTTTTATCGGACATACGATTGATTGCACTTGAACTGTTACTGACATATAAGAAGAATATTGCATTCCATTTTATTAAACCTTTATTCTGTGGTGAAAATGATGTTTGCTTAAATTTGAATCAGGTGCAAGTTTGGGTTACTTCCGATTCGGTCGAGTTTCTGAGAAACTAGACTGGTATCAAACATCTCTAGACTGGTATCAAACAGATTCAATCCTGATGGAACGTTGAGTATTACCTGGCGTTTCATCTGGATCCAGTCTGTTTGTAGATACGAGTCAGGTCGCCAGGGAAGTGTTAGATTAATTTGTACAAGAGCTGGATAATTTATTGTTTTTTCATTTAAGGGGGAAATACCATTAATTTTATTTTAAAATATAATTGTTTTGCAATCCCCGCTAAAGGGCAGTGTTTCTACTACGGTATTCATGCCTGAAGTGACATTTTAATACATATCAGATTAAACGTCAGATCTAACATCATATTACTATTGTGGTTAAGGTCCCGAGGGGAATACTGCTAAACGGTTGTGGAACTATGGAAATCACATGTATGAACCAACCATAACACTTCATATGATATTTACATTTATAAATCGAATTCCATTGTCAAGGGCAGATAGAAATCTAATACTACAGCTGGCATTAATCAAACTATGACAAGGTACTGTAGAACTTCTCTAAATAGATCAGTTAACAATTTCAACACTGGATGCGTATGCATTGGCATATGCAAACAGTGAATACCCAGATCAGACCAAAACAGTGAATACCCAGATCAGACCAAAACAGTGAATACCCAGATCAGACCAAAACAGTGAATACCCAGATCAGAGGGCTCTTAGAGGAGCCCTCTTACAAATGTATCAGATACTGCACTGTTTGTTATTCAAACCGATTTAGCGAGCAAGTATTTCAGACTGAGTGAGCTCTACCATAGCGACAGGTCTCTATATCTAAACGCTAATGGGCGTTTGTACTCTAAAACTTCAGGTTTGAAAGGATTAATACTAAATATTGGTGTATGTAAAACAGAGTAGTGCTGAACAGTTCTTCAATGAATATTAATCATTGAAGCATTTATTACTACATGAATATTCATAGTAAATTGATAACATTACACATTAACAAGGAACTGTTTCGTTGTGACAGAAACTTCAGAATAACATCTATATACCACATAAGCAATCAGAGCTGATCCTGATCAGACAAACCCAACATGAGCTTCTGATCTGGGTCTATTCTGTTTGCAAAGGTGTGAAACGTCGTCTATATGAGGGAACGGTTTAATGCAGGAGGACGGTATTTTGAAGCTTTCTGCATATTAACTTCTGTCTTGCATTAAGCTACCACCTGTCCTTAATATACATATTTATACCTCTGTTTTGGTGGACCAATTAGAAAGGATTTACTGTGCGAATGTTGTTGATTCACCATGTAATGTTACGCTTACTTTCGCTCCTAATCTCTACGAAATATCAACACATTGTTAACAACAGTCATATCTGTTAAAACTAAGTTGTTATGTGGGTGTCATGCAAATTGACCCTTCTATAGTTTAACGCTACCTTAATAGCATCTACAGACAACGTGAATGCACGTGAAACACCATGTAAATAACATCTACAGACAACGTGAATGCACGTGAAACACCATGTAAATAACATCTACAGACAACGTGAATGCATGTGAAACACCATGTAAATAACATCTACAGACAACGTGAATGCATGTGAAACACCATGTAAATAACATCTACAGACAACGTGAATGCATGTGAAACACCGTGTAAATGGACGTCACAACAGGTTCCAAGCAGTTTGACCATCGGTCTAAGATTTGATAAAAAAATTCAACAAATCGAATGGAAGTCAACATTGTAAAATATCAACATTTTAGCAGACTTTATTGTAACAGCATGAGAAGGGTTAAGGTAAATTGTATGCAGATTCGCTTCCTTCATTGTAGGCATTGTAACTGAATGGCCTGTAAACACATCGCTTATCCCACATCAAATACCTCGAATGGAATGTTATCGCTTATCACGTTTGAAATAATGTAAGTACAAGCTCGCTCAAATTAACACTTAATGCATAGAACCAGGTGCAATTATGCGCAGGTGGTTGTTGAATGCAGGACGACAGTAATGCAGACAGCTCCTACAGTATGCCTGTTTTATGGTGTCGCTTTAGAGATGATTTACTGTGTTACATAATTGTAGTAAACCCTCCAACTTTGATCTATCGCATATTTTATTTACTTCCAATCGTTCAAACTTTAGAGAAACATTTGATCGAATACCAAACAGATTGGACTTGGTGTCTCATCTTGATCACATATGTTTGCAAATGGCAGGTGATGCTAAACATGATAATGCTTATTGTAATCCTATGGAATAATTATACAAGTTCATTGACGGCATTCTGTGTCTTTAGCATGATGTTGGAGATGTTGTATAACCAATCATTGCAGGGTGTTTGCTAATGAGACACCAAGTTACTCGCTGTTTCATCAGGATCCCAACTGTATTTACACGTGGTATGTATAAGCCCATCACATGATACCTACGCCTTTTGAAGCATTTGAAAACAGAGTAGACCCAGTTCAGACAGCTCCTGTAGGAGTTGTCTGATCAGGGATTGCCCTGTTTGCCTGTGGCATTATAAAGTATTGATTCAACACTTTCTGTCAATGAAGAATTATTGTAAAACCAAGCAGGAAAGGCCAGACACAAGACGCAGCAACGACTTAAACATCGATAGAAAATAAGTCACACACACACACACGCACACACACGCACACACGCGCACAAGCACACACGCGCACACACGCACACACGCGCACAAGCACACACGCGCACACGCACACTTTCAAAAATGAATATTGCAAACATCAACAAACGTAGAAGTACAAAGACACATGACAAACATAAAAGTAAGGATGACAAAGAGAATACCGCATTGGAAACATCAGTGGCAAAACCACTACTGGGAGTTTAAACCGGTTTACGGACGTCAAACTTATCTCAAAGTCACACTAGTTAAACAAACAGTGTAACAAAAGGTATCCCTGAAGGACTTAAGCTGAAGTCTTCATTCAAATTAGTCTTCCTCTAAAAAACAGTATTTTGAATATTCAGAATGTCATAAATTATTCCGTAATTTGCCTATCATGGCAAAAGTAAAAGCAACGGAGAAACCACTAATCGTAGAATTTAATAGATATGGCAATTGTCCGACGAGAAACTACATAAAGTCATCAAGTAAAATGTTAAATGTTTTATGAACTTATGGCATTTTCGTTTATTTCCTGGTACTCATGTTCCACTGGGGTGAACTATTCCGACATTAATCGGACCTGCTAGTAGTCAGTACAAATTCATTCAGAGACATACATGTAGATGAATGTGTACTCGTATAACCAACATTAAAATGCTCATATGTAAGGGGCGTATTGCAGATACTAAAATTCATAGCCACAGATAACGGGCACATTTCTGATATTATAAGTCAGCGCCATAGGTAACGGGCATATTTCAGACATTATAAGTCAAAACCAGTGATAACGGGCGTATTTCTGACATTACAAGTCAGAGCCATAGGTAACGGGCGTATTTCTGACATTACAAGTCAGAGCCATAGGTAACGGGCGTATTTCTGACATTACAAGTCAGAGCCATAGGTAACGGGCGTATTTCTGACATTACAAGTCAGAGCCATAGGTAACGGGCGTATTTCTGACATTACAAGTCAGAGTCATAGGTAACGGGCGTATTTCAGACATTACAAGTCAGAGTCATAGGTAACGGGCGTATTTCAATAACTAAAATTCATAGTGATATGGTAAGGGGCGTAGTCTAGACACTACAATTCATAGCCAAAGATAACGGGCGTATTTCTAACATTAGACATTAGAACCATAAGTAAGGGGCGTGTTTCAGACAGTAAAATTCATAGCAATTGATAACGGGCGTATTTCAGACAAGTCAGATACAGGCGGTATTTGAGACATTACAATCGACATTTCACTAAAACACACTGTGTTGGGAGAGTGTAATAACTGTCGTTAGTAAACACTAACATCTGACCTGACAACAGATGTCTGAGCGAATTCTGATCCGTTGTAAATGTATCTATATCCAATTCGATAAAGTTTTGAAGAGAAGCTATTGAACAAGTACAAACAGTTTGGATCCTGATCAGATGCCGACTTATTCGGTGTCTCATCTGGATCCAAGCTGTTTTAGGGTTAATCAGTATTGCAAATCGTGTGTACAGTAAAACCCTTTTAAACCGGACGTTAAATATCGCTCTTGGAGACAGGTGGCAGCTTAATGGAGGGCGAAAGGAAAAAAGTTTCCTCTAGGAGCTTTTTGCATGACTTTCACCCTGCATTAAGCTGCCAGGCATCTAAATGTTTATCTACTAGAATTCCAGTTTATAGAGGTTTTGCTGTACTCTAAATAGATTGATCCTTTAGGAGTCATTTGATCTGGATATATACACTGTTTGCTTATTACCCATTTACAAAGTAATATGGCTAAGTTGTTAATGATAGTTTACTGTAATCCAACGATTTCTTAGTTCCATGTTCCATACAGCCATGGTCATTTGTAGGAACTGTTATACCCTGTATACACATATAGAGTATGTACTTGCAACCCAAAGGACACCCGCTTTACTTATCAGTTCACGATCATTCTATCACGACAAAACAATTGACGAAACTTGTGTTTGTAAAGGAGACATGATAGAATCTGATAGAATCAGATGAATGCAAATTGGCTGGTATTGCTACATTTAGATCAAACAACAACTAATTAATGTCTGTTCGATATCTCGATATGAACAATAGCTTCTGGTAGACCCTCACTAATCCGAACGTTCGAATAAGTGTCATTAGCATCGGTCTGTAGAACACGCGGCAGCATAACGTAGGATGAAAACCATGCAGAAAGCTCCCCCGGTAGCTTTTTGTTTGACTATCAGTCTGCATCACGCGACCATCTGACCAACACTTGTTAATTGGTGTTTACCTTTACGTTCCGATTAGTGAAGTGTTACTGGATATTTCTATATGTATTGTGTTAGATACAAAGGACCAAGCAGCCGTAAACCTGCTATGGACAATCATGTATTTACTTTTGCAAAACGTTTGGATCCAGATGATATGCCGTGTAACTCGGCATCGTATTAGATTGTTGTGGACATTCTGGTCACAAGCAAGTAAAATGCATTCAAAATCTATGAAAGAAAACATTTGATACCAATGAATTCATTTCAACAGGCAACAGTTAAAACAATCAAAACAACACGCAATCCAATGTGGTGTTTTTAACGGAAACAACATTGTCTGTTTACCCGCTCTGTTGCAACGCAAAATGTAATAACGACGCAAAATATAATAATTATTACAAAATGCTTTGATTTATTACATTATGCTGGAAACAAACTGTTAACGAAAAATGTAATGACGACGCAAAATGTAATAAACTTTGAAACGGGTCTGATTCATTCCATACCCGACTTTCGAAGAAAAACTGATATACATGTACAAGTAAAATATACATCTTCTGGCAACAAGGTACTGGGAAAGGGTAGAGGGAGAGAGTCGGTGAAAAATCGAAAATCGAATGTTATCGGCAAACAAATATCAAAATACACCAGATGAAGAGTAGATCTTGCTAGAGTTAATATTTTACTCAGTCTAAAGAGGTTCGATATCATGAAGGAAATTATTACATTTGCGTTATTACATTTTGCGTTGATATGCTTATTTGTAACCAACGCAAAATGTAATAATGACGCAAAATGTAATAAACTTTGTGATGGACCTGATTCATACCATACAACTTCATATCCGCGGGTTTTGAAGGGAAAATGAATAAACATCTATAATGATAACCTGTCAGAGTACTGCCGGGAAAATGTTAGTAGACAGTGATCGAGTCAAAAGTTGAATATTTCATTTTGTCGACTTGAAAATTATCAAAGTGCATTGGATGAAGAGTAGATATTGCTAGAGTCAATATGTTTTACTAATTCTAAAGAAGTTCGATATCATGAAGGAAATTATTACATTTTGCGTTTTTACATTTTGCTTTGATATGCTTATTTTTAACCAACGTAATATGTTATAACGACGCAAAAAGTAATAAATTTTGAGATGGGCCTGGTTCATACCATTCAACTTTATATCCGCGACTTTCGAAGGGAAAACGGATATAACGATACTATAACCTGTCTGACCACAAGGGCCAGAGATAAGTGTAGTGGAGGGGGGGGGGGGGTTCAAAAATCGAAAATTTCATTTCGCCGACAGGACACACCAGAATGTACTGGATGAAATGTAAATGTTGCTAGAATCATTATGTTTTAATTATTCTAAAGTTGTTCAATACTTAGAGGAAACTATTACATTTTGAGTTATTTTGCGTTGACATGTTATTTTTAAACAACGCAATAACTACATGAATGTAATAACGACGCAAAATGTAATACACTTTGATGTCCGTGACTTTCGAAGAGAAAACGGATATACAACTATAATACATGTAAAAACCTACCTTTAACAATGGTGCCGAGAAAGGGATAAGGAGGGGGACCGGGTTCGAGCGCAAAATGTAATATCAATGCAAAATGTAATAAACTTCGAGACTGGCCTGATTCATACCATACAACTCTATATCCGCGCCTTTCGAACAGACAAATAATATACAAGTATAACATAACCCGTGCGGACAATAGGGGGTGGTAGGGGCGGAGAGGCTACCGACACAATATCTTCATGTAACCAACTCTGAGACATGCTAAATTCATACACGACATAAAAAGATAAAATTGACGTATCAGTATGACCCATCTATTACATGTATAGACTTTGTATATCCGTTTTCTCTTCGAAAGGTGCTACCGCTATATGTCACAACATCAACGCCTAATGTCGCACACCTTTATACATGTAAGCACTATTTTGTAGTATTGCTATCTTAGTTTTAAGCTCCTAACGTATCCCGGGACAGTGATTTAGGGTTTACCGGAGATGAACCGGACACGACCGCAAAGGCCCAGTCTTACTGTGTCGGTTAGAGATGCCGATGTTTCCAAGCGTACAATCGTTACGTTTATCATATCCTATGTACTTGTACACATCCGGTAGGAGAAGCCTGGTCAGGGTCTGTACTGTTGTTTTTTTTATATAACATAGATGTGATTCTGTTGTTTTGCCATGACTCAACATTCCTTTATCAATGTACTATTAGAACAATTAATTTAATATTCATAATGTCACTGGTTCTTATTTTAATATTTATGGAGTAAAAAGACCGTAATTCATTTAGCACTCGTGTTGAACTATTTCAATGCTGATATATCAGAGTTGAATAGCTTCTCACAAGTTACTTGTCCAGCCCATTCCGTATGAAAGGGTATAATTTGTAAGAGGGTCTTGAATGACACTATTGCAGACCCTGATGAGAAGGCTTTTTGGTCTGGGTCTATATTGTTTGCAAATGGCGATCCATTAGTTTCTCGCAATCAAAGGGTTAAACGTTGAGCTGTTTCAATAACTTTTTCTTCCAATGCGTTTTAAATTTTGAGAAACTTACATGTACCAACCGGGTGAAAAGGGACATCGAACTTATTTATTATACCTCGGCATGCTGGATAAGGGCTAACCCATGTTCATAAATGGACAGAGACAAAGCATCAGACCCAGACAGGGTCGCTGAAGGAGTTGTTACACCAGGTCTGCACTATTCGCTTCCCAAATTATTTTCCAAAGGTCAGTTTGACAAAATAAATATTGCTGAACACTCTCAAATGATATTTGGATTGGTTCATAATAGTGATATGTATATACAAGGACGAGTTCACCAGCAACGGTTAACCTTCTACTCCATAAATACGCCTTTCTATGCCTTTGCAAACAGAGTAGACCCAGGTCAGACGGCTCCTGTAGGAACCTTTTGATCAGGGTCTGCTCTGTTTGCATATGATATACTATGGATATGGTTCTGCAATTTCAGCCATGGCTAAAATCTCTATGCCCATGTGCTGTCATACATGTAACTATTAATGTAATTAATATTCATGATGTCTTTATTTCTTTCAGTAATATTTATGGTGTTAAAGTATAATATTTTATGACAGTGTTGTTTATTACATTTAATTTTCATCAGATCAGAGCATGTCCACATTCCGGAGGAGCCCTCTGCCACTCTTTGTCGTATTAACACGTATATCCCGTCATAATGGACTCTATTGCTAGATGCTGACGAGCCAATCCCCCTTTCAGCATTGACAGCGCTAATGTCTTTACATGGCGGAGAATGTGAATACGGAGAAATGGGATACAATACAGAACATGATTCAAGTAAACAATGTAGACGGCCAAACTCTGCTTAAATTACACATACAGCATGTGGGTGATCGTGAAGCCTACACGTATTATCAGGGTTTAACCCTTTACCTCATAATCATTTATGAAAGGAATCTGGTATCATCCGAACTTTTGAGATGGTATATTAACAATTATACCTATATATTTCATCAACAAACAGAGCAGACGATTCGAGGAGGTGAGGATTCGAGGAGGTGACTGATTTGGGTCTGCTTTGCTTATACAGGCGTGGAAAGATAGATAGAGAGAGAGAGGGAGATAGATATATATATACAGAGAGAGAGAGACACACACACACAGAGGAGAGAGAGATAGAGAAAGAGACACACATAGAGGGAGAGTGAGAGAGAGTGTGTGTGTGTGTGTGAGAGAGAGAGAGAGAGAGAGAGAGAGAGAGAGAGAGGGGGGGGGTTAACCCTTTATCTAATGAATATTCATGTAAGATATGCATTTTGAATACCAATTAGTTAAATATTTATAATTACATACTCTATAAAGACGCACGGTTATGCTTATTTATTGAGACACAGACTCGCTCGGTCTTTCGTCAGGATATCATATGATCTGAACTGTTTGTAGATATCCAGTCACGCTTAGCAGCATAGGCACATTCTCTCGTAGGCTATTTGCAAATCCAACTACTTGGAATACATTTACTGAAAAGGAGCATTTTCTAAAAAGGGGAACATTTAAGAACTGAGTAGTTTTGAAACCATTGTGACAAATAGAGCATTTGCTCCTCTGGAAGAAAGGTTCTATTTGTCACAATGATTGTAAAAAAGTGACTTTTACAGAGGCGTCCAAAGGCGTCAATATGAAGGAAAGGGATAAGATGTGCATGTATGTGTAGAATTCTATACAGGTCCCGAGCTATCGAGTTGCTGTGTTTATCGGACAGTTACTTCCAGTGTCAGGCATTCGCAGACTAAAATGTCTAATATCGTATCATAAAGCTGGTTATGACAGATCAATCCGCTTGCTTTAATAGACTATTCAGACAATGTGTAGATTAAAATCGACCAGAATACAAGTAAAGTTGTAAAACTGGCTGTGTAACGTGACCCTTAGCTTGCAGTAAACAACATGATAAATTAACCTATTCATGCATGTAAATATGATGCTTCTTTACCGCGTTTGCAAACAGAGTAGACCCAGAATCAGACGGTTCCTATAGGAGATGTCTGATTAGGGTTTACTCCGTTTGATTATGAAATTCATCTGTCCAGATTGGACAGTGGAACGGACTCCGCCAGAACCCAACGTGTAATGAATAGAAGGGTGAAGCTGTTTCCTGATTGTTAAGCACCGAAAATAACCTTTGTTCAAACTGTTTATTATTGTCATTGAATAAATATTTGGTGATGAAACGGATTGTGATCTTCGGTATAATGAAATAAATACCACGTCCAGTGATACAGTACAATAAAACCTCTCTACAACAGCCACTAAATTACATCAAGTATTTTGTGTTAAAGACAGATGGCTGCTTAAAACAATGTGAAAATTAAACAGAACGATCCTATAGGAGCGTTCTGTTTAACTTTCACATTGCTTTAAGCAGTCACCTGCCCTAAATACCAACTAGTTAATACAATTTAGTGACCGTTATAGAGAGGTTTTACTGTATATGGAAAAAAATATCTGGTTATCTGGCGAGGCGTATGAAAACAGTTTGGCCGTGCTTCAGTGAGACCAAACGTTTGCCGAAGCCAACTTGTATAACAGTGACCACATATAGGACACTCGTCTGGTATTCGGTTTACCATCTACAACAAAAGAGCGTTTTCTTTCATCAAAATGTATTTAGACCCTTTCATTGCGTGACTATATCCATTAATTCCAAAACAAGGTCGACTAATTATCTAACATTAATCAAACGAAAATGCTTGAAATTGTTTAATCATTGTTTAGGTATTTCAGCATGGATATGTCGTACTATATATTGGTTAAGTTCGGTAACAAATGTCCGATATACATCCAAATGTCGAACTTGTTTTACTTCACTGGCTAATGTCAGTGCATTTCTTTCCAGCCATCCCATTTCTGTCAACCCTTTTCCCGGTCCCGTTTATAGTGCCGTAAAGTGTATGAACTCACACCGACATTTGTTTATACTACCCCATATGACTTCCTTCATATAAACGCATTTCACACATTTGTAAACAGAGTAGACCAAGACCTATAGCAACCGTCCGATCAGGGTCTGCTCTGTTTGCTAATGTCATTTGACAGTTTTTTAGTGAGCGTTCTTAAACGCTCACTATAGTCAGTAACTTCATAACGACATTCTCACAATCAACCCTGTCGCTGCCAAACTCTGTCGTCTGCTAACTTTGTTATCTGCTTTAAATTTTCATTTTTTTATTTTCTTCATTTTTGTTTCAAAAACATAGTAACAGTAACAAACAGTTTGGATCCTGATGAGAGGCCGAGTTACTCGGCGTCTCATCTGGATCCAAACTGTTTGTATAGGTAATCACAAATTCGGCATTGGCAGCGAAAGGGTTAATGTACAAACCTAAGGATTCTTAGTAATCGTCCACTGCAGAGATGTAGTGCATTGCCAGCGGACCTGAAACCCGGTTCAGTTTTTTGCAAATGAAAAACTGCATACGTTTTTGATAAACGTACTACAATTTCAGTATTATATAATCATCAATTTGAGGTTCGATTCAATATAAAATGCATGCAAAGATATTGTTTGGTCGGCGAAAAAACATTTCACCGATGATATACGCGTGCGCAGTCTTATGACGTCACGGATCCATCCATGAAATCAATGTACACGATCGAGCTTTGCGACAGTGATAATTCCGGTGTACATGCAGTCATTTTCGACGAACAATAAATTAATTGCAATACGAATAGACAAATTACTGGCTTCATTTTTACCAGAGACTCTCTTAAAATTTCACTGAATTTGCAGTTTCGCTAACAATTTTCCGGTTACGAAATGGCAAGGTGACGAGTTGACCACCAGTTACACTCTCCTATATGAAGTACGAAAGTAGGCCACTCTACATGTTGAATTTTGATATGATTGGAAACGTTATTTGAATAAATGGTGGATATCAAGAGAGCATTGAAAATAAACTAGATCAAATTTAAGGTAATTCGATAATATGATTTCATAGCGTTTCATAACAATGTGGTCCTGGAGACCGAAAATCCAGCAATCATAGAAATAGTTGGAGCTTGGGTGGGGTAATTATTTAAGGTTTTAATACGTATACCCTAAGCATTAGCTATGCGCGCCGCAACGTTGTACATAAACTACATTTAATTTCGTTATGTGACATTTATACATACCAAGCAGGATTCAATAAGGATCCTGAGCTAGATCCAATCCATGTAAGCATTCATACATGTCATAATAGTATTCTTAAAAGCTACTTTCGGTTTTGATATCTCATTGACGATATAAGATCATGATCAGGCGCAAATTACTTAGTGTGATCAATAGCATATTCATATAAACGAAATTTGCTTATGAAACATAAAGAGAAGGAACAGAAATTATCTTCAAAATTGTTGATAGATAGAAATAATATTTTTTTTCTTTTCTCTGAATTGATTCCTTGGAGAAAACAACATGTATACAATGTTATTGTTTTTGAAAATGGTTCTGTGCACCAGGCCAAAAAAAAACCCAAGCAGATCATGATAGGTCATCTGATATTGACCTACTACTTTCGGTTTTGATATCTCATTGATGATATAAGATCATGATCAGGCGCAAATTACTTAGTGTGATCAATAGCATATTCATATAAACGAAATTTGCTTATGAAACATAAAGAGAAGGAAAAGAAATTAATTATTATCTTCAAAATTGTTGATAGATAGAAATAAAAAAAAATTCTTTTCTCCTCTGAATTGATTCCTTGGAGAAAACAACATGTATACAATGTTATTGTTTTTGAAAATGGTTCTGTGCACCAGGCCAAAAAAAAACCAAGCAGATCATGATAGGTCATCTGATATTGACCTACTCTGTTTACAAAAGGATAAAAATCTATGGAGTAAAGTGTTAAAGTTAACAATTCCAGTACTACTGATTTGGTATGCATTATGACATGACTACCCCCATATTTATCAGTTCTCCTATGATTTTATTGTATTATAAACTTAAATTGTAATTTAAGTGAAAACTTTCTATGCCTTAAAGTTATTAAAGTGTTAGAATATATTTTGTATTTTTCTCTGTCTGTCAGATGTCAACTGTTTGGAGCCAAAGCCAGGATGTCATAAATTTATGACATCTGTCGCAGTGTGTAGGTTTATCATCACTGGTACGGCCTTGTTGTACAAGCGCGCTTTTATGGCGATATGGTAGAGTGTATGACTGCGAGCCTGGCGACCGGGTGTTCTTATGAAGAAACATACCCCCCCTCAGACCTAGAATTAAACCCAGGTCGCCAGGTTCGTAGTCATACACTCTACCATGTCGCCATAAAAGCGCGCTTGTACAGCAATGCCGTATAAGTGAGGATAAATCTACACACTGTGACATACTCCCCCAGCTATGTGTATGATAACGACCAGGAATCAAACTCGGAGCTCATACAGTCACAGCCCCAAGTTGGGTGCCAAATGTAACCAAGTGTTCTTATAAAGAAACGTACCTCTCAGACCCTGGATCAAACCCGGGTTGCCAAGCTCGCAGTCATACACTCTATCACATCGCCATAAAAGCGCACTTGTACAGGAAGGCGGTACAAGTGATGATAAACCTACACACAGTGACACATCTAAATTGGCTCCTAATTTACTGAGATACATGTGCATACGTTTTGTCTAGTTTACCATCTAAGTACTTAATTCTGTAAATTTCAGGATCTAGATCAAGCAGTCCTCAGTGAAGCCTGTGTACCAAATATATTCCCAGGGAACAGCACCAAGAAAATCTCAAATGGCAAGTATTTATATGTTAGGAGGAGAAATACAAAAAAGTTTGTGTAACTCTACTCTACTCCCAACATATTTATGTAAAAATGATGATATCATGAATATTATCTTTTTTTATTACTGGTAATTTTTAAAATGGCATATCAACAAATGATTTCTTTGCTACAGAAATGTTTTTATCATGTTCTATCAAATTTCATAAAAGAATCAGTATCCATGATGATTTAGAACGGATTACTATCATAAAGGATACCGAAAGAAAAATATTTTAAAAAAAAATTCTTTCTAAAACCGGTGAACCAATTTGAATGACATTTGGGACGAATAGTCGCCAAATAACCCTAAATATCAAAATTTAAAAAAAATCAAATTGATATTTGAAAAACCAGTTAATCTCTTTCCCTGTTCTATGTTTAGTCCAAATTTCATTTCCTGCTGAATATTCATGGGCAAAATACTTGTAGTTAAAATTAAATATGGAAGGTGCAACACTGTAGCTATTTCAGAAAGTAAAGAAATAGAGATCTATCAATTTCCATTTGCAAACAGAGCAGACCCTGATCAGACGGCTCCTATAGGATCCTTCTGATCATGGTCTACTCTGTTTGCAAATGCGTGAAAACATGTTTATATGAGAGAAAGGGTTAATGTTGATTCTCTACCTCCTGTAGTATAAGCAGATTCCTAGGTAAACTGGAATCTTATCCTTAAAAACTCAAAATGTTAAACCAATTGTGACTGATCCTGATAGGTATAACATTGCAGAGATCTCCCAGGAAAATTATTTTGTTTGTTATTTTGTAAACAGCTAGTGTAGATAACAGATACGACAGAGCTCTCCGAAATGAGGAATTGCTACATTGGTGCCAGAACTTACAAACTAGAAGTCAGATACACTTATACTTCATTTTCAAGTATTTTATGCAAATTGTTTAAAAAGCTTTTATATTTTTAGCTCATCAGACCACAAAGTGCTCAGGGTGAGCTTTTGTGATCTCCTGATGTCTGTCTGCGTGCATCATGTGTGGTCAGTTGTCAATAATTTAAAGCTTAAATCTTCTCCTCTGAATCTGCAAGGCTCTCAGCTTTCATCTTTGGCCCATAGCATCATAGTAACCCTTTCCCTCATATAAACGTGTTTTTACGCATATGCAAACAGAGTAGACCCAGATCAGACAGCTCCTAGAGGAGCCATCTGATCAGAGTCTACTTTGTTTGCTAATAGAATTTGATAGATCTGTTTCCTCACTTTCTAAAATGGCTACAATGTATCACCTTCCATAATTCATAATAACTATTTTGTCCATGAATATTCATTAGGTATTGAAATTTGTAATAAACAAAGAACAGGGAAAGGGTTAAAGCCACTATTGGTTTTTTTTTCAGTTGTAATGCTCGAGACTCTATCGCAACCCAACAAAAGAAAGGAGTCCAATTCAACTGATCAACCTGGTTTATCAAAATGGCAGCGGACACTACAAATTATAGATGTAGTTTGCCAAACAACTGATCATGATTATGTAAAATCCAGCAGTCCAGTACTTTCTGTGATTGACCGCACAGAACTAATGGTTCCATGAGCATCTAAGTTGGACCCATGGAAAAAATCCAATTATAAATACTATGACACTGGCCGTTAGTTATGTATCCAAATCATGGGGAGGCAGGTCTTTTGTCAACCACAAAACTTTACAGGGTGAAGCTTTCATGTATGGACAGGTCAGACTGTAATAGCTGTTTGTTGATTCAATATAACAAGTGACCTTAAAAAGAAAGATGTGAACATTTCCAAAGCCAGAGTACACATTGATAGAATAAGTCAATGAATATACTTCCACCTGGAGCAAATCATTAATTTAAATACATGTATGCAGGATTTGATGAAACAAATTTTCACAGTGTGTTCATATCTCACATACTTTAACCCTTTCCATCATATGCATGCTTTCTCACATTTGCAAACAGAATGGACCGAGATCAGACGGCTCCTATCGGAGCCGTCTGATCAGGGTCTACTCTGTTTGCTAATGAAATTTGACAGATCCGTTTCTTCAGTTTCTAAATGGCTGTGATATTCAACCTTCCATATTTCATTATAACTGTATCGGCCATGAATATTCAATAGGTATTGAATTTTGGAATAAATAAAGAACAGGGAAAGGGTTAAGCTGTCAATTAGTTGTTGTTGACTTGACTGTTGTATGTTGTACAGTGTACCAGAGGAGAATATAATGGTTTTTGTGTCACCTGCTGAGAAGCAGTGTGCCAGATAGGGGTCATTTTTCCATCGTCTGTCCGTCAGTCTGCCTACCTGTTACACATTGCAAGGTTCAGATTTTAGGTCAGCCTCATTGGCAGATGACACATGTGTTCTGTGAACACCTCTTGTTACTCAAAACACTACTTATAAATCTGTTCCTCTGGTATACTAGAATTGATTTGACTGAAAGTGTTTGGATACTGTATATTATACAATGTATGAATAAATATTATTTATGAATGATACGTAAGTTTAACCCTTTTCTCCATGAATATTCATGTAAGAAATAATGATATCACTATTATTTATTATGCCGCAACAATGTGATGGCATGTAGGGTTTGCTCTTGTCTGTCCGTCCTTCCGTATGCACGTCTAGAAGAATTTGTCGGGGCTCTTTCTTGGAAAGTGTTTGTCAAATCCACACTAAACTTTACACATATGTTTGTGACCATTATATCATGGTCAAGTTTTATAGCCATGTAAATTGCTTCAGTGGTTTATGAGTTGCATCCCTTTACTTGCAAGAATGACTTTTAAAAATATCTTGTCCAGACTCTTTCTTGGAAGTATTTGTCCAATCCTCATCAAACATTACACACATGTCTGTTTCCATTATATCTTGGTCATGGTTGATAGCCATGTAAATGGCTTCAGTCGTTTAGGAGTTGCGACCCTTTATTTGCAAAAATGGTTTTAAAAATATTTTGTCCGGACTCTTTCTTGGAAAGTATTTGTCCAGTCTACACCAAACTTTACATATTTATGGCCATTATATCTTGGTCAGATTTTATAGCAGTGTAAATCGCTGTAGTCGTTCAGGAATTGCGGCCCTTTTTTCTTCAAAAGATGACTTTGAAAATATCTTGTCCGGACTCATTCTTGGAAATTATTTGTCCAATCGTCACCAAACTTTACACACGTTTGTGGCCATTATATCTTGGTCAAGTAAATAGCTTCAGTCATTAAATACTTTACATGTTTATGAGCATATATAATCAATTTTATGATAATTATGGCACTTACACTCTGTGACAAAAAAATCTGAAGTTGAGGCATGAATGTCCTATGGACACATTTTTTCTTAGATATGAAATTTACATTAACACAAGAACTTGACGACTGTAGAATGACTAGAATCAGGTCTATAATTATCATTTTTCAAGTAAACAGAGCATGTATACCCAGACCAGACGGTTCCTATATGAGCTGTCTTATCTGGGTTTATGGTTTGAAAATGTGTTCAAAAAATATTAATGGGGTAGAGGGTTATTACAGATGACAGGAGCATGCAGTCTTTTTACATGTACATTTGTAATAGGTAAAATTTACACTTTCAATACTGAATTTCCATTTGGAATCTTTTATTTTCTAAAAATGATGAATTTGTATTGGCAATCTTATGGGTGTTTTTTTTATCAAAATTATTTATGACAAACACATCAGACCCTTATGAGAGGGATTCTAGAGCCCTCTCATCTTGGTTTACACTGTTTGCAAATGGCTAGATTCTCAGTTGTGGCATTGTTAGGGTTAGGTTGGGTGTCATCATATTACAGTTGTAATTGCATATTACAATTGTAACATTATATTGCCAATCTATGAAGACAAAATCAAATATAAAATATGAACTTGTTTACTCTTGGCACCTTAACTCTTTCTCTATTCTATACTTATGTAAGAAGTAATGCCATCATGAATATTTATTAACTGAAATTTATGATGGTGTATGTAGACAGGATGTTTTTGCTCAGGCAGAAACTATAGAATCATATCTTTACATGTAATCTACCATAAGCAAACAGAACAGACATTGATCAGATGGCTCCTATAGGAGTCATCTGATCAGGTCTACTCTGTTTGCAAATAGATAATACAGAAAATGCATGTATATGAAGGAAATGTTAAATTTCTCAAACTCTTGCTCGAGTCTGATCAATAAAAATGTGATACACATATACTAGGTCTACACTGTTTCAATGCTGTGTATCCCTTTTGTTCCTTACAAGGAACAAACTATCAGGGCTCTTAACTTCAGGGAGTACCTCTTCTCGAATTGCTTATTTCTCAACCAATTCCTACCGTGTGCCTTCTCATCAGAAATGTCTTCTGACTATCTAATGAATAGTCACAAAGTAGATCTAATATTTGTTAGAGAAATAGTAAAACTTTTGTTAGAAACTATTGATATTCTTTCTCCCATCAAGAGATATTAGTTACGTTATTAATAAACTTCGTGAACTATATACATGTACATCTATTACTTTCTGACTCTTTCAAAAAACGCTCACTTTCAGTACTTTCAGTACTTTGATTTCTTTAGGTTCTAAAATATCTACAATGTTCCACCTTCCATAGTTCATTGTAACTATTTTGTCCAGGACTATTCAGTCGGTATAGGGCATGGAAGAGGCTAAACTTTAGAAGATGTCGAAGCGCTATCCAAGCACAATGTATAATCACATTTTACAAGTGATATACAAATTAAATAACAAAGCATGATCCAGAAGACTGGCATAATTCAGTCCGATATTCGACTGTCTTCTGTGTTCGAACTTCCAAGCGTCCAGTAAATATTTCCCTGTTCATTATTTATGTAAGATATAATGCCGTCTTGGATGTTTATTATCTGAGTTATCTAAGGAATGTGTTTGCTTTGACTAAAACTGTAGACTCGGGTCCATATCGTGCCAAAAGCAAACAGAGCGTTCTCTATATGAAGGAAAGGGTTACATGTAACTCGATTATATGGGGTAGTATAAACAAATGTCGGTATGAGCTCATACATGTAGCATTTGCGGCACTATAAACGGAACCAGGAAATATAAATTAATGCATATGTCAGACATTGAGGTGCTGTTATTGGCCGTGAGTAAGCAACATATAATATCACGAAAGGCAGTCAGACCGGGTCATTTCGTGCAATGACTGATAAACCTGTCACATGTTCTACTGGCCTAATATGAACCCGTTTATCAGGTATCCTGTTATTTCGTCACAAGACGATGGCATGGTAAAATTATAACGACGGTGATGGTGACTGACCGTATAATGTTGACTTATATCAAGCATTCCAGCATATCATACCGGATCCAAACCAGTATCTTTTTGGTAAGATTTGTTAAAACATAAATGAAACAAAACACCAAAAGGTACAGAAAAAACAAACAAAACGCACCCACCTAAATCGAAAGAACAAAGTCTCTAATAAGTTAACATTTAAATTGACCACTGTTTACAAGACTATTGGTACATGTGTATCAATGATGCATATCTAGGCTGTTCACTTATTGAAGATTATGGCGAGGTTTCACCATTATGAATATTCATACAACACTTGAAGTTTATATATGGTATGAAACGAGAAATATATTGCCATAGCAAACAGCAGGAATCATATCCGCAACATTTAGGAAAACGTAGGAACAAACTCTGTTTGCAAAGACGTACGCAAGCGGAATTATCAAACAAAAAGTTAATGAACATGCTTCGGTGTCTTAACAAGAACCTAGCAGCTTACTGAAGTGCGAAAGATATGTAGGAATATACTATGGATGCTTTCTGCATAACAATGGCCCTGCATTAACCTTTTACAACACAAATAGGTCTGTATACGCCTTTGCAAACAGAGCAGACCAATATTAGATGGCTCTTGTAGGAGCTATCTGATCAGGGCTTGCGCTGTTTTCTTAGGAAATTATATAGATGTGATTCTTCAGTTTCTGCCATGGTCAATTTTTCCTGCGTTCATTTGCCATTATAAAAAATGATAAGATTGATATTCATGTGTCAATTTTTCTTTCATTAATATTCATGGACTATATTATTAGGAAACCGTTTGCTGTAGGACCCAAACTGAAACATGAGTTCGGTGGTCGCATTGGAGAAATAGTATGCAGACCTTGAGAAGAGCCAACTACAATTAATATTATGAGTTACCGAAACACATTAAAAGTGCAATATTCGGAACAAATTTACAGAGCACTTTAGGACCGCATTTTATGCTGACACATTTGTTTCATAATTTTCTCTGTTGTTCAATCAATGGATTTGCCATTGTCGTAATTTCATTTCAAGTCGGTGCATCATTTTTCAATACGGTGTCCTAATAGCCTCCGAGGAATAGTGTAATTGCTTATTGCCAGCAATGAATTCGACTGAAGAATGAAATTGAGATTACTATGATAGAGTAAGAATATTATCGTAGCACTCAATGCATATTGCGCAAAATTGAATACTATGGATTTATAGAATTTCTGGTTTCCATCCATACCGATATGTTAGTTATTCTATATCACAAAGTATTAAAATCTGACAGTTTGCATGATTTCTGCTTTAACCATTTAACCTGATATACACGTATTTCACTCATTTGCAAACAGAGTAGACATATACTAGACCGCTGCTGTAGGGACCGTCCGATCAGCAGTTGTTCTGTTTGCTTATGAAGTAAAGTAAATCTGGCCCAGAGGTTATAAAACGTTTTACTTGATCTGAGATAATTCTAATGTATCTGATTGGTAAGATTCTGAACACGGTCAGCATATGATATTTCAGATGCCTGAGAATAATCTCACACTCAGACTCAGAAGTTTTATAAGCCCGGATCCAGATTTTACACCTTCTAAGAAGGTTAAACCTTCCTTTGATCACACTGCCATTATAAACACTCAACTATTCATGAACATGGTGGCACTTGTTTTAAATGAACATTCATCAAGTAAAATGTTAAACTTATCAATGAATAGCTTATTGGATTTTAACATAGTTTCTACTTGTTTTAACCCTGAACTCCGAATATATGCATTGGTAGGGTTTATGGTACATGTACATACTGCTTGAGTAGGGTTATTGTACATGTAATGAATGAGTGGGGTATAACAGAACATGTAATGAATCAGACTTGTGGTCATACATGAGATGGGTGGTGATACATGCAATTAATGGATAAGGTGATGATACGTGCAATGAATGGGTAAAATGATAGTACATGTAATACATAAGAAGGGTGATAGTTCACGTAATGAAGGGGTGGGTTGATGGTACATGTAATGAATGGGTGGGTTGATGGTACATGTAATGAAGGGGTGGGTTGATGGTACACATGTAACGAACGAGTAGGTTGGTTATGCATGTATTAAATCAGTATGTTGATGATACATGTAAAGAATGGGTAGGGTGATTATGTATGTAATGAATGAGTAGGGTGATTATTTATGTAATGAATGAGTATGGTGATTATGTATGTAATGAATGGGTAGGGTGATTATGTATGTAATGAATGAGTAGGGTGATTATGTATGTAATGAATGAGTAGTAGGGTGATTATGTATGTAATGAATGGGTAGGGTGATTATGTATGTACTGAATGAGTAGGGCAATTATGTATGTAATGAATGAGTAGGGTGATTATGTATGTAATGAATGGATAGGGTGATTATTATTGTAATGAATGGGTAGGGTGATTATGTATGTAATGAATGGGTAGGGTGATTATGAGTGTAATGAATCAGTAGGATAATTATGTATGTAATGAATGGGTAGGGTGATTACGAGTGTAATGATTCAGTAGGATGATTATGTATTTATTGAATACCCTTACTATAAATAGTAACAAAATAGCCGTAGAAAACTGTCATTACGGAGTCATGTGACCAAGCCATAATGACCCGGCGGCCGATTATGGATAATGGGTAGGGTGATTATGTATGTAATGAATGAGTAGGGTGATTATGTATGTAATGAATGAGTAGGGTGATTATGTATGTAATGAATGGGTAGGGTGATTATGTATGTACTGAATGAGTAGGGTTACAAAATAGCCGTAGAAAACTGTCATTACGGAGTCATGTGGCCAAGCCATAATGACCCGGCGGGCCGATTATCCATAATCGGCCCACGATATTTTTCACGTGCAATGCGTTGATGTTAGCAACATACATGTAGATCTAGATTTATTCAAACATGGCCGGAGAAAAGGGTTTGCCGTCGTTGTAAAATCGTATTCTAGATCTGGGCAATCTTTAAAGTTTATACAATCGTAAAGTTTTATTAAAAATCAATTTCTTCGATTGTATCGATCGATAAGTAGAGCTCTACTTAACTTTGTTTATTTTATTCAAATATGACAGTTGTGACGTCATTATTTCACGTCATCCATAGGAATGTCTCAAGCAAATTTTATACGTTAAACAATGCAGTCAAATGTAAGTCATCATTTAGGGTTATTACGTCGGACTACATATTTTTTTGGAATTCGTATCCCCATGAAGGCATAACTAGTCCTTCATCATTTTTTTAAAGTATAGATCTAGATCTATTTCTGTGGTTTGTTGGGATGGTAGATTGTGTTGAAATGATAAGTGACACCTATAGATCTACAGATATATAGTAAAAATTGTGAGATATTCAATAAAAAGGTCAAAATATGGCTTGTGTGTGCCTTCTGGCCATAATGGCACACCTGGTGTCACAATAGCACCAGGTGTGCCATTATAGCCAGAAGGCACACCTAGGCCATATTTTAACCTCTTAGTAATGAATGGGTAGGGTGATTATGAGTGTAATGAATGGGTAGGGTGATTATATATATGTAATGAATGGGTAGGGTAATTTTGAGTGTAATGAATCAGTAGGATGATTATGTATGTAATGAATGGGTAGGGTGATTACGAGTGTAATGAATGGGTAGGGTGATTATATATGTAATGAATGGGTAGGGTGAACATGAGTGAAATTAATGGGTAGGGTGATGGTACATGTAATTAATGAGTAGGATGACGGTACATGTAATGTATGAGTAGGATGACGGTACATGTAATGTATGAGTAGGATGGTGATACATGTAAAGGATGAGTAGGATGACGGTACATGTAATGTATGAGTAGGATGACGGTACATGTAATGTATGAGTAGGATGACGGTACACGTAATGTATGAGTAGGATGACGGTACATGTAATGTATGAGTAGGATGACGGTACATGTAATGTATGAGTAGGATGACGGTACATGTAATGTATGAGTAGGATGACGGTACATGTAATGTATGAGTAGGATGACGGTACATGTAATGTATGAGTAGGATGACGGTACATGTAATGTATGAGTAGGATGGTGATACATGTAAAGCATGAGTAGGATGACGGTACATGTAATGTATGAGTAGGATGACGGTACATGTAATGTATGAGAAGGATGACGGTACATGTAATGTATGAGTAGGATGGTGATACATGTAATGTATGAGTAGGATGGTGATACATGTAAAGCATGAGTAGGATGACGGTACATGTAATGTATGAGTAGGATGACGGTACATGTAATGTATGAGTAGGATGATGGTACATGTAATGTATGAGTAGGATGGTGATACATGTAATGCATGAGAAGGATGGTGGTACATGTAATGCATGAGTAGGTTTTTGGTATATGCAATGATTGAACGGGGTGATTACAACACGCTTTAAACACTACGTATGTGGCGAAACAACTACTCCTTCGGTGACAAAGGAAATGAGTACAAAAAAGTAATATTAACTCTACTGAGGACTTTAACAGACCAGTACACTTATATTTAAAACCTTAAATCCAACAACAGATAAACTGACTTTGTCCGTTAACTCTTTCAATGTCAAATATTGTCGTTTGCAAAATGTGTCACCTACTCATTTTTTTAACAAAAATAATGTTCTTCTCGTTTTGTTCAATGACATATTAATCATGGCTATACATAGTTTGAATTCGGATGAGACACCGATGTAATCGACATCTTATCTGGATCCAAACTGTGTGCATTATGTAGGCACTAACCAATCCCGTATGGGTCTATACTGGTTGCAATGCAATAAAACCGAACGTCCCAGGGAGCAGTTTGTATTTCCTATCGAATGTCCCAGAGAGCAGTTCGTATTTCTTCTTTACGCGTTTGACGAATGCGTCGGAAACATTCATTATTTAATGTACGAAATGTATTCTCTGTACCCATTTCGGTGGCAAATAAACTTTATATGATAGAAATAATGTCTACTTCATGTTTCAAAGAATTATTTCCTGTAATTTGCTTACAAATATATTATCGAGTGTCAAACAGTTTGGATGCCGAGGAAAGGTCGAGGTACTCGTTTTCTCCTTTCAGTTCAAACTGTTTGCACCGTTTATTTCAGAGTCGCCTGCGGTGGTGAAAGACATGCAGCGTTACCAGCAGAAAATAAAGCCCCGTAAAGCCTCTGTCCTTTTTTTTGCCATTTTAATCGGAAGATGAAATGAATCATGTTGCACAAATCTGGCTTTTGCATCGTATTTCAAAATGAATTAAAAGGTCTCTTGGTTTGCCTCATACTTCTTCAAAACAATTTCCGATAAATAATTGCAAAAAACGTGAACCTCTTTTCAAAATATGGCATAATCTCAATCCACGCCAAGGCGAATCAATAAATAACATACAGCTGTAGTGAAAATTGGAGAAATTCAACCCTGGTGAAAGTGATTTATGTAGTGGAATTGTGTAGGTAGTTCGCCGTGGATAGGGTTTAGAATGTTTCTTCGACACATTTCGCATGTGAATGTCCTCAGCCATCGTAAGAACCCATTTTTGTTTTAATGTTTACGTTTAAATGTTTACGTTTACAATGAATCGACTTCCAAGAGTTCTGTTCCATGTTTTGTCTTTAACGCTGGCACTCGACATACGTAACACAGGAGGTAGCACAGGAACTTAGAAACTAAGACAACATGTGAAGAAATAAATATTGAAAATTATAGCAGACGACAAAGTTTGCAGACGACACACTTTGGCAGCGAAAGAGTTAAAAATACTGTCTGCTCAAATCTGCATCTAGTACAAGCCGAATCTATTAAACGTTTGGGAAACCATTGACCAAGTGTCACACAGCATAGATGATGACGAGACGCGGGGTTACTCGGCTGCTCATCTGGCTACACGCTGTTTACACATGCAAGTGAATGATTAAATATGTATTTAAGGACATCTCCTTCATTTCATTACCAAAACCTTATGCAATGGCATGTATTTGATTAATACTAAAATAGTACTTGCTCCACCTATCCCTATATTGTAATCGACCTTTTTAGACTATAAAAGAGACTATTCTAAAGAATACAGTAAACCCATCTAAACCGGAATTCTAGCACAGAATAATGTAGATATCATTAGGCAGGTGGCTGCTTAATTTAATGCAAGGTAAAATCCATACGGAAAACTCATAGAGGAGCTTTCTGCATGACTTAAACTCATAGAGGAGCTTTCTGCATGACTTAAACTGTCACCTGTCACCAAGACCGACTATTTTATACCAAATTTTACGAGCGGTTTAGAGTATTTTACTGTAGTTACAATGTACAACATATATAGGGTTTGGCGGAGTACTGTCCATGTCTGTATGTCTTTGTTTACAATAACCCCGCTCTCTATACTTATGCAACGATGGCAGTATAGATGTACAGCAACGTCTCACTACAGCTACCATCCAATAGAGCTCTAATTTTGATTTTAAGGCTGGTGGTAGCTTAATGTTGGACTAAAGCTAGGCAAAAACAGCTCACCTGGGAACTTTCTGAATTGCTTTCGTCCTGCATTTAGCAACCACATTCTTGTGTAGATCACTTATCTATTCCTTATACGGTCGCTATAAACAGGTTCTACTCTATTTGCAACACAATTGGTCACATGGTTGGGGTAGACTACGGATGCAGTGACATTGAAAGTGTACAAAAAACCCACATCAAACCCATAGCAATTTTACAAAAACTTGTCATCAAAATGTAATGAACGTTATGCGTGTCATTATATTTGAAAATAACTAAACGCCTACTTCTATTACGAAAAGCTTCTATTATGAAACAAATAGAATTACAATATAGTGTGGAATACAAGGCAGTATGACAGTTTCCGTCTTGCCTCCTACACAAATTGTCAAATTCGTATGCGCTAGACATGTCTGTTTCCGTATCTGATATATTTCAATTTCAAACATGCATTAGTGATTGAAATTATATTTTGTCCAATGGTGTTGCAGTATTTTTCAAATTCTCTGGCGATTTATTTTAGTAAATCAGCCGTTACTGGCCATTTATTTAGTAAGTGTCTATTTACCGAAGTAAGTGACAAGTTACTCAGTAAGTCGGTCTATTTTATATTGCACCTGCGTTCAGAGTCAGTTCAGGGCGGCTAGCGGCTGAAGCCTGATCGAGCAAATGAAATTGACATGACGCCTCGATATTCCGGACAGTATTTTAGCAACTGATGTGGATTCAAGCTTTTGAAATGATTTCAAAGAAGGGGATACAAAAGACACAATTATCACAATAAATATTAAAATGATTTTATAACTCTTAAAGTCATCATGATGGACGTTAGCATTAAACATACATGTAAATGAAAAATAAATTAAAAACAGTAATCATTTTTGCTGTCTCTTAACGAAAACAATGTTTTATGACACTCTCAGAGATTTGAATTACTAAACATTGTGTGAGTTGGTAGTTAAAGGGGACTTGTGAGTCTTTAGCTGTAACTTGGAGCCAGGTCGGTTTGAAGCAGTGTTTAGCTCTTTCTCTAAGGAACATTTATAGATCTACACGAATTGATCAATTCAGGAATATTAATAACCCATTTGTTTAATAATGTAAACTTTTCAAGGGAACATTTGGTTCAAACTAAAACTCTAGGATCAGATCAGATCTGTATACTTTTATACGGAAATAGAGCGAACCCTGATATTAGACGTCTGGTCTTTGTCTACTATGTTTGCGATAAAGCGTTAATATGAGGGAAAGGGTTAAGACCGGTGTTTCCTCGATCGAATATAGACAGAGTTGTGTTGCTGCCAATTTCGCTGGTGGGGCCACCAAGTTCTGCCTACAGAAGTCGCCTGTTCTTGCATTTATACAAATAAACTTGTAAACGTTGGTCTACTCCATTTGCAAATGTGTGAAACGGGTTTATATGAAGTAAAGGGTTAAACGATTTGTAGACATGTGCATTGACGAAAATGAATAGATAATCATTCTTGATTATCCAATCGAAATCACAGGAAATCTCTGCAAAGTACAATGTAATCACCTACCGGTTTTATTAGTGAAATTCTGAAGCGGTTATTGAGAGCTTGAGTTGCCGTGACCTCATGTTTGGACATTATTGGTTCATACATACAAATGTATTTCAATAAATCAAAATCCTCCATTTATAATTCGCTTGAATATCCACCGCTATTCTCGGAAAACTATGGTGTTGCTGTCGGAAATGTATCGCGTCTCAGGTATATACAAGCGTTTGCCGCACGATACTCTTATGAAAGAGGTGACGGGTGGTGACAGGTTTATTACATAGGGCGCGCGACATTTTGTGAACAAAACATAATTTCAATCACTAAATTGGTTAGTATTTGTTAGCCAGCATTTACAAAATAAATCGGTCGCGGGGCTGCGCCCCGCTAGACCGATTTATTTTTGTAAATGCTGACTAACAAACACTAACCTATACTTAAATGGAATACATATGCACGAGATATTAATGCAGAGGCCGTCCAGATGAGATACGTAAATTATAACATTTCAGAACAGCTCCCTTATCTGTCCACTATACCCTATGTTGTGACAATTCTTTAGACTCGTTTCCTGGAGACGAACGCTCATTACTTTCATCAATAATTAACCCTTTCCTTCATATAAACGAACGTGTTTTCGCGCATTTGCAATCAGAGTAGACCAAGATCAGACGCCTCCTGTATGATGAGGTCTCTGTATATCTCTGTCTCCGTATATCTCTGTCTTCGTCTCTGTATATCTCTGTCTCCGTATCTGTATGTCTATGTATCTTTATGTCTTGGTATTCGCCTTTGTATACATGTACCCGTCCCGGCTTTATCAAATTCTTTATCTCTCTTCTTTCATCCAAGTTCATTGGTTTCGCATTTTTTCTATTATCACTCTTTGATTTACTGTAAAAATATGGAATTGCAAATTATAGGAAAACTTTTGTTTCCTAAAGTTGAAAGACACTATAGCCCGATAATGTGTAATAATAATAATAAACACACTTCTTTCCGAATTTTCGGTCACTTGACCTTTATCAAGAAACAATTCTGCATGAATTCAACTAAGTAGCCAGAAACACAATACACTGAAACTAAAAATCAGATTTAATGCGTTCGAGTAAAACGGAGTTTCATATATTTTCTTCTGTGGAAACTCAACGTATTAATTACACCACGCCACGCACGCATTACATTAATGAAATTAAATGTCTTTTTTTCTGTGGTACTTTTGTCTAACACCGATTAGAAGCGGTTCTAATGCTATGATACTTGTATTTTGTGTTGGTTTTATTCCTTATCAAGCTGAAAAACGGACGTCTGCACATTATTTACTTCCTTATAGTTAAGTTTGTAAGACACCACTGGTCGAGTACTAGTCCGCTTTGAACCTGAGGAGGCGTCACATCTTGATCCAAGATGTTTGTATATGACAATGAACACATTACCCCCTAGTGACATTTTTTCTCCTCTGTAAAATTCACATTCTGAAACCATTGTGATATATAGAGCATTTGCTCCATAGGAGCAAATGCTCTATTTACCACAATGGTTTCAATACTACAACTACAACTCTCCTTTTCTATAATTAACCCATTACCTCATAGGCTATTTTTAGATACAACCTCTTTGAATAAACCTACGGAAAAGGAGCATTAACTAGAGAAAAGGAAAATTTTAGAATTTTGTAGTTTGAAACCATTGTGATAAATAGAGCATTTGCTCCTACAGGAGCAAATGCTCTATTTATCATAATGGTTTCACAAAGCAACTTTTACAGAGTCGTCAAAAGTCGTCAATATGAGGGAAAGGGTTAATGCTCCTTTTCGGTAGATTAATTCAAAAAGTTTGAGTCTAAAAATAGCCTAGGAGAGAATGAGTTAAGTCGAGAAACCCTTTACTCCATGTATATTCATGAAAGAAATAATGTCATCATGAACATTAGTTACATGCATTTGGATAATGCTACATCAAATAAAGGAGCCGTCTGATCTGAGTATAGACTGTTTACAAAAGCGTGAAAGGGCGTGTTTATGGACTGAAAGAATAGGAATGTAGGCCTCCTCATCGACAGGAAGAAAACCATATACGTTTCCTTTGATATGTTACATGTGCCACGTGACATTTACAAAAGACAACGCTCGTCGAAATTACGCACTTTCAGACTGAAGATTTTCGTTCCAGCGGCTGCCTTTGACAATGTAATCGGCTTCCTGTCATAGGTGTTCTGATTTACATGATATTTTAACTCTTGTCCTGTTGATCGCGAACTGACTCGCTTTTGCAAACAGCTATGTTCCAGATGAGACGCGCAGTACTTCATTGTCTCATGACAATCCAGGCTGTTTGTCACCCTGTCAGTTGTTATTCTATCAGTATTAATATCGAACCGGAAGTAAGCAAAACATGCCGACAAATAGTTTGATCAAACACCACCTTACTTGTAAATCAGCCAATCAAATAACACAGATGTTCGACATTCTGTTTATATCTATCTTTGCAAATAGCGATTCCTTTATGAATTCCATCTTCTTTTATTAGTGGTGTCTACAGTAAAACTTCTCTTAAGTGGCCAGTAAAAAGACGTCTTAACTATGTGTCTATAAAGCAGGTAATTTGGCCCTTTGCTAAACGCGACCTCATTGTCATTTGCAAACAGCTTGCATCCAGATGAGACGGTGAGTAACTCAGTGTCTCATCAGAATTAAAACTGTTTGACAATCGGTCAATAGGTTATCAAACGCTTCATCGAATTGGATGCACAGTAAAAACTGATCGCAATTGAAGCTAACACCATTTTACAGCAGTCTGAGGGGATTGGTGCAGGATCAAAGCTGCCGCAACCAGACTGTGTCTAACCTATGTGAAAAAGATGTCAGCGAAAACTCCATTCTGGTGAATTTTTAAGTACATGTATTCCATGTTTATAAACGCGTTTGGCAGACTGAGTAGACCAAGATGAGAAACCGAGTTACATGTACTGGAGAAGAGCAACAGATATATAGTACAGTATTACATTGGATGGTAGAAATTAGGATATACGTCCTCGTCATTTAAATATACAAGAGACATTGTTCTAAACATATTACATGTAGCATCAAAGCGCTAGATACAGATGCGTGCTCATATACTAAAACGTCCTTTCTCCACCAAACGCTATGTTGTGTTACACAATAGGGTTGGGGGAGAAATAAAGAATAATATACACACCTGGACCTCTGGGAAAGTTTCAAATGACAGACGAGTCACGCGGGATACTGATTATCAATTCGCCTGCTAAGCGCCATTTGATTGGCATTTGCTATTCGATTGGCATTTTCTATTTGATTTGGCATTTGCTATTTGATTGACCTATGCAGGTGGCGGTGGTCTAGTGGTAACGCGTCTGACTCTCAGTCCGGAGGTCCGGGGTTCAAATCCCGGTCCCTCCCAGAAATTTCAGAGACGCTTTTCCGTGTCTCCCGCCCGCACATCCTCTCCACCCAGGGGTTAAAACGGGTACCTGTGAGGGTCACTCGCCGGTACTGCGGCTGCATGATTGCGCCATATGTTAGCAGTGCTCAGTATTGTAGGCCAATGACTCAATGACCAGGGGAGTAAATTGTACAGTCGGCTGAGCGGTCATTCGGACTGAAAGTAGACTATAACTAGGTACTTTATTTTTTTTTATTTGATTGGCATTTGCTATTTGATTGAACTGTACTATTTGATTAACATTTGTAGATGAGACGCCGTGTAACTGCTTCATTTCTCAAACAGTTTAATGATTCGAGAGTAAGTAAAAAAAATGTAGGAAGTCAGTGTTTGAGAACACATAGCCTTTTCAACAGAGTTCGGTCACGGAGTGTGTCACAATTGGGTTAGTAGGTTTACACTGACCCTCAGAAAGTAAGTGTGTGCTTGACAGGATCATTGTGTAGCCTAGGATAGGTCTAGAAGAAATGGATAGAACATTTTAAAACTTAATTAATATGTAATAAATAATGACAATCACAAATCTGGGTTAGCTGAATGTTTAACCCTTTATTCCATAAATACGCCTTCTGTGTCTTTGCAAACAGAGCAGACCCAGATCAGAGGGCTTCTATTGGGAGCGTCAGATCAGGGTCTGCAACTCTTTGACCTGCGTATGACTTGCTGCAAAACGGGATTTGCAAACGGTTTAGAACTAGATGGGGTGCCGAGTAAATGAGCCGCTCTTTGAGCCAAAAAGTCATTACCTGTATTGCATTGGAGGCAGGGTATACCCAGATCAAATGTAGTGTCTCCTCAAGGTTTTCACGCTGTCGTTGCGCAAAGACTGAGAAATAAATTCCACACATTTTTATAAGTGACTTTCTACGCATGTGCAAACAGAGTAGACCCAGTTCAATGTGTTATCACATCTCTATAGCAGTTTATTGGAGCCGTCTGATCAAGGTCTGCTGTTTGTTTATGATATAGATATGGCGACAGAAACGCGGCAATTGGTCTGCGTTAACAGGTTGCAATTGAATAAGACCCAATTGAATCAAAGAGCGGTGCTAATGTTTAATGATTTTAACATCGTCAAAAACAACAAACATCATTGTTCCGACACAATATGTGTGACGAAAAAAACATTAGTTTGGCATATCTTTAACAAAATTGTAAATTTGATATTGATGTGCAAATCAACCCGTTCTTAAAATCCACTGCACCGATTAACAGTCACAATATTTACAACGTTGACTTGGCGTAAGTAGTGCTGAACTTTTAATTATAACTAGAACTACCACTAAAGGTGATCAATACCCCATTTGACACAGAGATGGTTATAGAAATAAAGTTCCCGACAACTAAATTTTCATTTGTTAAATTACGAAAAGGGAGATAATGTATTCAAAACCTTTATCGCAGGTGCATACATGTAACTTCAGATGGTGATCAACAATACTACAAAATTTAAAAAAGTTTGTTGAAGTATGACAGAGAAAAGCTCCGGAAAAAAAAATCATTTATTAAAACAAGCCAGCTTTTGCCAAAATTACAAAGGGCAATAACTCCAAAAAATACTGAAGACAGAGTTATGGACGTTCTGCACTGCACTTGGGGTCAATAATTATGTTCTATCTGTATATGAACGTTGAAGTCAATAGCTTCGTTATGATCCGGACAATCCAGATTCTGAGAAAAATAACAAAGGGCAATAACTCCAAAATACTGAAGACAGAGTTACGAGCCTTGTGCACTGTACTTGTGGTCAATGTGTTCTGTATATGAACTTTGAAGTCAATAGCTTTTATACTTTGGATGTTATGATCCGGACAAGGCGGGCGGACGGACGGACGAACGGACAGACGGACGGACATGGTGACTCCAGTATACTCCCCAAAACTTTGTTTGTGGGGGTATAATAATGAACACACTCAATAAAACCGAGTCTGCAAGTTTCTCTTTTAGCATTGGCACTTTTGCTTTCGAAGGATCTCCCACTTTCATGATTCATTTACTCCACAACAGCAGGTGTAAAGTGCTTGTGTGGCGGCCGTAAAAAGTCGCCCCGTACTTCATTCTCAGTGTTGTTATATTTTCTGGTCGTTCGGGATCATTAGTTTTGATGGTATACGTTTTGAAAATTGAATACTGCTTAAGCCGGTGCTAGGGGGCGTGAGTAGTGTGCACTTTTAATTAATACTCATGAACAGACACAATAAAACCGAGTCTGCAATTTTCTCTTTTTGTATTACTACTTTTGCTTTCGAAGGATCTCCCACTTTCAGGAAATAGTTTACTTGCTTTACTCTGACAGCGAAAACATTTATTTTATAATTAAATATAGCTGCATGACCTGGTTAAGTCGAGTATCAATGATAGGACTAGCAAGGTTACTGTTGCAAGATGTTTGGAGGAATTCAGATCTACTTCAGATAAATAAACAGTAGAACTTGCCTTAAACTGTCATTCATTTATTGAGCATAGAAATCTTACAAACACTTGGTTGCTGAATGCATGGGAAAAGTAACGCAGAAAGCTCATATACTCTGCATCCAACTACCATCTTCCTTACAGAGCCACACTAACACTTGTTTTTGATAGCCGATTAAGTCAGGTTCTACAGTATTCCGATGTTTTATCACACCCAGAGCTATCGCGGTTTGTTCCATTACTTCGCGCATTCAGTATTATGTATATTAAAAACTATATACAGGGATAATTCATGTCAAGTATCGTATTGTGTGGAAACAGTTACTTTCCGCTATACATTGATCTGTGCTGTGTAACTGACTTGCCATTTGTGCAAGCTCTTTGAAAAGCTAGTGTCTGGGTGCCAAACAGCTTGGATTCTAATAAGACGAGTTACCCGGCGTCTTGTTTATGTCCTATATGTTTACAAAGTCGCCTTTAGCATCGTTATACATTACCATTTAACACTTTCGCTGCCGTTTTTTGTCGTCTGCTAAATTTGTCGTCTGTTACAGTCCTCATATGTTTTTAGTTTTCTCCAGTTTCTATTTCAAAAACATAGTCACATTAACAAACAGTTTGTATCCTGATGAGACGCCAAGTTACACGGCGTCTCATCTGGATCCAAACTGTTTGCATAGGTAATCAACGATGAGTTACACGGCGTCTAATCTGGATCCAAACTGTTTGCATATGTAATCACCGATGTCACATTGGCAGCGAAAGAGTTAATCTGGTCAATATTCAATATGTAAGAAATAATGACATCATGGATGCTCGTATGTTAGCTGTAAGAAATAATGACATCATGGATGCTCGTATGTTAGCTGTAAGAAATAATGACATCATGGATGCTCGTATGTTAGCTGATTTTTTATGATTTAAATGTTTAAAGGGAATCGACAAAAACTTTAGAATAAGATCTATATCATTCTAAAAGCAAACACAACAGACCCTATACAGACGGTCCCTAACAACGTGATCAAGCGTTTATATGAAAAGAAGGACTAAGCGTGTGGCTCGAAACAAAATCAAACAACTATTTTAAAACAGGATGTTAGTCTTTTTCAGAAAATCTTCATTCTGTTTTTATTCCAGTTAATTACAGGTTTTATAATGATTTCACATTGAAAAGGAAATGTAATTAAATCATAATATTGCGTGTTAAAAGAGGATGAGCGAATACTAAATCCTTAGTTAATATTCTCCTGTTACATTGTACATGTACGCATGCGCATTGAACACTTCATCTGGAAACTGTAAATTACAAAAACTGGTTGGACGACGAACAAAGGTCTCTAGAGTAAAGTCTCGCTAACACAACCACTCAATGGAAGTCTCGCTAACACAACCACTCAATAGAAGTATAAGTCCGAACCTTTTGAAAACGGTGGTAGCTAAATGCAGGACAAACGTTATGCAGAAAGCTCAAATAGGAGCTTTTTGCATTACTTTTGCCCTGCTTTAAGCGTCCTCATGAGTTTACAAACTCATACGTTAATAAACTACTCGTATCTGGTGGATTTGTCGAGACTTTGCTGTTGTAATATTTATTATGGCATTACATAGGACTTTGACGTTTACACTATATTTAAATCAATACAAATGACAAACAGTATTGCATTAGCAATGAATCTCAATATTGAATGACAATGACACTTATTAATCTTATTAATATGACATTTCTATAACGCGAATGTATGCATATTCGAATTTTTAAACACATTTCTCCAGCTAATAAACTTGCACATGTGGTGATGCAGGGTGAAAGTAATGCAGAAACCCCCTTAAGGAGCTTTTAGCATGACCTTCACCCCGCAAAAAACTGCCACTTGTTTTTATGATCGGCATAGAAGCTAAGGGACAGAACATAAAACAAGAGGGACATGAGGCCATTTTCGACCACAAGAAATCATTTGTACAACCTTGTAGAGAACCACAAGGCAAAGCAGTATGCCATTAATTAAAGGTCTAAGCCTTATGGTTTCAGAGAAAAATATTCTTTTATATTTTTCCCATGAAAAGGTCGTAAGTTGAATATTATTGGCAGAGGACCACAAACCACAGTTACATATTTGTAGAGGACCATTAGATCATGTTACATACCAAACATAAAAGGTCTAGGCCTTACAATTTCAGTAGATTTTTAACGATATTCCTATGAAAAACTGATAAGCCCTTGGGCGGGGCTATTTTTGGTCAGGGGTTCATAATTTGAACAATCTTTGTAGAGGACCATAAGATCATGCTACATACCAAATATCAAAGGTCTATGCCTTACAATTTCAGAAGAAGATGTTTAAAGATTTTCCTATGAAAAACTGATAAGCCCTTGGGCGGGGCCATTTTTGGACTGGGGGACATAAATTGAACAATCTTTGTAGAGGACAATAAGATCATGCTACTTACCAAATATCAAAGGTCTAGGCCTTACAGTTTCAGAGAAGAAGATTTTTAAAGATTTTCCTATGACAAACTGATAAGCCCTTGGGCGGGGCCATTTTTTTTGCCAGGGGGTCATCATTTGAACAATCTTTGTAGAGGACCATAAGATCATGCTACATACCAAATATCAAAGGTCTAGGCCTTACAGTTAGAGAGAAGAAGATTTTTAAAGATGTTCCTATGAAAAACTGATAAGCCCTTGGGCGCGGCCATTTTCGGCCCGGGGTCATACTTTAAACAACCTTTGTAGAGGACCATAAGATCATACTACATACCAAATATCAAAGGTCTAGGCCTTACAGTTTCAGAGAAGAAGATTTTTAAAGATTTTCCTATGAAAAACTGATAAGCCCTTGGATGGGGCCATTTTTGGCCCGGGGATAATAATTTGAACAATCTTTGTAGAGGACCATACGATCATGCTACATACCAAATATCAAAGGTTTAGGCCTTAAAGTTTCAGAGAAGAACATTTTTAAATATTTTCCTATGAAAAACTGATAAGCCCTTGACCGGGGCCATTTTTGACCCATAGGGGGTCATAATTTGAACAATCTTTGTAGAGGACCATAAGTTCATGCTAAATACCAAATATCAAAGGTCTAGGCCTTACAGTTTCAGAGAAGAAGCTTTTTAAATATTTTCCTATGAAAAACTGATAAGCCCTTGGGCGGGGCCATTTTTGCCCGGGGTCATAATTTGAACAATCTTTGTAGATATAAAAGGTCTAGGCCTTACAGTTTCAGAGAAGAAGATTTTCAAAGATTTTCCTATGAAAAACTGATAAGCCCTTGGACGGGGCCATTTTTGGCCCGGTGTCATACTTTAAATAACCTTTGTAGAGGACAATAAGATCATACAACATACCAAATATCAAAGGTCTAGGCCTTACAGTTTCAGAGAAGAAGATTTTTAAAGATTTTCCTATGAAAACCTGATAAGCCCTTGGGTGGGGCCATTTTTAGCCCGGGGATAATAATTTGAACAATCTTTGTAGAGGACCATAAGATCATGCTACATACCAAATACCAAAGGTCTATGCCTTACAGTTTCAGAGAAGAAGATTTTTAAAGATTTTCCTATGAAAAACTGACAAGCCCTTGAGCGGGACCATTTTTGACCCAGGGGTCATAATTTGAACAATCTTTGTAGAGGACCATAAGTTCATGCTACATACCAAATATCAAAGGTCTAGGCCTTACAGTTTCAGAGAAGAAGCTTTTTAAAGATTTTCCTATGAACAAGAGGGCCATGAGGCCCTGAAGCGCTCACCAGAGATAACCCCAGGGACGGGGCCATTTTTGACCACAAGAAATCATGTGTACAACCTTGGTAGAGAACCACAAGGCAAAGCAATATGCCATTAATTAAAGGTCTAAGCCTTATGGTTTCAGAGAAAACTAATATTTTATATCTTTCCCATGAAATTCTGATAAGCTCTGAGGCAGGGCCAAGTTTCGCCCAGTGGTCAGGGTCTAAGTTAAACATTCTTGGCAGAGGACCACAAACCACAGCTACATATTTGTAGAGGACCATTAGATCATGTTACATACCAAATATCAAAGGTCTAGGCCTTACAGTTTCAGTAGATTTGTAATGATTTTCCAATGAACAGTTTGAGAGAAGAAGATTTTTAAAGATTTTCCTATGAAAAACTGATAAGCCCTTGGACGGGGCCATTTTTGGCCAGGTGTCATACTTTAAATAACCTTTGTAGAGGACAATAAGATCATACAACATACCAAATATCAAAGGTCTAGGCCTTACAGTTTCAGAGAAGAAGATTTTTAAAGATTTTCCTATGAAAACCTGATAAGCCCTTGGGTGGGGCCATTTTAAGCCCGGGGATAATAATTTGAACAATCTTTGTAGAGGACCATAAGATCATGCTACATACCAAATACCAAAGGTCTATGCCTTACAGTTTCAGAGAAGAAGATTTTTAAAGATTTTCCTATGAAAAACTGACAAGCCCTTGAGCGGGACCATTTTTGACCCAGGGGTCATAATTTGAACAATCTTTGTAGAGGACCATAAGTTCATGCTACATACCAAATATCAAAGGTCTAGGCCTTACAGTTTCAGAGAAGAAGCTTTTTAAAGATTTTCCTATGAACAAGAGGGCCATGAGGCCCTGAAGCGCTCACCAGAGATAACCCCAGGGACGGGGCCATTTTTGACCACAAGAAATCATGTGTACAACCTTGGTAGAGAACCACAAGGCAAAGCAATATGCCATTAATTAAAGGTCTAAGCCTTATGGTTTCAGAGAAAACTAATATTTTATATCTTTCCCATGAAATTCTGATAAGCTCTGAGGCAGGGCCAAGTTTCGCCCAGTGGTCAGGGTCTAAGTTAAACATTCTTGGCAGAGGACCACAAACCACAGCTACATATTTGTAGAGGACCATTAGATCATGTTACATACCAAATATCAAAGGTCTAGGCCTTACAGTTTCAGTAGATTTGTAAAGATTTTCCAATGAACAGTTTGAGAGAAGAAGATTTTTAAAGATTTTCCTATGAAAAACTGATAAGCCCTTGGGCGGGGCCATTTTTGGCCCGGGGGTCATAATTTGAACAATATTTGTAGAGGACCATAAGATCATGCTACATACCAAATATCAAAGGTCTAGGCCTTACAGTTTGAGAGAAGAAGATTTTTAAAGATTTTCCTATGAAAAACTGATAAACCCATGGGCGGGGCCATTTTTGGCCCTGGGGTCATAAATTGAATAGTATTTGTAGAGGACCATAAGATCATGGTACATACCAAATATCAAAGGTCTAGGCCTTACAGTTTGAGAGAAGAAGCTTTTTAAAGATTTTCCTATGAAAAACTGATAAGCCCTTGGGCGGGGCCATTTTCGGCCCGGGGGTCATAATTTGAACAATCTTTGTAGAGGACCATAAGATCATGCTACATACCAAATACCAAAGGTCTAGGCCTTACAGTTTCAGAGAAGAATAGTTTTAAAGATTTTCCTATGAAAAACTGATAAGCCCTTGGGCGGGGCCATTTTTGGCCCGGGGGTCATAATTTGAACAACTTTAGTAGAGGACCATAAGATCATGCTACATACCAAATATCAAAGGTCTAGGCCTTACAGTTTCAGAGGAGACGATTTTTAAAGATTTTCCTATGAAAAACTGATAAGCCCTTGACCGGGGCCATTTTTGGCCCGGGGGTCATACTTTGAACAACTTTAGTAGAGGACCATAAGATCATGCTACATACCAAATATCAAAGGTCTAGGCCTTACAGTTTGAGAGAAGAAGATTTTTAAAGATGTTCCTATGAAAAACTGATAAGCCCTTGAGCGGGGCCATTTTTGGCCCGGAGATCATTATTTGAACAATCTTTGTAGAGGACCATAAGATCATGCTACATACCAAATATCAATGGTCTAGGACATATGGTTTCAGAGAAGAAGATTTTTAAAGATTTTCCTATGAAAAAATCCATATTACCATATATGGAAAAATGACCACGCCCTCTGGCGGCCATGTTTTTTTGCCGGATCAAAATTCTTTTGGCAACTTTTAAAGTCTATCAACTGAGAAACATTTTGGTGAAAACTATATTCGAATCGGACAAGTCATTCTGGAGAAGAAGATTTTTCTAGATATTGCGTACAGTTGCCATGGCAACAAGACCGATGGCCACACCCACTATTTTTTAACAACTTTTGAAGCACCCAGCGACAGTATGTTTATGACCAAGTTTGGTTACAATTGGGCAGTCGGTTTCAGAGAAGAAGTCGTTTGAAATTGTTGACGGACAGACAGACGGACAGACGGGCAGACGGGCGCCGGACACAGGGGTATCACAATAGCTCACCTTGAGCACTTTGTGCTCTGGTGAGCTAAAAACTGATAAGCCCTTGGGCGGGCCCATTTTTGGCCCGGGGTCATAATTTGGGCAATCTTTGTAGAGGACCATAAGATCATGCTACATACCAAATAGCAAAGGTTTAGGCCTTACAGATTCAGAGAAGAAGGTTTTTGTAGATTTTCCTATGAAAAACTGATAAGCCCTTGGGCGGGGCCATTTTTGGCCCGGGAGTAATAATTTGAACAATCTTTGTAGAGGACCATAAGATCATGCTACATACCAAATACCACAGGTATAGGCCTTACAGTTTCAGAGAAGAAGATTTTTAAAGATTTTCGTATGAAAAACTGATAAGCCCTTGGGCGGGGCCATTTTTGGCCCGGGGGTCATAATGTGAACAACGTTTCGTTCCCCCTAGCCACTGATACTTCTGACAAAATTTCGTTATAATCGGGTCAGCAGTTTCAGAGGAGATGTCGTTTGAAAATGTGGACGGACGCCGGACGACGGACGACAGACCCCGGACGCCGGACGACGGACACATCGCGGTCACAATAGCTCATCCTGAGCCTTCGGCTCAGATTAATAAACAATATGTAATTGTAATGGAATCCATTACAGAATGTTCCCAAACGAAACGGACCACAAGTATTAATGAGTCTAAATATTCACCAATCACACGCAATCACAAGGTTACCATGGCAACCAACACTTTTTATAACAGAAACACCTGCTTAGGAGTACCCATAAACCCATACTGACCAATTTCAGCAAATGCTAATAATATCAGAGACCACAACTCCGTTACCATGGTAACCAACGCTTTCGAAACACCTACGATCGAATTCGGAGTGCCCAAATACCCCAATCATACCAGTTTTCAGCCAACTCGAACACTATGTAAATGCTGACCAATCCGAGCCCACCATTCGGTAACTATGGCAATATTTAAAAACCCAAAAGTTGAATGCACATCTGCTCATAAACAACAATGTTTATGTAGAGTTTCATTAGGACCAGAGTATTACTAAACGGGAAATGTGTTGGGCAAGTTCATTTGTACAACCTTGGTAGAGAACCACAAGGCAAAGCAGCATGCCATTAATTAAAGGTGGAAGCCTTATGGTTTCAGAGATAAATGATATTTTATATTGTCCCCATGAAAAACTGATACGGAGGTCGGGGGTCGTAAGTTGAACATTATTGACAGAGGAACACAAGGAAAGGCTACATACCATATATGGAAGGTATGGGTATTATGGTTTCAGGGACGAAGCTTTTTTAAGGTTTTTCTTAAGTAAGTCTAAAAAATCAATATGCCCCAGGGCGGGCCGTTTTGTTTTACAAAAGGGTCATAATTTGTACAATCTTGTTTTTTAACCAAAGGGTCAGAATTTGTACAATCTTGGTAGAGCACTATATGGTTACGCTGTATGTCAAATATAAAAGGTATTGGCCTTATGGTTTCAGAAAAGAAGATTTTTAAAGGTCTATATAAAACTGATGCACCTCAGGGGTGATAATTTGAACACTCCTGGTAGATGACTATTACATAATGATATATACCAAATATCAAAGGTATGGGCATTCTAGTTTCAGAGATGTTTTAAGATTTTCGTATGAAAAATTGAAAGCCCTATGGCGGAGCCATTTTCGACCCAGGGGTCATAATTTGAACAATCGTTGTAGATGATCATTATATCATGCTACATACAAACTATCAATATTCTAGGCCTTACATTTTCAGAGAAGAATGGTTTTTAACGTTTTCCTATCAACAACTGAAAAGCCCTGGGGTGGGACCAGTTTTTGTCCGGGGGTCATAATTTGAACACTCTTTGAAGAAGACTATTAGTTCATGCTACATATCAAATATCAAAGGTCTAGGCCTTACAGTTTCAGAGAAGAATATGTTTTAAGATTTCCTATGAAAAACTGATAAGCCCCATTTTATTTTTGGTTTCGGGGGTACATAATTTGAACAATCTTGGTAGAAAACAATTAGATGATGTTACATACCAAATAGCAAAGGTCTAGGCCTTACCTTTTTGGAGAAGAAGATTTTTAAAGATTTTCCTATGAAAAACTGAAAAGCCCTGTGGCGCGGTCACAATAGTTCATACTGAGTCTTCGGCTCAGCTAAACATGTTGTGAGTTGCTTTTGGATTAATTGTTGATACATATGCAAATATTAAATCAAGCTTTTAATACTGCAGCTTTACATTGCTTCTAATCTACAGTTAAACATCTCGCTGATCGGAATTAGCTTAATCCGAACCTCGCTAAACCGGAATTTTAACAATACGAGGTAAGCAGTTAAGTCATTCTCTCCTACCGACGCCTTTTTGCGCCTCTGTAAAACTCATTTATTGAAACCATTGTGATACTATCACAATGGTTTCAAAACTACACAATTCTAAAATTCTCTGTTTCTATAGTTAATGCTCAATTTCGGTAGATTAATTCAAAGAGGTTTGGTCTAAAAAGAGTCTAGGAGGAATGAGTTAATGCAGAGTCAAAGTCTTGCAGAAAAGCTTATCGGGTAGTTTTCTCCATGACTTTCTTCCTGCATTAAGTTGAATTCTGAAATACTTATCTGAGTCGAGTGTCCTGGCACTGGTAAACAGTATATAGCCGGATAAGACGGCCTTTAGAGGAGCTATGTGGTCAGGGTCTGCATTGTGTGACATTTAAAATAGGAAATAGTGAGCCACTGACCATATCTACAGTTTTCGAAAACAATGATACATCGGTTACCGAACCCCGTTTATACAAACCTTTAGTAAATACAAATTGAGAACATGTAAGGCATGTAGAATATTGATGTACGTTGATATAAAGTTTTTCTACATTATTTGCATCCTGCATTAAACTGCAACCAGTCTTAAATTTAAGAGCCCTTATTTTACGTATTGGAGAGATTTAATTAGCGACGATTTACTGTTATATATATATATATATATTATATAACTGGCAATAGAATACAACCGGAAAGGCTATATATATATATTAAAAAAGACTAAATGTTATATGGCTAATGTTATATGGCTTTAAAATCTTTAATTAATAACTTAAAAATGCGCGACGCGTTTCATCAGATATATATATAACACAAGGAAGAGCTTGTGTATATGTTACTCTGGAAAGGTACAATACGCGTGGAAGCTAACGAAAACATCTTGTAACTATTGAATATCAAACTTCTCACATAAATTTGACAAATCTGTCAAATATGGCGTCCATCTTCTTCATTTTCAGGGAACCAGAATCTCCATATATCGATTTGTCTTGGCAACAAGCAGAATGCTAATATGCTTATGGGAGTTCTTCTCTCCATAGTGTCAGCCGTAGTTAGGGTTTTGTGTGTGGCTTTTCCTGCTTGACTTCACTACTTTTTTATTTACTTCTACTAAGCAGAATGTAAAATTAAATGAGACAGTCTACTTCGGTATAATCACACAAACATGAAAAAATGAACCAGTCTATGTTTCTATTTAAAACTCCATCAAATTACTCTTCAAAATTAATTTGTACCTTGCGAAGAAAATTGTGGTCAGCAGAGATTTCTAAAATTACGCATTCTTTCTATTTGTATAAAACAAATGAGCATAGTGTCAAACAGCGATGAGACACCGAGTTGATGAGACACCGAGGAGTTGATGAGACACCGAGTTGATGAGACACCGAGTTATGGTATTGTCAGTCTGATGTGCATCCAAAGTGTTTGCAAAGACATTCGAATTCACCAATGGCGTGCTAAAGGCTGATTTAATTTCTCTGTAACGATATGCCGACATTGCCAGCCTTAGATGCAGAAAACGTATGAGAAGCCGTAAGTGTTGAACACAAGACAGTAGATAAAGGGAGTTCTGTTATGGTGGAAACGGTCAATTAGGCAGCTTGCTGAGATTGCGTGCCCACATAGCTCGTCATAAATAGCATGTTGTAGTGACAGAAATTGCTCCACTCCCAAGTGCATTACAACCCTTCTTGTGTTAAAAAAGTCTGCTTAAACTATGATCAACTGCATTTATTACTCGCTTCCCAGTTGATGAAGCCTCTGAGACATTAATGACTGAGGGAGAAACGACTAGGACCCTGGTGGGATGCCAAGTTTCTCGGCGTCTCATCTGGGTCTGAGCTGTTGGTATTTGGGTCGCGGTTAGTATGATAAGGGTTAAGACATTTTGGTCGTACGCGAGGTCCCCTCGAGGATGGGTCAGAGAATATACGTAAGTTGCTAAAGGGGTCATTTCACCGAGAAATTTTCCCGGAAGACTGAGCTGCGATCTCAGAGCGTGGCTCGGTCGCCGCAGGTCGCACGTAGTCGTTAGTTGACCGAGGGTTGGTCGTGCCTTGGTCTCCCGTGGTCGCACACGGTCGAGGATTGGTCTCCCGGAAAAACAGATCGTAGCTCGGTTTTTTGACATGTCAAAAAACCGAGCCTCGACCTAAAAGTCGCACGGAGAGCGTCGAAAGAGCGAGCGAGATCGAGGAAAGAACGCATTGGTCATAAGACGATCGAAACTAGAGCGGGGATGAGCTAGGCTCAGTCTTCTCGAGCGAGAACTGGTCGCGCGAATGGTCGTGCTGCTCGACCCCTGCTCTATCCTCGCTCGATCCGTGCGATCTAGCTTCGCTCTTTTGCGATTAAGCCTCACTCCGAGCGACCTATCCCAGACCTTCCCTAGACCCGTACGTTTCATATTATTTCCATTGGCGGCCTCTGTGCGCTTAAGCTTCAACCAAATAAGATCGACCCTCGCTTAACTTGCGGTTCTATAGATCTTCTATAGTTAGTGTTCAATTCTAGGCCCCACCCTGGCCAAAAGTTCGTCAAACATCTCCGGGGGCATACGGAGATAGATCCGGTAGGTAGCTTCATCTTCCAGCCTCAGTTCCGTCATGAGGGAGGTGTACGGACCATAATGTTCCCTCTGGTGTTCACGCAGCTCCTTTTCAGCATGATTAGCATAACCAGATAGTCTTGCTGCAATTTCAGGGCATGGTGCTGTAATACAATAGCATGATGCAGAGCGATTTGGTCCATGTTATCCTTTCGGAGACTGGTAAAAAACTGATGGTCGGCCAACGATCGCCGGGCATTGTATAACGATCGCAGTGGGTCGCGCGCAAATCCGTGCAACCAAAACCAATGTGCACGTAGCTCGGGCGAGACTCTGTTGAGAAAAGATCGAGAATTGGTCGTCTGAGCGAAGCTAGAACGTTCGAGATCGCAACTAAATCGTATTAATCGAGGGTACATTGCAACTCGTACGTAGCTAGATCGGCCGGGAACGAGTCTTGGTCGGCCGAGGTCGCGCTCTTGCGAGAATAGATCGCCGAGAGATCGAGGCAATGTCGCAGATTGATCGAACAGAATGAACCTTGGTCGTGTCAAGGTCGCTTCAGATCGAGTGGATAGACGTAGATAGAGCGTATATAGAGCGTGTGTAGAGCGTATAGGACGTATATAGAGCGTACACATCGAAGGTCAAACGAGCTAACATAGAGCGTGCACAGAAAATAATGGGGTAGGTCGCACGGTTTTTGCCCGCGACTATTGGAAAACCGAGCTGCGATTAAGGTCGCGCGTGGTCGCGTGCGACTTTTCCAGGTCGTACTCGGTGAAATGACCCCATAAAGTTACAAATACACCGTGAAACGACCGACTGGACCTTCGATTAAGGGACATTTTGGTCTGACTTGAGATGTCGTTCCCAAGGGACAAGACTTTCAGTAAATACCACAAACAAGAAGGCTTTAAAAGCTGACAGATACACTGTTGGAGTAGTAGAAAGTATGCCCTGCAAATATAACCAAAGGGCTCCGGAAATATGACATGGAAAAATGACGTTGGCCATGAAGTACAATCATTATTTCCATCATTCACGAAGCTTAACGGAATAAGATATCATTAATCCTTAATATTTAAATTAGAATGTGGAAACTATCTATTATTCATTTGATGTTTCTAAATAGCTTCAACTCTTAATGTTGCCCTTGGGTGAAAATCTATTGCATGAGTAAGAATTCTGGCTTTGATCCGTTACTCCAAAGATACGCATTTCAACGCCTTTGTAAACACAGCAGACCAAAATCAGACGTCTCATGTAGGAGACACGTGGTCAGGGTCTACTCCGTTTCCTTTAAAACAATACAAATCTGATTGGACATTTTCTGCCATGGCTATACATTTTTATGTCCATGGGATAATAACGTGTTAACCCATTCCCTCCTACTGTAGACATTTGATGCCTTTGTAAACGTCATTTTTGAAACCGGTGTGTCTTGTGGTACAATGTAAATAGAGCATTTGCTCCATAGAAGCAAATGCATTTCTTTATCACAACGGGTTCAAAACACTTTCAGGCACCTCTGGTCAAGGTATGTATGGTATGCTACAGTAAAGCCGCCTTTATACAGCCACTCAAAAGAAGACAATTTTGTATGATTCTTGATTTTATAACAGGTGGTCCTATAATGCAGGGCAAAATTACGAAGACAGCTCCATTGGAGCTTTTTGTACTACCTTTGCCTTGCATTCAGAACCAAGGGGCGTGTACAGTCTCATATGTTATTAGCTTATGTGGTCAAATTAGTGAGAGTTTACTGTATGATAAGACATAGCAAAGGTTTACATACGAACACTCCTTAAAAGAATAGATATGTTGCAATATTTAAATCCTTCAGAAACGCTCTGATCGTGGCATATACTGTTTGCATAATTCCCTTTTATAGGATGGTGGGAGAAAGCGGGCTAATAGTTTACCTTATAGAACACCTTATGGTGCATTTGCAAACAAGAGTACATCTTGTTGGCAGAGCTACATATACACGTGCTTACTCAAATACTAACATCTTCGAGACGATTCTAAAGAGTGGTCACAGTATACGGTTTGGTGGAGAAATAAAGGAACTATTCTTGAAAACGCGAACTACCAGGAAAGGGTCTGCTCTGTTTCCTTATGGAATTATATAGATATGATTCCACATTTTCAGTCACGGAAAAACAAGCCCATGTTCGTAATACCATTACAATACGTCACCTAATCAATAACCATGCTATCATTATTTCTTACATGAGTACTCATCATGTAAAGGGTTAAAACAAGGCTTTCCCATTCCCAGGCCATGCTCGAGCAAGGGCTTTGTTGCAGTGGAACCGCTTTGTTGTTTATGCGACCATGGGATTACATGAAACTTGTTGATATTTGTTTGTTTCGTTATTCTTTCATCGAATCATGTACTGACAGACTGAACTCATATCGTACGGCTTGTCATATTTATATTCAGGCGGGTTAAACATGTTTTAACTGTATACTAGTATGTAGAAGAGGGTCGCGGTGATAGTTGATGGGTCTTCATAAAAAACAGTAAAACCAATATAGAAACTAAAGCTATGCCTCCCTAAGGCGACCATCAAACAGATGCAAAATACGGGACTTACATGCATGTGGTTAGCTTAATGCAGGGCGAGTGCATTAAGAAACCACCTGTATTTAAGAGATCCTATTAGATGGGTTTTGCTGTATGTTATAAACACATATATAACCTTAAGAGCATGTGGCTGCTTACTGCAAAACGAATTTATGTCGAAGGCTACCATGTCAGCTTTCAGCATAATGTGTTTTTTGCATTAAGCTACAAACTGCCATTACGACTCAGATTCAGACCTCTTTTTGGTGGCTGCTTTAGATATGTGTTAGGGTATTACTACTGTTGTTCTGATGACAGTTGAAGTGCACCCAACTTATTATCTGATAGATATTTCTCAAGAAATACATAGTTACATACTGAATGTGAAATAAATAGCTGCTTGTTTGTAAAGGCATGCTGAACAAGAGAGTTTATGATCGAGGTAGAAGCTGCATAAACACACCTTTAGTATTTCGTAAACGTCACATTATGTACAATATGTATTTATTAGGCAAATGGTTAAATGACCTTAATGTGTTTTACTGTATATCCAATGTATATTTTTCTGATCTCTGAAAGCAAACAAGAAACAAACATTTCCTGATAAGTAATTAAATTTGCATTATGCAAATTCTGATCGATAAACGCAAATGTATTACCGTGGGGAATGTAAAAGGCAAGTGCCAAGTCTTCAATGCAACTACAATCTTAACCCTGAACTCCATACATACGCATTTTAACGCATTTGCCTTGCAAACAAAGTAGACCAAGATCAGATGACTTTTGGTCCACTCTGTTTACTTATAGAATGATACAGATCTGATTCCACTGTTTCTGCAAAGGCCAAAATGTCCTGTTTACATTCCATGATTGACTACTATTTATGATGTAATTATTTATTGTATAAATATCCTCTCTGTAAAGGGTTAATCGGTGACATACATTATGCAGATACCTCTGGTATGATAGAATAAAATCTTCATTTTGACAGAATAAAACCTTCATTTTGACCGAATACAACCCTCCTGACCATTAGTACGTTTGTCATATTCCACCCACGATCAAATATAAATACATCCATTATACGTCTACCATTATTCTATATAATGCAATAAAATTTATGCTCGACTGTAGAAATCTATGCAATAACACCGTTTGCTGAAAGGTGTATGATTTAATATGGTAACCCGTGCTCCTCTTTGAAAACACAATATCTTCTTCAATTTAATACGGTAAATACTACTCTTCTTTGAAAACACAATATCTTCTTCAATTTAATACGGTAACCACCAATCCCCTTTGAAAACATTACATTTTCAATTCAATATTGTAACCACTACTCCTCTTTGCAAACACAATATCTTCTTCAATTTTAGTCTGGTGCAATGTTGGATTTTAGTCCGGTGCAATGTTGGCCTCTTCGATTAAGCGTTCGAGAAACTATTGACTGAATGACAAACAGCTTGGATCCGACGAGACACCGGGTAAGTCGGCGTCTCACCTGGATCAAAGTTGATTGGAAATGTGAGTTAGGTTGTGAATAGCGGGTTAGGGGTTAATCTGTATGTGTACAAATCGAGGTTAGAGCATTAACACACTGATTTTGGAACCGTCAATGTTATCTGTGACGATATAATTGTCGGCCACAATGCGCCGCTATCTCCTCCTGACAAAGGAATTAATTCAAAAACTTAACATTACCACTCAAGCGATTTAGATGTGTTGATACGTGCAAAATCGGACGGTGGTCCACGAATGGATGTAATCACCAAGCGACATGTTCAACTAAATGCTTTTTTCCAGATAATTATTCTCTCGAGGAAGAATAGAAATGCGCATTTCGCACGGGAAAGCATTTGAATAAAACGCACAGTTTTACAATTATTACAGCATTTAACATACTATTGTAGGGAAATTGTGTTAACCCTTTCCTTCATATAAACGTATTTTCATGCATTTACAGAGTAGACCAAGATCAGCCGCCTCCAGTAGGAACCATCTGATCAGGTTCTGCTCTGTTTGCTAATGGAATTTGATAGTTCTGTCTCTTTAGTTTCTAAAATGGCTACAATGATTCAACTTCCTTATTTCATTATACAAGAGATACAAGATACAAGAAACTTTATTTATAGTCGGGTGTTACAGAATAACATTTAACATTAGCTAGATACTATTTACTACGGAAGCTTAAATGGACCCCCCCCCCCCTTATATAAAGAATATATGTGTAAAAAATCTCGTAGTTATATGATATGAAAATGCTTTAAAACGATAAAGTTATAAGTTAGCCATAACATAACATGTAAATGTTGACTGTCTTATATTAATATATTCTGAAAATGGGTGATCCTTCGAAAGCAAAAGTAAAAATGCAAAATGAGAAAATTGCAGACTCGGTTTTATTGAGTCTGTTCATGAGTAGTAATTAAAACTGCAACAGTACTCACGCCCCCTAGCACCGGCTTAAGCAGTATTCAATTTTCAAAACAAAGAACATCAAAACTAATGATACCGAAGGACCAGAAAATATAACAACACTGAGAATGAAGCACGAGGCGACTTTTTACAGCCGCCACAAAAGCACTTAACACCTGCTGTTGTGAAGTACAGTCTTGGAATATAAATAGTTCATATTTCTTGAAATATATGAAAAATAGTAATATATTTGTCGTAAAAGGGACCACATTTATTTAACATAACCCTCTGAGTTTAAAAGGATATACTTCGTAAAATTATATTCAGCAATATAGTATTAAGTATATAAAATACTTACTTAAGGAAAAGGAACTTTATTCTAGTTAATATACAATGTGTTCTTTTCAATACTTTACATTAATAATAACTTAAAAAATCGCAAATAAAACTATTCTGTTTAATATAAACAATCTGCCTTTTATAAATATATATCTTATTGCATATTTATAATTCATAAAACTTCTTTACATACTTATCAATAATAATATTGCATATAAGGGGGGGGGGGTTTAAGCTTCCGTAAGTTACCGACTAAAACAAATTGTTTCTTAACAAAAATACATTAAACTAACTAAATTACGGAAGCTTAAATGGGACCCCCTTATATGCAATACTATGGCTAAAAACTTAAAGAGTTACGTATTTTAATATATTTAAGACAACGTTTTCTGTGTAGTTAACTAAAGAATAATATTTATTTGAACCGATTTTTTTTAATTTAACATATTTGTAATATATGTAAGCTAATGTTTTCTGTGCATTTACATGAAAAGTATTATGTATGTAGAGAAGTTTTATGAATTATAAACATGCAATAAGATATATATTGTAAAAGGCAGATAGTTTATATTAAACAAATATTTGTGGTTTTGTAAGTTATAATTAATGTAAAGTACTGAAATGAACACATTGTATATTAACTAGAATAAAGTTCCTTTTACATAATCCTGAAGCAGGTATTTTAAACACTTAATGACTATATTGCTGAATATATTTTTACGACATATATCCCTTTGAAATCAGAGGGTTATGTTAAATAAGTGTGGTCCCTATTACGAAGAAAATATGATTATTTTTCATTAATTTCAAGAAATATGAAATATTTATATTTCAGGGCTTAATATAAGACAGTCAAACTTAACATGTTATGTTAAGTCTAACTTATAACTTTATCGTTTTAAAGCATTTTCATATCATATAACTACGAGATTTTTTCACATATATTCTTTATATAAGGGGGTCCATTTAAGCGTCCGTACTAAATACCCGTGGATAAGATACATGTTAAAAAAGAGGAATAGCTGTAATTAAATAAATAATACATCACAGTTTCGTTGTTTTCTGCAGATGGCTTAAAAGTATCAACTTAAGAGTTCAACTATAAGTTGACCATAACATATATAACTATATTGTCCATGGATATGCAGTAGGTATTGGAATTTGGAATCAACATAGAACAGGGAAACGGTTACACTTTACCCCGGTGCCAAAACATTGTCTCATCAGAGTTTAATCTTGTACAAATTTATTTATTTTCGAATCGATCAAGATTTTGACCGAGTGTCAAACAGCTTGAATCCTGATGGGATACTGAGTTAAATGCACATGATGTCTCATCCAAGCACAAAGCATACATAACTAATTCATACCCTGTACAGTATAGGTACAATACCACTAAAATAAACATAATTATATTGGTGCCTTTAATATGTTCGCTGCCAATGCTATTATCTATGCAATGAGTTTGACTCCAGCTTTACTCGGTGTCTTATTGTCAGTTACTCGGTGTCGTATTGTCAGTTACTCGGTGTCTTATTGTCAGATACTCGGTGTCTTATTGTCAGATCAAAACTGTTTGCTACTGTAACTATAATTTTAAAACAAAATTGAATAAGTATAAGAACTATAAAAATATATTTGTAATAGACGAAAAAGTTTGCATTCGACGAAATTTGGCAGAGAAATGATTAAAGGCATGTTGCTGCTGAAAGCAAAGGACAGAAATACAGAAAGGGCCCATTGGAAGACCCAATTTAGAGTTGCCACTTTAGAAAGGTTTTATTGTGCTTCCCGTCTGTACGACACGTACATGTATATTGTTTGAATATGAGTTAATACTTATAAGCTTATCGACCGTGTACTATAGAGTAAATCCTTGGTAAAGAAGGACGTAGTCATCTACTACTGGTCAGAGATAAAACAAATAGATTTCACTTTCTGTCGACCATTAGCCATTACCCCGCTATGACTAAATGATATCTACTCCAATTAGAATGTGTTCAATGCTGACTACGTCACATTCTATTGACCCTTTACTCTATGAATATTTATGAAATAAGTAATGTATTTATGAATATTAGTTGGTTTAACATTTAGTATAGTATAGGAACAAGAACAGCTTTCACCCTGACACAAACTGTACAATTACATTTATGTTATTCCATAAGCAAACAGAGAAGACCCTGTGCAGACGGCTCCTCTAGGAACCGTTTGATCTGGGTCTACTATGTTTGAAAGGGAATAGAAAAGCGTAACTATTGAATAACGGGTTAAGTTTTTAAGAAGCTATTGAGCGAGAGTCAAACAGCTCTGATCCTGATTACACGACCAGTTATTCTGCGTCTCATCAGCATTCATGCTGTAAAGTGTTTGCAATTGCCAGCCAGGAAGTGGGATAAGGAACCGACGGTAAACTATCGTCAGGCGTAGGATTGTATGACCTACTTGTCAATCCAACAGTTGCCCATTTGACGTTATTTGCAGAGAATAATTTCGTTTTTATGAACCAATAATGCATCCCTAGGGCGACATCAGAGTTTGGTGATTTCTTGATCGATATTCCGACACGCTGAGTACTTTTACGCGAATTATAAAATTACACGAACCGTACAAATGCGTTCATTCTGTTGTTCTTTCAATGCAGAAAACAAATGTACTGCCATTTAAAAGCAGTTAGACCAAAACCCGATCTAGTGCAAACACTTCTTGTTCATATGTCAAAATTCGGGTCATTTTCTCTCGCATCTCTGATAACTTATATACAAACAGTTTGGATCCAGATAAGACACAGAGTAACTAGATGTCTCATCTGATATAGTGTGACTATTTTAATTACATTGACAAACTAATGTTTGCTCACATTTCCTTGAACATGCTATATCGTAAAATGCATTTGTGTGATTCAATAATAGCGATTTATATCGCAAATCGTCATTTGATTTTTTGGGGAAAAATAGTACATACGAAATCAATTAGGATACTTTGGGCAATCAATGGAGTACTTACGATTGATCTGGAACTAATGTGCACACATTAATACTCCCCATTCAAAAAACTAAAACCAACTATTTTATTACTTTACTTACTTCTTGAACGAGTCATATGTAGGCACATTAATTTTAGTGTCCAATAAAACACATAGGCAAACAATGTAGAGCCAGGTCAAAGGGCTCCTGAAGGAAGCCCTCTGATCAGGATCCGCACTGTTTGCTGAACTCATTAATGTTAACGCAAATATTTGTGTTTGCTGTGCTCCATCCACATGAAAAATGCCTTGGTTCCAAAATACGATCTGGACGAGTTTCCTTTAAATAATAGAGGAATAATAGGTTAATACAACTACAAAATGTCTTTCAAAAAGAAATTAAATGTAAATGTGCAACCTAATTGTCAACTGTGGACTCATACGAAATATCAAGACATAACTACACAACGTCTTAAACACGCATAAAGCAGAGGTTTTGTTTTCTATTGACGCTTTGTAGTACTGCTTTATCCCTGTTTTCGATTGACGTCCTGTTTTGCTGGTTTATCAGTATTTCACTGAGGTTTTTTGTTCGATTGACGTCCTGTGTCGCTGGTTTGATAGCTTTGTACCATTTATCTCTTTAGTTTCAAATCAAGTTGGGGCATGTTTTGCTGTAATTTATCAAAACAACCTCAAGGGAAAGTCGAGCATCAACTAATTGAATTCCTCAGTTAGTTTGGTTTATTGACTTCCTGTTGGTACAATTACTTTATGACTCCTATACAGGAAGTAGAACTCCACAATTAAACAATCAATTAAAAAGCGGTTCGAAAAAAAGAAACATGGCCAAGTGTTCATTGTTATTTATTGTGAAGTGTGCGTCCTACTCGTGTGACCATTGTCAGCAAACAGATATGTATAGTCGCTAGAAAATAGCTGCATAGTATACACACTTTAAAAGAAAACTGGAAAACAGATATAAAAAATATAACATTGTGTAATGGGAGTAAAAATATACGATCAAAATGTGAGATAAAATTTACTTTACATAATTCGAGCTACAGATAAACGTGCGCAACCAAAACCTAACTTCGTCATTTCTGCACCAAACCATACACTGTGACTACTCCTTAGAATCATCTCGAAGAGACAATTCTGAAGAGTGGTCACAATATATGGTCTGGTGGAGAAATTAAGGAGATCTTCTTGAAAATTTACCCTTCTTACTTGGACCTCTGATATTCAATTCGTGGTAGTACTTCGTTACAAGACTGTGGTGTAAATACCATAGCTTATAATACTTAGTCCAACATCTCAGTGTTACACATACTTACAGTCTGCCAAAACATTGGTGTATGAAATAGATAATTGCCTTTTTTCCAACAGATCTAGTCTTTTAAAACACATTTCTTTAACTAGATATATGATAGATCTAATTGGTGTATTATTGTACATTTTTAATTAGATTATGGATAGTTCACTATAGTTGAGAATTACTAATTTTACTGATATATTTCTATCCAATAAGATAATCAGATGTTATACATCATATACTTGTTCTTGTTACTTTGTCCTCTTCATAGTTCATGTTTTTCTATGGTCATGTGACTGCATGTATGTAATATTGATGCTAGCATGACCACAATCAGTAATGTTTGTGTCAATAAAGCATATATATATATATATATATATATATATCTTAAACCGTTTCGTATTTTATTGTGAGCTTACAAGTATAAAACACAAAAAATATCGTTTAATACTTTTTTAAAGGTAATGTTTGTTAAGCACTTTTAAACAAATAAGTGTGTTGAAAGTGCTATATAAATGTGACATGCAAATATACTACTATTACAGCTACTGCTGCTGCTATTACTACTACACACTACTTCTACTACTAGTGCTATTACTACTGCTGTTTTTGTTCCTGCTGCTGCTACTACTACTGATACTACTACTACCACTACTACTACCACTACTACTACTACTACTACTACTACTACTACTACTACTACTACTACTACTACTACCACCACTACTACTACTACTACTTCCACTACTTCTACTTCTACCACCACTACTATCAAAAGCCAACGGGTAAACAAACACGCATACATACCGTACTACGCATGTTCTTTCTTCGTAGGTCTAAATGAACCCGCTAAGAGAAGACCAACCTTTCAACGTTAAAAATTGCGCTATAGATCTAGATCACACAAAGTGGTCACAACAAGACATACCTAAACGACGAATACTATACACGAATAACAGACATATTCGTACTATACATGAATATGAATAACATACACTATGCATAGATAACAGGTACTACACGGGTATATAGGTGTATATTATTTGCTAAACATTGAACTGTTGTCATAAGACTGTATGTGTAATAAGCGTAAACATACAGAAGTAATGATGAATTAGCTGTGAAAGACATTTGACCTCCTTATATCCAATATTCTCTCATTTGACGCTATTAACTGACAACGATTTCACTTTTTTTAGTTCTGTAGTGAATCCCATGGGCGGCATTACACGTAGCACTCGGCGGTTTCCTGATCGATGTTGAGGAAATAGTAAGGTTCCTGCAAGCTTCAGTCGCACAATAAAACCTATATGTGAGCAAGTATTTATACGATACAATCGTTGAGATACACATTGAAATATTCTATTATGGGAATAACAGTGTAAACTGCAGATAACTTGACACTGTTTGTTCCACTGACATCTAACCGCTCACATATAATCGCTCACATCTAATTCATCGCAAATCTAATTGATCACACAACTAGTCGCTCACATTTAACCGCAAACATCGTATCGGTCACAGCTAACCGCTCACGTATAACCATCAACATGTTATCGCTCACATATCTCATCACTCACATCTAACGTCTCACATCCAATCGCTCACATTGTTGTCAACATCTGATCGCTCACATATATTACCGCTCACATCTAATTGCTTACATATAATCACCAACGTCTGATCGCTCACATATCTTACCGCTCACATCCAATTGCTTACATATAAACCCCAACATCTGATCGCTCACATATCTTACCGTTCACATCTAATTGCTTACATATAATCACCAACGTCTGGTCGCTCACATATCTAATCGCTCACACCTAATGGTTCACGTCTAATCTCTCCCCGTGAAGGCTGTTGATGGTATTCGTATTGATTAATCCAATTCGTTTATGTATTTGCCAAACTACATCTTGTTAGTACGTATAGAGAATGGCCTCGGGGACTCTACTTTGTATTGTAATTAGAATCGCATCGAAGTGGCATTAAAACGAGTATAAACAAGTCAGAGAAATATAGACACTATATAAGGAAACATTACTAGATGCCCCAAAATATAGCTACACCTCGTTATTCTGAACTCTAAGTAAGAATTGAGAATCTTTTAGGCAGGTACGTGTTGATGCTTAGTTACTTCCAAAGAGATGTTTGCATGACTCGCCCCACATTTAGCAGCTCCCTCGCCGCCCCTGCCTAAAAGACCGATGAAGATATCTTTTTGCGTGTTCGAATTATTATGCATTCGCTGTATTTATGATATTCAGACCTAGTTTCAAATTGTTTACGCGTGTCCTAAAATGTAGGGATGAGATATATATCGTACTATGACCTTACTGAACTAATGGGGGTTGACGTGTAGAGGTGAGATATATATCGTAATATGACCTTACTGAATTAGTTTGGGTTGAAATGTAAAAGTGAGATATATATCGTACTATGACCTTACTGAACTAATGTGGGTTGACGTGTAGAGGTGAGATATATATCGTACTATGACCTTACTGAACTAATGTGGGTTGACGTGTAGAGGTGAGATATATATCGTACTATGACCTTACTGAAATAATGGGGGTTGAAATGTAGAGGTGAGATATATATCGTACTATGACCTTACTGAACTAATGTGGGTTGACGTGTAGAGGTGAGATATATATCGTACTATGACCTTACTGAACTAATGTGGGTTGACGTGTAGAGGTGAGATATATATCGTACTATGACCTTACTGAACCAATGTGGGTTGACGTGTAGATGTGAGATATATATCGTACTATGACCTTACTGAACTAATGTGGGTTGACGTGTAGAGGTGAGATATATATCGTACTATGACCTTACTGAACTAATGTGGGTTGACGTGTAGAGGTGAGATATATATCGTACTATGACCTTACTGAACTAATGTGGGTTGACGTGTAGAGGTGAGATATATATCGTACTATGACCTTACTGAACTAATGTGGGTTGACGTGTAGAGGTGAGATATATATCGTACTATGACCTTACTGAACTAATGGGGGTTGACGTTTTTCACTTATACCTACTAGTTGCCACTGTATTTTTTTAAAAACCATAGTAATAAATAAGACATTTGCTCCATAGGGTTAAATGTTCTATTTGTCACAGTGGTTTCAAAACTACACACTTATAAACGTTTCCTTTATGCAAATAAATGTTTATTTTCGGTAGATTTATTCGAAGAGATTTGTTATAAAACTAGCCTATGGAGAAATGGGTTGAGAAAACTGCACATGAGCTAGAATAAATTTCAGGAAAGGCGAAACGAAAATAAAAGGATATATGTAATATAAAAGTAACACAGTTATATAGCATTTTTTTCATAATATGTACGTCCAAAGGTCCTTCACAGTAACAAATACTACCACAGGTACTCAAAGGCGGCCATAACAAATGACTGAACTGCTGAACGAAAACAATCATACATCATATATGGCGTTCTATTTCAAAATTACATTTGTTTCACTGTAAATGTAAGAAGATTTGGAGATGTTTTCATAAAGTCGAATACTTTAAAATGTGATCATAAACTCAAAGACGTATACATTTCATATTGTAGATATGTCATGTCAGTAAGATGACTGATAAGAAAGTATAGTTTCATGGCCATTCAAAAGTTGAGATCATTTGCAAATACAATACTTCGTATAACAGTTTTTTAAAGATAACATCAAAGCATTATGCATTGCACTAATAATCGAAACGGATTCACTGATGCACATTTAATATTCACTAATTTGACTGATTTAAATCAATACATGTTCGTAGATAGCTGTGAATATCAATTGCTCTCAGTGATAGGAACATATCCATACAACTATAAGCATATATTACTGTTTATTAGCTCGTTACCTGACATTGAACATATTAACGCCTTTACAAATAGAATATACACATATCAGGCGGATTCCTGTAGGAGCCATCTGTCAGGCGGATTCCTGTAGGAGCCATCTGTCAGGCGGATTCCTGTAGGAGCCATCTATTCCTGTAGGAGCCATCTGTCAGGCGGATTCCTGTAGGAGCCATCTATTCCTGTAGGAGCCATCTGTCAGGCGGATTCCTGTAGGAGCCATCTGTCAGTCAGGCGGATTCCTGTAGGAGCCATCTGTCAGTCAGGCGGATTCCTGTAGGAGCCATCTGTCAGGCGGATTCCTGTAGGAGCCATCTGTCAGGCGGATTCCTGTAGGAGCCATCTGTCAGTCAGGCGGATTCCTGTAGGAGCCATCTGATCGGGATTTTCACCGTTTGTTTATGAACTTATACAGAGCTGAACTGCAGTTTCGGATAAAGTACAAACTTCATTTTGTTTCGCATATTAATATGTATGATATAACGGGTTAACCCTTTCCCTTATGTAAGCGCATTTTCACGCATCTGCAAACAGGGTAGATCCAGATCAGACGGCTCCTATAGGAGCCGTCTGATCAGGGTCTGCTCTGTTTGCTTATGGTGTAATATAGATTCTACAGCTTCTGCCTGGGCCAAAATGTCATGTGTTTATATGCCATTATAAAAAATAATCTTATTAATATTCATGACATCATTATTTCCTACATGAATATTCATTTGGGAAGTTACGTTTAGATGTGCTGAACATATACGAGAAGCGTGACTCCTTATGGGTTAATTATTCTATTATTCGTCTGCACTTCGGCGTTTCCGTTTTTGCTCATCATGCAGTGGGTCACTTGTGGACGTTTCTAACACCTTACTCAATAACTAAGCCTTTCTACGCCTTTTTCAAACAAAGTAGACCCAGACCAGACCGCTCCTGTAGGAGTTGTCGGATCAGGGTCTGATGTGTTTACTTATTAAATAATATAGATATGCTCATCTAGTCTCTACTTCAACCAAAACCTCCTGTGCACATATGCAATTACAAAAACTCAGATTATAAATGTTGATGATGTCATGATTTTTCACGCGAATATTCATGGAGTAAAGGGTTAACTTGTAGGAGTTTCTTGTATACAATAGAACCTGTCTTACGCGACCATTGATTTAAAGAACGTATGAGTTTCAAAAAACAGATGGTTGCTTAATGCAGGTCAAAAGTTATACATTTGATCTGCATTAATGGACCACCTGTCTCATAGACCCCTAATTAGACCTCTATGCGATGGACGCTTCAGACCGATTATACCGTACCGCTCGTCCTGTATAACATGGCAGCTGTAACATGTCTTTACTCCCGAAAATAAGACCTATTTTGAGTGATCGTTATGGAAATGTTTTGCATTACAAAGGCAATTCGATACTGAAACCTGTGATAATTATTACATCAATTCACGTAATGTTACAAATAAATGTAAAATGTATGTGCAGTCAAGATGTAGTAACGGTGATGTAGATACTGTCGGGTGCATATTTGCCAGACAAAATGGATTTCTATACATGTACAAGGTTATTTTCAATGTCTCCCCTAATTGTAAACATAACCCTCATTGCCAGAGTTCCATTTGATTTGCTTAGGGCAAAGGAGCGCGTTTGCATGTTGTAAATGAAATGTTGCTTTGTTGAATGTTTTAGTACTTTGTATGAGATATTTTAAGGAAGATAAGACTTAATACTAATTGAGTTACTCTCGCGAAATAAAGTCTTTCTTTCTTTTCATTCATTCCGAAATATGACTAAATGGTCAAGATAAATTATACGTTAGACAATTAGCTTATCACTTTCCCTAGTGATCATTGATGCCTGACTTGATCACATCATGCATATTATTTAACTTATATTTTTATAATGTATGTTCTTCAAAGAAATGTTTGACAGAAACTGTAGGATCCAATCTATATACATTCTTAAGCAAACAGAGCAGACCCTGAGAAGACAGCTCATATAGGAGCTGTCTGATCTGGATCTACTATGTTTGCTAAGGCAAAAAGGCACTCGTATGAAGTATTTGGTTAAAGCTGTAGACAGACAGTCTGTTATATCATACAGTGAACATCAATGCATATGACAGGAAGCCAATCGTATTGTCGAAATCAGTATTGCGATCTGGCATAGAGGTGATTGGTTTCGGAGTCGCTGATGCTAAACATTAATTCCCTTTAAACGTAATGAAATGTCTCTGCCGAAAGAAACATAAGTGCACAATATAATACGAAATAACTTAGACTGCCTATTGATGTATCGTCTTTTATACCGGTCTTTCAGAGAGGTACATGTAGCAGCTTAATGCAGGCTGAAAGTCATGGGGAATGCTCCAACAGTAACCACTTGCATAAAACGACATAGATTGTTCTGTTATAAAACTCCGGTTTAGAGAGGTTCTATTGTATTTTGATATGTTTCCGTCCCATTATATTTTGCTACTGCACAACGCGATTCTAAGGAGTAGCAGCAAACTATTTGGTATACGGTACGCACCATGACTACAGCTCTTGTACATGTATGTTCATACAGGTTAGCAACATTGCACGTATAGGATTCAAACGTACGAAACTTACAGTAAAACCCCTCTGTATAAATATCGGGCTTGAAACAGGTGGAAGCTTAATGCATGGTGAAAGTCATGCAGAAAGTTCCTCTAGGAGCTTTCTGTATAACTTTAATCCTGCATTAAGCAATCATCTGACTGAAAGTATCTAAACTCTTCTTCTCTAGAATTCCGGTTTATAAGGGTTATACCGTAACTGCAAACTAACTACATGTACAAGGTAGAAATGATAGGGGCTTTAAGCTTAAGTAAATTTGTAGCTTCTAAGTTTAGAACAAAGTTGGGTAAAGATGTCTTCGTGTACACCATTTCATTGGCATCTACATGAGTCTGTATCAGTGAAAAGGTTGATTTAAGCAAGTAACGAACATGTTGCAATTACAGTAAAAAACACTAAAGCGGACAAACAAATCGGTGCCACTATCGCTCTTAAAGACACGTGAAAGCTTAATGCAGGATGAAAATCATACACAAAGCTCCTTCTGGAGCTTTATAAACGACCTTTACATTGTATTAAGTAATCGCATACCGACAGAATATATACGTTCCTTTGATACTGATTTTACTGTAGAATGTATACGAATAAGATATCGAGTAATTCGTTTTTTCCGAACTGTTCGAAACTACAAGTAAATGTATCCGAATGTATCCGAAACTACAAGTAAATGTATCCGGAACTACAAGTAAATGTATCCGGAACTACAAGTAAATGTACCTGGTGGTGAGTTTAAATATGATTAGTTAACCTCAGATTATGATTATATCTATCCTTTATACGCCTTTGCAAACATGGTAGACCCAGACATGACAGAGAGCTTCTCTAGGTCACGTAGGTTGTACATGTATGCTGCAGATTTAATTTTCTGTCATGGTAATACATAACCTGATTTCTTTTTCAATATGTACAGTAAAACCTCTCTATAACGGTCACTAATCTGTGCTAGTCAGTTGGTATTTAGGGCAGGTGGCTGCGCCAAAGCAAGGTGAAGGTAAAACAGAACGCTCCTATAGGAGCGTTCTGTTTTACTTTTACCTTACTTTAAGCAGCTACCTGCCTTTAACACAAAACACTTGATGTAATTCAGTGGCCGTTATAGAGAGGTTTTACTGTAAACGTGTTTGCTAATGGAGAGATTTTACCAATACTGTATTTACATTCATTGATATAAAGGATGAGCTTAGCTTTGCATGAATATACATAACGATAAACGTTGATGAAACCGTACTGGATGCGTGCGGCAGTAATATCTGCAACAAAATGTGATACTTAAGAATGACGTGTAAGAGTTAAAAGAGTGTTACTTCATATCAGAACGTCACGTTCATGCGAAATGTTAATTGCGCACAACACGGAGCGAATTCGCAATTAAACTTTCACCAGACACAATTAGTGGCACTCCACCATCTAAGTTGTTCTGAGCACGAAACCAAAGAGTTACAGTCTATAACACATATGCCTGGTCAGTGTTGATTTAATACTTTACAGGCTGAATATTCGTCTAATAAATAATGTTTTATGCATATATGATAGCTGATTATGACTATATAATAGCCCGAAGGTTTTACAGTGACATAGGCCTCGGGTCTGGATCTTTGTTTGCAATGCGTAGAAATGCGTATTTATATGGAGTAACGGGTTAAATCCTGAGGCGACGCCGAGTAAGTGTGTGTACATGTATCATCAGGATCCATTCTCTTTGATACTCTGGTCGTTTCGTTGAAAAGAATTGTAAGATTAACGGTGATAACTGAGTGCGACGACACTGTTTGCCCAGACGGTGTAGTAACACATTTATGTTGAAGTCATGTATTCATATTTTATTGGTGACAGCCGTATGGACATCAAACATTCAATGTTTTCAAATGTTCATATAGGAACCGACATTCAACTAGAGCTCCGTTTATTTCTCCATTTAGTCTAATGATGTGGCCTCGCTTTACCCATTTCAACGCTGACATTTCAAAGGATTATTTCAAAATTAAAGTGAAGCTTACAGTAAATATTCGGGGATATGTTTTAACGACATGTGTATAATGACAAACAGTGCAGACCCTGATGAGAGCACTTCTAAAAGAAGCCTAGCATCTGTTTAAACTGTTTGTAAATAACAGCGACCCGTGTAGCGCACAGAAAGGGTTCAGTTCAAAAGAGTGGTCAAGGCACAGGGTTTGGTTTAGAAATTACGATTTTAGTACTTGAAAATAGCCCCTTATACTTGACCCTTCAACAGCAACATAATTGTGTCATACAAACGAGTACTGGTCGCATCAGCGATATAAACATTCGGTTCATATTTGAACATAAAGTTGATAACACACCATGCTTAACGCATTATCCTCCTAGGCCATATATCTGATAGGCATATTTATAAGTAGACATAAATTTTAACAGAAGTTTAACCCTTTCCTTCATATAAACGTGTTTTCACGCATTTGCAAACCGAGTAGACCAAGATCGGACGGCTCCTCAGTCTGATCAGGGTCTGCTCTTTTTGCCAATTGAATTTACATTTTTACGTTTTAAAATGGCTACAATGTTCCACTTTCCATATTTGATTATAAGTACTTTGTTCATGACCATTCAGTAGGTGTTGAAATTTTAAATAAACATAGAACAGGGAAAGGGTTAAATGATTAGTTCACGTGACCAGAATGTGTAACCCCACTAGTGACAGTTATATATACTGTACGTATAACCTTTCTAAAGCGACCACTTAAAAAGATAGTCATTGGTGTCTTTAAAAGCAGGTGGTAGCTTAATTAGGACAAAAGAAAATGCATAAAGCTCCTGTAGGATGTCCTGCATTAAGCTACCACATGGCTTTGATGCCCAAATGTACGCATCTTCTATGTGACATCTTAAGAGACGTTTTGCAGTATTATTTTCTTTATCATTTGCTATGTAACGTAATACCTAATTCGCCTGTTTATAATATAAAGTCAGACAATACTATGATGCAATAATGTTTTCCTTTATAAACCGGGATTAATGTGAAACTTTATGAGGGTGTTGTCTCAAATTAGATAAAGCAGTCTGTTTGTATTTCTGTTGTATTTCTGTTCAAATGCCATCCATTATTCGGAATAAATGTACATAATGATTGTTTTATTTCTGCTTAACAACATGAGGAAATATTAAATGTCATAAACTAGTATTAACCTGTGATTTCATTGTATCTAAAACCTTAGTATTTGCATTATTTGTTCAAATGTAGGATTGCATTGAACAAAAACATGTCTATGAAAGACTTCGATAAGAGTAGAAACATTGGATGTTTCGTGTTAACAAAGATATTAGTCTTCATATTTGTATCCAAATTGCAAGTGTCTTTTTATGCGACAATATTTCGACATGCTAATTCCAATTTGTTTCATAAATTACAAAACCATCTTTTGAGATATTATCGAAATTGAATTTTAAGCTGAAAGCACAAACAACTAGCATACAATTTAAAGTAGGCGATACTAAAATTTGCATCGTATATTGCACGAATATAATATTACAAATTCCAGGCTTTATTCCACAAGATCTATATTTAATGATGCTGCTCTACAATTTAGATATAGCTGTCTATTATTTTAATGATGTTACAGAATATCAGTGATTTGTCCTTGAGTTGTTGCTATGTAAACTAAGCTTTTGCATTTAATATCAACCCTTTTCCTCATAGGCTATTTTTAGAATCAACCTCTTTGAATAAATCTACCGAAAAGGAGAATTAATTAGAGAAAAGGAGTTTTTAGGATTTTGTAGTTTGAAACCATTGTGATAAATAGAGCATTTGCTCCTATAGAAACAAATGCTTTCATAAAGTGACTTTTACATAGGCGTAGAAATGCGTATTTATGGAGGAAAGGGTTAAGGCTTTCTTCCAAATAAACGCCCTTTCACGTCTTTGCAAACACAGTAAATCCCTGTAGGAGCTGTCTGGTCAGGGCCTGTCCTGTTTGCTTATGGCATGATATAGATCCGATTCTGCATCCAAAGCAAACGATTGCCCCGATAATGTTACATTATACAAATTCAGCTAATAAATATTCATGATGTCATTATTTATTACATGGCCATTGAACAGATAAAGGACTTAACCTGCTATCAGAGACAGGTACTTGTTTTTTATAAAACAAAATGACACTTTTCTCGTTTTTGTTCTAGAACATGGAATATTGACAAAACATGGACGATATGCCTTTGCCAAAACCAATCTTTGCTTATCAGATAAATTGTCAGGAAATTAAGTCGATTAACTCTTTACTCCATAGATACGTGCTTAAGGCATTTACAGACAGGGTAGACGTAGTTCAGATGTAATTGATTCTACAATTTCAGAGCCAAGGCCAAACTTCCAGTTTTCATGAGCAATTATAAAACAAAATGTAATTTGTATTCACGAGGTAATTATGCTCTGTACTGTAAACTCCCACCCTAAACCGGACATTCGGGTTAGTATAAATATCAGTCTAATGGCAGCTTAATGCAGAGTGAAAGTGACGCAGAAAGCTCCTCTAGGAATTTTCTGCATCACTTTCACACTGCATTAAGCAGCTATCTGCCTAAACGTATCTTACTTCTTCCTTACTAGAATTCCGGTTTAGAGGGGTTTTACTATATACATAATATGATCACAGGACAAAGGCTAAAACTACAGCATTATGGTTAACGAATCTATATAAAAGATCACTCTTGCATCCGACAGGTTTGTTGGTGTTGCCTGCAAACTTACTAAACACCCTTCTCTGAACATATCTAGACTAATTAGGTCCCCATGGGTCGACTTATTATTTTAATAATTCAAAGACAACGTGGAGGTTTGCTATAGTATTTCAATACAGTTTCAAAGATGTCATAGGTATACTTCACGGCTATCAATGTTGTATGCGCTTACGATCATTAATCTGACATAAAACAGAATCCTACAGACGTAATAAGGTTTCATGCCGTTTCACAAACATCTGTTCATTTCGCAATTTCTGTTTTAGCTCTTAACTTGCTGCTAACATTCAACGTCTTGTTAAGTTCTGATCATATGCGATGTTTGTCTTCTTCTGATTGCATGTACATGCATACATGTACAACAAGGTTTCGGGAAACCGCTTACTTATGTCCATCCAGGCTTACTAGTTATTACAAATGAAAGCCAGCTTGTAATACGCCGGATAAGAGTTAGTTATAGTACACAACATAAAAACGCTACATATAATTGTTTTAATCTTTAGAATCTACTTAGATGAATAAATAAACTTAATATTATAAATTCTAACATATACGGAACTGGACGTTGCGATCATTGTATGTTAGAACTCATGATGAGTTCATGAACAACCACAAGACCTAATTTACTTTTATATAATGTCGCATGTGTTCCCAAAAATAAGACAATACTAGAATACTCATATAACAGTCCTACTTTTATGTCTAGTGTTCATTTAAATGGACACAGATACACAGCGTAGACCCACCAGATCTAAGCATTTCTGGGCAAGACCTCTGATCAGTGTATCTGAACTTGTTGAACAAGAAATAGTTTTCGAAACGTCACATCGGCAATTCAATTATTCCAGACACACCTTACACACTTAAAATGGTTTCAAGAAATATTTTTATTCAAGTTCATTATGAAATACAATATCAATTCTATAGACGCGTGAGACAAATGTACTGACACTTGCAATCAGTGCATACCCGGATGAGATGGCTCATAGAGGCATCTACTGATTAGGATCTACATAGTTTGCCACCCAAACTCCTATCGCAACTGTTACCACTGGTTGGACTCTAGAATTACACACTTATGGGTTATTCCACTTTGAATATCCAGCATTGAACGCGTTAAATCGGAGAATGCCGTGTGCTCACGTAACATCAAATAATACGTCGCTTTCTATGCAAGAAAGTTCTCCTCTAAAATACATTCATAATGAAAGTAATTAGCAGAGCAGTAAATGTACCACCTTCAATTAGCAGAGCAGTAAATGTACCACCTTCAATTACACAACGCAAAGATAATAGGTGCAAGTACCTTAAGTTAACCCTGTACGTCATATAGACGCTTTAATACCTTAAGTTAACCCTTACGTCATATAGACGCTTTAATACCTTAAGTTAACCCTGTACGTCATATAGACGCTTTAATACCTTGGCAAAAAGAGAAATCCAAGATCAGACGAATTCTATATGATGAAGCCCACTCTGTTTGCTTAACCCATTCCCTCATATTGACGACTTGTGGCGACTATGTAGAAGTCATTTTGTGAAACCATTGTGATAAACAGAGCATTTGCTCCAATAGGAGCAAATGCTCTATTTACCACAATGGTTTCAAACTACAAATTTCTAAATTTTTCCTTTTCTCTAGTTTATGCTCCTTTTCGGTAGATTTTTTCAAAGAGGTTGTATCTAAAATAGCATATGGGGTAATGGGTTAAGAAACAATTCAAACTGGTTATACAGTTTCTGCAAAGCCATATCATTCCATTGTTTAAATAAATTAATATTCATTTTGTAATTATTTCGTAAGGACTATTCACGTGGTAAAGAGCGTTTTTGTTTCTTGCGTCGAACAACAGGTCTAGGTGTAGGCTAACGGTCATTATGTGGTTTGTGTCACGTTGTATACATAAGTCGCTGGTAATATTCCACCAGTAGTTTAGTGTTTGATAATTATGCATATTCTGTCAGCTATTGTTGACTTCTTACATATAAATTTTAACTGTTTGGTACATTGTATTTTCTGGTAACTGGAATCGATATATATCACGATATGTGTGTCCGAGTCACTGCCCTTTGTCAGTCCGATTCACTGCCCTTTGTCAGTCCGAGTCACTGCCCTCTTTGTCAGTCCGAGTCACTGCCCTTTGTCAGTGTAAAGGGTTGTGCTTCATTGCCACATACCGTGCAAAAACATGTGACGCACATGGCTAGCCATATGAATATCAGCCTAATATAAATGGTGTAAGATCAATACCTGTCATTGATAAACATAGGTATCTTTAATAGCCGGTGTTCCTTGATGCAGACGAAAGTAATGTAGTAGCTTCCTCCGTAATGTGCGTCATGCTTTAACCTTTAGCCTGCTAACTTTTGTTGGTAGAAAACATCGCCGACTTCAGTTGTCACAGTATATTTATTTTGCATTTCTTGCCAGACTTGGTCAGAGTATCAAGCAGTTTGGACCCTGATGAGACTCCGAGTAACTCAGCATCTCATCAGGATTTAATCTGTTTGTATAGGTAAGCACTCATCAGCCCATAGCAGGGCTTAATGTTAAAGACCAAAGCATACATGTAATGGTCGTTGCAAGTGTCTGTTACTGTCCTTTCAACTTTCACCATCAAATAAAAAGTAAAATACCTAGTTATAGTCTACTTTCAGTCCGAATGACCGCTCAGCCGACTGTGCATTTACTCCCCTGGTCATTGAGCACTGCTAACAGATGGCGCAATCATGCAGCCGCAGTACCGGCGAGTGACCCTCACAGGTAACCATTTTAACCCCCCTGGGTGGAGAGGATGTGCGGGTGGGAAACACGGAAAAGCGTCTCTAAAATTTACGGGAGGGACCGGGACTTGAACCCCGGACCTCCGGACTGATAGTCAAGCGCGTTACCACTAGACCACCACCACCTACAAATCAAATAATGCTTACAGCGGTCCAGATAAGATCCGTAAATAAAAACATTTTCAAGAATAACTCCTTTATTTCTCAGCCACACCCTACGTTGTGACCACTCTGTAGAATCGTCTCTTTGAGACAGTTCTACATAGTGGTTACAATGTAATTGTTTGGTAGAGAAATGATGAGTAAGTATTTGAATATCGCTCTGGTGCTAATAGGTTTAGGACAATGTATCTTGCATGTTAAATTAAGAGAACGTATATTGTGGCTTCTGCCCTTCAACGTAATACTGCAATATATGAGAGATTACATATATACGTGCATCCTTGCAGAACCTTTGTGGCCTGTCGTTCATATCGTTATAGTCTATGTATTTTGGAAATTGTATGAAGCCAATTAGAGGCGAAGGTTTGCATGGTACCGTATTTTCTTGTTTAAAGATAAACTACATGTGCAAACGAAATTGAAGGTCATTCAAATGTTTCAAAGTTGTAGTAACAGTGATTCAACTCTAGATAATTATCTATAGGTTTGGCCGGACGTTGTCATTTCATATTCTCAGCTTGAATGTTTATGACGGAAAGCCGATTAGTGCTGTCGAAATCAGCCTTTCGATCTAACAAAGAGACTTTCAGTCTCAACATCGCTGATGTTAACCCTTCACATGTTGACACATACACTGTAAGCCCAGTCATCCCTTCCCATGCTGACACACACACACTGTCAGCCCAGTCTACCCTTCACATGCTCTCACACACACACACTGTCAGCCCAGTCTACCCTTCACATGCTGACACACAAATACTGTCAGCCCAGTCTACCCTTCACATGCTGACACACACACACACACTGTCAGCACAGTCTACCCTTCACATGCTGACACACACATACTGTCAGCCCAGTCTACCCTTCACATGCTGACACACACACACGGTCAGCTCAGTCTACCCTTCACATGCTGACACACACACACACACTGTCAGCCCAGTCTACCCTTCACATGCTGACACACACACCCACTGTCAGCACAGTCTACCCTTCACATGCTGACACACACACACACACTGTCAGCCCAGTCTACCCTTCCCATGCTGACACACACACACTGTTAGCCCAGTCTACCCTTCACATGCTGACACACACAAACACTGTTAGCCCAGTCTACCCTTCCCATGCTGACACACACACACACTGTCAGCCCAGTCTACCCTTCACATGCTGACACAAACACACACTGTCAGCCCAGTCTACCATTCACATGCTGACACACACACTGTCAGTCCAGTCTACCCTTCCCATGCTGACACACAAACACTGTCAGCCCAGTCTACCCTTCCCATGATGACACACACACTGTCAGCCCAGTCTACACTTCACATGCTGACACACACACACACTGTCAGCCCAGTCTACCCTTCACATGCGGACACACACACGCTGACACACACACACACACTCACACACACTGTCAGCCCAGTCTTTGAGTAGCTGAATGTTTCATTCACTTCCGATACCATAAAACATTTTTCAGAAACTATTCACCGAGTGGCAAACAGCTTGGATCCTGTTGAGTTACTCGGAATCCCATCTGGTTCCAAGATGTTTGAAAACGGCAGTCAAAATGTGCTGACCATGAAAAGAGGTGTTCTTTAAACATGCTGAGATGTCTGGCGCCGGATAAGAAAAAAACACAGACCACTATCTTACACTCTTGCTTTTGTTGTACACTTATGGAAACACTGTCATGCTTACATATATTATTTGCACTACCGGTCGCAGAATAAGTATTACATATAGTTTGGAGTCTAAATTAATTTAACCAATTAACTCATGAAGTCTACCCTAGTGCCACATCTTAACCCTCTATTCATTTAATATTTAGATAATAATTATGACATCTTTATTATTGGATGCATTTTTATAATGTCACATGAACACAGACCGTTTTGGCCAGGACATAAACGGCATATTCAGATCTATATCATTTCATAAGAAAATAGGACATATCCTGATTAGACGACTCCTATAGGAGATGTCTGGACTTCGTCTACTCTGTTTGCAAATGTATTATCTGACGTATTGTGGAGTAAATTGTAAACAGCTTTCAGTAACGAAGATCGACATAATTAAGTACATAAAATGTGGGAAGTATTGTTTATGTATTATTTTCATCTATATACATAGATTTTATTTTCATTACTCTGTCCTTTTTCTCTATTTCATAAAGCCAGTTTAACTGGAAAGTTGATACTATATTTTGACGTTATATTTAAAGTAGTGTTTGGAGTATTTTACGGCACCAGTATCGGTAAGTATTTATCTCTACCGATAGTTGTCCTCATGCGATGCACTTGGTTGACACGGGTTCACTTGCTTGGTTCACTCGGTTATTAACTAAACATAAGAATAATAATAGTTGAGGTGTTTCCATGCATTTACAGTAATTTCTTTCCGCCACTACTATCAGTTCCTTTAAATCAGTTTGCAGTTCATCAAACAACCAATCGCCATTTTAATTTAAAAAATTGTATCTGTAGTTAATCTACTTGAATTATATACATGTACACGAACTTATCAATGCAATTAGTCTAAATATAAATAAGCGAATGAACTTTATGAAAATGTTTTTTTTTCTATTTCGGAGCTGGCTACTTGATTTGCGCATAGTATACAAACATTGTCAGTTAAGTAAAACTTATCTTAATCTTTCTGATTGGATAGAATCAAAGGTGGTCTTTAAGGCAGATAGTGGGAGCAATGCATGAACAATGTCATGCAGAAAGATCCAAAAGCTGTCAGCATTACCCCACCCTGCATTAAGCAGTCACCTGACTAAAAGTATTTAACCTCTTGAACTCACAGCACGATTCAGGGGGCGGGGTACTGTATTTAGGCGAGGGCGTATGGTTTGACGGATTAAAGTCACCATTTGTCTCATGCGAATTGCAAATAATGATTACATATATCTGAATGTTAAATATTTTAAACATCGTGTTGGAGTAAGTTCAAATATTACTAAGACAGTGTTGCACATATTTGGATATTTATATGTACATTGTCAACTGGCTCATATGAACTTTACGCATCAATAAATCAAAACGATCTCAACTGGCGCCGAACGCGCTTCAAACAATGCAATACAGATATACAAAGATAAATATCCCATTTGGTTTTGGGAAAAAATTAGACAAATGTTTTTTTGTTGTTGTTTTTCTGCTGAAATTCTATTTCGCAGGTTACATATTATGTTTCATCATAAATTTTGCGCAATAAATGATAGGAATGCTGCATTATATTATACACACTGTACAACACCTCTTATGTGACCACCACAAGACGTATAAGTCTGAATCTTAACCCTTTCCCTGTTCTATGTTTATTCCAAATTTCAATGCCTACTGAATATTCATGGACAAAATACTTATAATTAAATATGAAAGGTGGAACGTTGTAGCCATTTTAGAAAGTAAAGACACACAGCTTTCAAAATCCATTAGCAAACAAGTTTATAGAAAAGGAAAGGGTTAAAGCCAGGTGGTACCACATTTCAAAAAGACATCAGTCATTTTCTGCGGCAGATGACACTATACACGAACAATATTGTCGATCATCTGAGTAATATCAGTATCATCACGTTCCAAATTTGACTCAACCTGTGCTTTTTTCGGGTAAATAAAACTACAAATCTGCCTTCACTTAAAGAACTGACAAACTTATAATTTCATTTACGTGATTTGTTGTAGTAATAGTTCAACAGAATAACAAAATCACGTGTTTTGACAAAACACACCCGGTCATACTCGCGGCAGTGATGTTAACATTTAATAGCAATACTTAAAAACTGAAACATAAAGGTTTACTCCATGGCAGAGTAATTCGTTAACACGCAAACAATATTAATTGAAACAGACACGGAGCAATTTCGCAATTAAACTTTAATCAGAAAGTGTCAACCTTGCTGTCTCAGGAGTCGATGAGGTGTCATGAAAACACATGTAACGGTAAAAATCAATAACTTTAACCAATTCTGTTGTTATCTTTAACCACATTTGCTGAAATCTTTAACAATACTTGCTTTTAATCTTTAGCACGTTGAATACACGTTGTTCACGTGCTATAAGCGGGCACGTTGAATACACGTTGTTCACGTGCTATAAGCGGGCACGTTGAATACACGTTGTTCACGTGCTATAAGCGGGCACGTTTTGTGTTTAAACCATATACTACGTAGGCCTTGTATTAAAACATAACAATCCATCTCATGGGTAATCTCTGTTTGCATATGAAATTAGTGACTATATTTTTTCGCATTGAAAGGGTAAAACAATGACATGGCGAATAGTTTAACATTCAGCTGATTAATGTTGATGTTGCCACTGTTTCTTACAACCATATCATTATATAAAGGGTTCAGAATGCGTTGCCTTAGCAGGTGTCTTGCAGTCGAATTTTGGGCAGAAACAGTTATGTCCTATGTGACATCGTTAAAGTACTATACGGGTTGTACAGCCGTGATATTACGCTAAACAAGTACGATAAAAAAATGTCCTCTACAGTCGTCTACAGTCATATTATCTGATAGTGCTAAATGTGACCACATTCACGTTAATTCTATCTACTTCTGACAACTATCATAATTAAACCGTTACAATGAATCACTAATGTGATTCAGATTTGTTGGTATATCTATGTGTATACAGGGACATGGATGGCTAATACGCGTAAATGAAACATTTTGCAAGAATAACTCCTTTATTTCTCAACCATACCCTATGCTGTGACCACTCAGTTCTCTCGAAGGGTTTTCCAAAGAGTAGCCACAACACAAGGTTTGGTGGAGAAATGAATATTTAAGTATTGGAAGACGCACCTTTATTTAACGGACCTGTTTCTCTGCTATCGATGTTACAGTAAACCTTACCCTGCTGAAAAAAAATCCGCTACAATTCTTACTTACTGTCGATTCGACCAAGATTTTCAGTAACTTTTGACCAAATGTCAGACATCTTGAATCCAGACGAGGAGCCGATTTACTCGGCGTCTCATCTGGATCAACGTTGTTTGGAAATGTCCCCCAAGCCGCGCAGAACAGGCAAAGGGTTAATCCCCATAGGACATACTGGAACAAATACATGCTTCAAATGTTCGCGTGATAGTGAATCGTTTATATCGAAAGGGAAAGCAATATCAGTACGACATATGCATTCAAATATCATAACAAACAAGTATAGTCTATGAATTAATTCAGGTATTTCGTTGTTGAAACACTACGTTTTTATTACACATCACGCACCAGAATTAGCCTCTGTATCAGTGGCAAATCATATATATTGTACATAGAACTGTTTGTTTGTTTGACCGCTTGAATGCTGACGATTTAAAGTAGAATATCTCGTTATTGTTTACAATACAGTCCATTCAGGATAAAAGAGTATAATCTGCCAGACGATGTTGGATGACAAATAGTGTACACCCAGATCAGAGGGTTCCTATAGGAGCCCTCTTATCTGGGACAACACTGTTTGTAAATGCCAATACACGTGTTTCCTATATTGCAAGGGTCAAAGGTCAGCCACTAAAATAGCAGTGCAATATGGTTTTCAATGAAATATACCGTGCTGCTTGCTTTGCAAATTTTATATCCTCATACGATGAATGATATAACGCCTTGCATATAAATATCACTGTCTTATGGTTTTAAACGTGTCACTAAATATTCGCGTGGCTTCCTGTTGGGAAGAATTATCATTATTTGACTATGATGGACAAGACATTAAGGGTATATTTCAATATGAATATAGTTGATCAGTAAAACATTTGGAAAACAGTAACAGTCAAGTTTCGAAAGCGGTACTAAATTTCGACACTGACTTTATTGCACTCCAGACGTCAAGTTCGTCTTGTGTTATAGTCGTACGAACAGATACATCGTACGAACAGATACATCGTACGAACAGATACATCGCAAACTAAATAATAGTTGAGATACTCTATGACAAAGGGGATCATTAATAATAAACGGTGCAGAGTCAGGTCAGACATGTCATTTAATACGTTGTGCACTATTTTTATAACGATGAAGAAACAATCAATACATATTCCGATTTATATAAAGTAGTTCAGACCCTAAACAGATGCTCAGTATTAGAGACAATGGTCTGTCTGATTCAACACGTTTGCAGTGCAATATTAGAGGGCCAATTATATGGAAACTATACTTGAACCGATAACATTATACTTTGTACTAATGCTGTTAGAATGTTTATGTTATTGTAACCATTGACACTATACACTGTATATTAAACCATTGACACTATACACTGTATATTAACTTGGCAAATACAGTACATCCAGATCAGACAACTTCCGTATGGAGCGGTGTGGTCAATGTCTGCTCCGTTTACTAATAAAATCATATTAACGTAGAACTGATAGTATGTTCTACCATGGCCAAACACTCATCTGTTCATTTGCCATTATGAACTATTTGTTGGTTAATATGTCCGATGTCATTATTTCTTACCTGTATATCCATGCAGCAAATGTTATTTTCTATCAAAACTCAAATTCTTATCGAAGCTACCAGTGCAGTAGAAGCCATAAGGAAACCAACATAAACTTGAGCATTTAAACAACGATATATTGGTATGTAACCAGTTTTAATACTGTCGTTCAAAAGCTAGGAATTGAAATTAAACCGCATTTGACAGGGGAGCCTTTTAAATACCAATAACAGAGAACAGTGTCATTCACAGCATAAACCTTTTTACTTGCCGTATACCTCTCCTAACTGTAGAGCTGTTTTATCAGGGTCTATCCAGTATGCTTATTTAACAATAAAGTTTCTGAAAAGTCCAATCGCCATAATAAAACATTTAATAAATGAAAATTCACGAAGGCATTCATTACTTTTTTATGATTTTTCATCAGGTTAAAGATTAAGCCATATATCTCTGCAGAGTACCATTAGATCTATATCTGACGCCAATAAACTTTTATTTCATAATGTAGTGTTTAATATCAAACTTGCACGCATACATGTGTGTTGAAGAGACATTAACGACGTTTTACGAGCAAAAATGAAAGGTCGACTACTGGTATATTAGAAAATCCCTAATGAACATATATACATGAATTGATCTCTTCATCAAAAGTCATTTCATAAGGTAAATATTTTGAAAGGGAATTGTTGAATTAGGCAAAAGTAATATAATACCAGAACGATATAATTCATAAGCGCATAGAGCGGACACTGAGCGGCTCCTACTACACGGACTGTCTAATCGTGGTCTACTCGGTTTGCAAAGGCGTACGCAAGCACTTATATGATGTAGAGGGTTAATTAGATTATACAAGTCAAGCCAAACTGTTTCCACATAGTATCGTATCCATAACTGTTTGTCTACTTACAACACATTTTTTTATTTATAAACATTGTGTACCCCTTGTTATAAGCATTATATTATGCTTTAGGCAAAAAAAAATTCGTATTCGTATTCGTATCTAGCCTTATCATGTATATCATGATCTGATTGGCATGTGCAAACAGCTTAGATCCGCATGAGACACCTCCTCTTCAGGATCCAAGCTGTTTGACATTCGGCTACTAGTTTGTTTTTCAAATGCTTGAGCGCATCAGAAGCACACCTTGCAACAAATTAGTTCGTTTGTACTGAATCGGGGTTTCACAAGAATTTAGTCATATCGCAACGTTCAGAGGAAGACAACAGGGGCTTTTTTCCGTACACGGAACAAATTGCATTGCTTTGCGCACAGAAAACCTTCGACCTACTGTAAGCTGGAAGACTTCTTCACACGAAAAACCTAAATGTCTACACAGGCATTCTAACCCTAGATTTTTGTTCTCGATTTAGCTCTCATTACTGTGCGGGACACGAGTCACTGGTGCCCTTTGCAGTGTAGGCCAAGATGAGAGGGATCATAGAGGAGCCCTCTCAGCAGGGTCTGCACTGTTTGTCATGTTACACATATTTAGAAAAATCCCTTAATATCAGCTATAAGCTTGACCTGTTTAAATTTTGAAATAGTCCATTTGAACATTCAGCGTAGTAAAGGTTAATGCACATAGTACATTTGCAACATAGCACAGAGTTGTAGATTCAAAGCAATTCTAATAAATAAAAAAAACATCAATGCATAGTTTGGCAGTGAAATATCAAATTTTGTTTCATAGATTACCTGAGTAGAATTCTACATCTTCTATCATCAGCACTGCTATACAAATCGAAATATACACGAGCCATCTTAACATTAACGGTAAAATGTGACACAAAGAAGAGACACTGGCTCTCATACCAATAAACTGGTTTAGGCAGACATACTGACGCGGTAAGATAAGGATGAAACGCACATTTGAAACGTAGTTATTAATACATGCGATATCAAAACCACTATTTAGAATGTTTTGTATTTATGTTATATGTCCAGAAATACCGTTACATGGTTGGGTAAATTAAGAGGGTATTATAAACATATGATACAATACGGGAGAAGTACAGGGTATCAAACTGATATAAAGTAATAAACCCTTCACTGCATATATTTACAGGTATCCTGCACGAGCTATCTCAGCAGTGTCTGTTATGTTCGCTTTAGGAATTTTATACGCAGTTTATCCGTGACCTATTAGGCATTTGTTCATTTATAAATCAATAAGCTAATCAATATTCATAGAATTATTATTTCTTACGTGTATTATCCTGATGTAATGTGTTAAACAACATTTGCGTATTGAACAGAACACGTCTGTGTTTTGTCATGCTAAACACAGTTTAAAACAAAACAGCACAATACATTTCTCGCCTACTAATTTAAGTGGCTCATTCCTAGCCAAATATTGTTATCGGAATGAATGCAAATTGTCGACATAAATAGCTGAACTAAAGAAACAGTTTCAAACATTTCATACATAAATTTCATAGCAACCAAAAGATAGACAAAGTCATCAGTTCATTTTTCAAAAGTGTCCTCCCAAATATCTTCTTTAGTGCTGATGGTGTATTAATAAGTCCTTATTATATGACAAATGTTCAAATTTCACCTTTTACCATCACCACTATATTTCAATCATAGCAAATTATTTATAAAAAAGCACATGTTTGCTATGATTGAAATATAGTTATGTGACACTTCTTTTTTGCATATTTTCAGGCAAAAATTAAAGTTTTTATTCAATTCTTAAGAAGCGTTGTTTAACATTTATGAACTACACTAGGACCTTTACTTAATAACTGTAACTGTATTAAATAATTGCTGAAAGATTGTTAAAAATATAGATTTAATCAATTTTAAATATGAAGGTGAAATTGAAAGGAAGTAAATAAACGTCCATTGCTGGAAATACCTTAAGCTTGTTCAATTAATTTTCCGTTCGGGATTTATTAATGGTTTATACTACTTTAGAAGTATTAATTGCATGTATAAGAACTATTACTTTGCTTTTTACATAGTTTCCCTTCCTGTTTTTTGATTGCACAGTTATTCTGTTTCGATCTACGTTGAAAGAACAAAACGTAAAGTACATTGAGTCATGCAAATGTTCATTTCAATTAATTAACCCTTTACCTCATAGATACGCTTTACATTGTAAAACTAGATTTAAGGACAGATCAGGCACTACTTAGACAACACCTATAGTGGTGTCTGATATGGGTCTGCTCGGTTTACAAAGGCGTGAACAGACGTATCTATGGAATAAAGGGTTAACAATAACAGAATAGAAGCCAGTGAGGACATTTGCAAAGGATGCATGTAATAAAATGATTTAACCCTTTCCTCCATAAAAACGCCTTTCTACGCCTTTGTAAAAGTCACTTTATGAAACCAATGTGATAAATAGAGCATTTGCTCCTATAGGAGCAAATGCTCTATTTATCACAATGGTTTCAAACTACAAAACTCTAAAATTCTATTTTGCTCTAGTTAATTCTCCTTTTCAGTAGATTTATTCAAAGTGGTTGGATCTAAATATAGCCTGTAAGGGAATGGGTTAAAGCCAAACTAACAATATATATAGTTATGTACATGAATATGTACATTTTGTAGATTTAATGTCGAAACAACAAAAGCATTTCAGATTCACCCAATATACATGTATGTATTTCTACAAGATACCATAGACTACAGATAAAACATGCAAAGAGGAAGGGGTAAAACTCTTTTAACTCTGACTATAAAACATATGCAAACAGAGTAGACCTACATTAAACTGCTCCGGAGATAATCCTTTTGATCATGGTCTGCATCGTTTGTCATACAAATAATTTGTATTCAGCGATAAATGCTGATAAAACGTTTTGTTTAATAAATACTCAGACAATGAGGAGCAACGTTTATGTATTCAGTAGATTAATGGTTGATCTTATTTACATAATGACGGCTCGTAATACACGAGAATGCCAGTACGGCTGGATGACTGATAGGCCATGCGCCAGAGGCCCAAAATTTGGCCATCTGTACCATCTTTGGGGAATAATGCTATCAATGCTTTTTGATAAGATATAAGTGTCTAGAATCAGAAGATATGTGATAGCAGTAAATCGGTGGTAGCTTTTTGTATTACTTTCACTAATTTTAACCCTATGGTAAAAATAGCGTTTTCTAAATCTAGCATTAAAGAAAAGACATCATTAAATTTCAAACTGATGTCTCTCTCTTGTTACAACCTGTATCTACTTGAAAACTGAAAGGCTTGTAGCTGTAGTTACACACATGTCATTTATGTTGTTATTTTTTTTCACAAAAAGTGGTTCATATAATGTAAATTCTTTCTCATACGTACATGGAATTATGTTTACATTCATATGTATTTTGCAGAAGTAAAAATTCTCCGGAGTTTTGCATACCTTCATAATCTTTATAACTAGGCTCATAAAACTTCATTTGTATATTCACATTAATGATGACAATGAATTGACTTCAGACTAGAACCCTTACATCTAGCATCTCTTAATGCAAATTGTCAGAGTTATGTCCCTTTTAAAACTTTCATACACTAACATTTTGCCAAAACTGAAATATCTTAAGAGTTAGCTCTATGAAAGTTCACTAGCATTTCACTATCATTATATCAACGACAAAAATAACGATGAGAACTCTTTGCGCCAGAACCAGTCAATGTTTAGGCCAAAGTATGTCCCTTTATGAAACTTGTATGTAACAGGTAAACTATAAATATCTGATCAACCACGTCAGAGCTAGCTTATTCATGATATACTCTTATGTATTTATTATTCATCATAAGCATTACAACTTGAACTATTGGAAATGGACCCCTCCCCTCCTTCCTTATGATGATATTGTCTCTAATAAAGTATGCATTTTAGTGAGAGAAAAAAACAACAAAAAACCCCCAAAGTCCCGTAATTTTGCTTACTACACGATTCCGCATCTTCACATCAAGTTGTTTATCTGTGAAAGTTTTATGCATATACATGTATAAGATTTATAGTGAAAAAATGATCTGTAACGCTGGATAAAATAGTCAGAACAAACATTTACTTCTTAACGGTCATTTTCACATAAAGGTTGCCAATTTGTAAAAGATTGAAGCAAAGTTCCCATTGGTGAATGTGAACATAAACGTTGCGAGACATATATAGGAGCATAAAATGGTGATTACCATATCAAGCATGCTTATACAGACATTCTGTTTTCACTTCAAGGTAATTTGAAGTAAAACGTATTTTGTCTGACCATCCGTTAGTTTTTCCATTGGTACATGTTAAGTCCAGCATTTCAGTTAGCTCAGTCAGTACAGCATTCGCTTTCAGATAGGGCGTTGTGATTTTAATCGCTGGTCGGGTCATACCAAAGACTTTCAAAATGGTACTAAGGTGGACTGGTTGGCCCGATGTCAGGTAAAGGTTACTGGGTATGGGTTGCAGTTTTCAATTCTATACACTATACACGTTAAAGAATCAATGAAATCAGAGTTGCTGTATCCAATTCTGTCTCTAATGCATCTATTAGCACATGATGGCAAAGGTGGTCAAGGACTTAATAATCTTTCAAGTGAAAATATATTAAAACATTGAGTTATCTGCAAGTAATGTAGAGTTTAGTCAGGTGTGTTCTGGTTAAAAGACGCTTCAGAATGATGCATTGCACGACATTCGTTTGGATTCATAAAATGTGATATTTAGTATGTTTTTTTTCAAAAGCAACAAGCAATGACAAAACATGAGAGAGAACCTCCAAAACAAAGTTTAACAATATGTTATCCATTGATTTGAAACATAATGGCTAAAGGGATTCATGATATGCTAGAAATAAACAACAAACACAACACATTAGTAAGTTTTGCAGAAGAAATTGACTAGTGTAAATAATGTCCAAGTACATGTTGTCGTGCTGCAATAGTAGACAGGATACAGTTTGCTCAAACAGAAATTAAATATCAATGTGGTATAAAATATTTGGCCAACATAGAATATACATTATGTTTGAATTATAAGGGCAAAACTCAATCAAGAACTGTGGTAATGACATCGAAGTAGAGAGTCTGGTCATCAGATGCTAAGTACAACAATTAAACAGATTAGGAAGCACTTGGGGGGGGGGTCTAAGTAAATAGAGTCAACCAATGCATTGGCAATAGAAAAATATGGCAAACAATTTTAATGACAGTAAGAAGGTCCCGGCACTTCAGTACTAACTGGATGGAAGTAGATGAGCGTCTGACCATACAACTGAAGTAATAAAGCAAGTTTTTATAACCTAGTCAGAGAATACAGAATACTTTGTAATGTATTTGACTTTTCATGCTGATACATACACCAGGGTCCCACTATATTAGACATGCGGGACTGGAGCAATGACTCCGTGACATTTGGAAGATTACCATCTATATTAAAATATAAGTGTATGTGTAACTTTGCATTAGCACGCCCTTAATTATTATAGTAAGGCAAACACAGTGGGATTCCCAACCAGGAATGAAAAACCCTAAAATTGGTTAGAAGTAGGAGATCTGCTTCAGATTGTTACATGAAGTGCAGCCATTTGTTTGTCTCCTACATTCACCATAAATGTGTAGGTCATGCCAGATGCGGCCTTTGCTGTGCGATGAGGTTGGGCAATCTTCAACAACTTTGCAGCGAATACTTTGCATAGCGCTCGCAAAAATACAAACGACCAGACTGTAATTCAGAATCCAAATTTTCCAAATTATTAAAGCTGAGGCAATGTTATTTGTGCACTGGATGGGTTGTCAGGCAACCAACTTTAGAACATTATTGAATTATTTAGGATGTATGTCTTTTAAACTTGTGAATGCCTATAATGTCAGTAGCCGGTGAGAAAATATGTATTTGAGAGTATGGCAATTGTTTGTTATGTATATCTGTTTTACGTTAGTTTTATCATTTATTTGTCATATAGGGCAATCAATGGTCCAACAGGAGAGATTGGAGGAGAGCAGAAGAACGCTCTTGTTCTTTGGTTCTTCAACATTCCCGGTCAGAATTACTATTAGCAGATCGATACATTATCCTATCACCAGGTTAACATATCTTAGAGCTACCCTCATATGCCAAATGTAAAGCAAATGTGAAACTTGAATCATATTAAAACCTTTGTAATAACCTTTGGGGCAATCCTTTCAACCACAGTCTAATGGGAATCATGTTGCAGATGATCTTGCAGAACGATGATATGATAATATGTTTACTGTAACTTATGTGTCAGTGAACACGGTCAGAGAAAATAAAACGTTTTCAGAGAAATGACACTGATGGGTTATGTTCTTTTTAACTCAACTGCCCTTAACCGTATTGGATACCTCCGTGCGACAACTGAAATCACTAAAAGCATGTATGTTAGATTGACACAGATGTCCATCAGGAATGAACCATGGTTCATCTAGGAATATGTAATTGTGTACGAACAAATACGGGTGATTTCTTTAAATGTGGCAGATTCAGAATGAAAGACAATATCCATATTCTTCAATAACATATCACTGAGTATTTTGTTTGACACTACATGTACATTCAGTCACAAGAAAAGTATGAACACAATGAAACCCCATACCCGCATTCGTATCTTCATCAGACAGAAAGTTTGAGGATGTTTTAATCCTTATTTACAATATTTAACTCTTTAAATTCAAAAGATGATGACAAAGTTTCCAATATACAATTTCCAAGGTCCTATAACTCTGTAGAAACTCGTCAAACCGGAACAGGTATAAAATAAGCACAACTAGGCACAGTGCTGATCCATACTATTAAGTTTCATGAAAATCTGACAACATATCTTGGAGAAACCGAGTGGACAACATTTCAATGTAAAAAAGGGTGTTTGTGAAACACTATGCCCCGACCTTTGACCCTGGAGAATGGCATTGACCTTTGGCCCATGGACCAGGGAGTTGAACGCGAATCGTCGTGTTTGTGTCAGGTTATTTTGAAATCCATTCACAGATAAAAAGTTATAGAAGGGACACGACATTTGGGACGGACATGTGGAAGGACGGATGGACAGACGGAAGGACGGACAATGCGATTACTATATGCCCGCTGTTGGGGGACATAAAAATCAAAGTCCCATATCTCTGAAGAAACTCATAGAACCGGAATAGGAATAAGATAAACACAAAGTTCTAGGCATAGAGCTGATCAATCCTATGAAATTTCATGAAAATCCGATCAAAGATTTTGGAGAAACCGCACGAATAAATCAAAATCAGACAGACGAACGGACGGACGGAAGGTGGGGGGGGGGTAGCAGACATAAGGATGGACAGACAGACGGACGCCGCACACAAAAACAATATGTCTCCCCAGTATACTGGGGGAGACATAACTAGCAGGTGCATTGGTTACTAAAATAATCAGAATATCAAGTTTTAAGCAAACTTGTAGATTGGGAAACTTGCGTCTATAAATGGACAGACAGGCAGACGGATGAATGGATGGACAGATAGAGGGATGGACATATGGGGTGGACAGATGGAAGGACAGTCAGACTGGCAACCTGATTCAGGTATACCATCATAATTTCTTTGTTGGAGTATGATACCAAATGTTGTAAATCTGAAATCGTTAGCTTTACTTTTCATTGATAATTTTGTCTCGAAATAAGGATATTGTATAGCATAATATAAAACGAAATAACACATAGAAAGCTACCATCGAAGCAATGCTATCACATATTTCTAATTCTATAGATGTATATGTTGTAAAAAATCACAATAAGAATTATTCCCCTGAGATGGTACCGACTAACCCTACTGGCTCATCAACTATGACAGTGTTTTCTAATCTCTTCACAACACATTACATTCTTTTCTTAAAACGTGCATGCATTGTTCTGGCATGCGGTCTTTGAAATATTGCCTTTAAAGAATTTATGTAAAACATTAACCAAATATTTGACATTGATGCATGTGCATACACATCTTGAATTGTTGATAAATGAGTATTCCAGAAGACATTCGATGTCAGATTTAGCTGTTCAGTCTCACTCAAATACGCTAATTAATCCAGCTTAAATAGTACTAAAATACCCACACAGCTACAGACGTATGCTAATAGGGAGACGCATAAAGGAAAAATGAAATCCTGGTAAATCGTAATATTTATTTGAAAAAAAATAAAATAAAACGACAACGATATGTACGACTGGCTTTCAAAGAACTACTGCACTGCAAGCGATGTTTCGCACTTTTAAATTAAGCAATAACTGTTTGCACCCGGAAAGGTGGAACAATAAAATATAACTAAAGAGCATTCCTTTCTTTCAGAATGTCAAAAGAAAGAAATAATAGTTGTATTCAAAGATATCAACATAAAACAATAATAGAAACATTGTATTGACTTGAAAACCATATCTTTGCTTCGGGTTCGAAATGTATCACTAAATCACAACTGTTTGGTATAATGCATCTGGCGTTAAATGGCTGATACAATGACATACAGTAACATTTCGATAATACCATCAATTAATATATTAACATAAGAGTCGTGTAAAAACAGGTGGTTGCTTAATTCATGGCAATAGTAAATCAGAAAGCTCCGATACGAGTTCTGTTTTTATCTTACATTAAGCTACCACTTCTTTAAATGTCACAAAGTATACTCCTTTAGAGTGGTATTTCAGAGACTTCATTGTATATAAGATTCGTACATTTTTATTTTTTAACTCTACTGGCTAATTTCTCAGCAAACCTGGCACAGCAATGAATAATTATGTTACCCTTAAACAATTTAGAACATGACTATAGAAATCAAATGAAAACCTGTGCCATTATCATTTATTCGAAGCAAGCATTTCACAAGTATGTGTTTACCAATGAGGTGAAATGTATATTATTCCTATGTTTATTGTCTTGCAAAAAGTTATTTTCCGTATATTAAGAGATACCTCACTTTCCAAAACTTGTTAATCAATATTTATTGAATTTCTCTCATAATGTTATCATATGCGCGAGGGTCGTATACCGACTAAAACTGTAGAATAAGATTTGAAATAAGTATTTCATAAAACAAAAAAAGGCAACACCTGACCAGGGTCTACTATGTTTGCAAAGGCGTGACACATAAACATATCTGGAGTAAAGGATTAATGGAGACATTCTCGGGAAAAGTTTGTCTGACTGACGAGTATGTACATTGTCTATGTCATCCTTTACCTAATGAATATACAATGCATAACACACCATGTACGAATATACATTGCATAATCCACCATATGTCAATATACATGTACATGGCATAATCCATCATATGTGAATATGCATAGCATACTACACTATGTGCATGGCATAGTCCTCCATGTGTGCATATACATAGCATAATCCACTATGTGTGAATTTAGATGACCTAATTGCTATTATAAACAGTATAAAAGCACATGATCTGGGACATTCTTTAATCAAGCACAGCCGATCCTGATCTGACAAACTACACAGGTTCTGACTACTCTGGGTCTGCTCTGTTTGCAAAGGATTATCAAGTGTCTGTAAAGTAAAACCTCTCTGTAACGGCCATTTAATTAGTTGGTATTTAGGACAGGTGGCTACTTAAAGCAAGGCGAAAGTAAAACAAGTCCTATAGGAGCGTTCTGTTTTACTTTCACCTTGCTTTAAGCAGCCACCTGCCTTTAACACAAAATAATTGATGTAATTTACTAAATTTAGTGGTCGTTGTAGAGAGGTTTTACTGTATCAGGATAAGTATTAAAGTCGGTTGAAAATCAACTTTACTGGGTATCAAATACATTACCGTGTTGGATATACGAAAGTATCGGACATACTTATTATTAATTACAACATTTTTATCCAACTGGATGACCTTTTCTATGTATGGTGAAATATCAAGTACTTTGGTATGAATATGGTCTAAACTCTGTAGTGAATAATACGTGCAATTTGGAGAAACTTGTCTGTAGAAACCATTCTTACAGACGCCGGTAATGCCGACGGCGGAAATATTATATAATGTAAATTAGTTGTTACAATGGAACTTGACATTTTCTGTCTTGTGACGATCCTTGTGTTGCTGCTTTAAATAAATAACAACTGCTGACAGTCTGGGGTAACGAACACCCTTAAAGCATAATCTTGTCTGGCGTGTGCCAAGACAAATCACCAAAAGAATGTAAAGTTGTAATTTAGGATGAATATTTGGAACTGTGATATATGTTTTTTTGTTTATTTTCTCTCTTGCTTGACTCAAATTTAGCCGTTGACGACTATTTAACCATCGATTTGCCTATGGGGTTTAGACTTGAATATTGCACTGCAGTATTATATTTAGTGAGGTATGACAGTTTGTTCAGGAACCACCGGTATATACACGACTGCTTCTAAGAGTCCATACTCGCTATACTCGCTACGTCTCGCCATGTTTTCACCGTAAACATTCGGGTAAGCAATAATAAAATCATGAATATCAATTAACTGTCTTGTTTTAAAAAATGGTACACGAGAACAATGATGTTCGGCTATGTCAGAAACTGTAGAACAACAGGCGTAAATGGGCGTAAACAGCCGTAAATGGGCGAACAACAAGCGTAAATAGGCATAAACAGGCGTAAATGGGCGTAAACAGGCGTAACTGGGCGTTTAACCCTTTTCCTCATATAAACGTGTTTTCACGCATTTGCAAACTGAGTAGACCCAGATAAGACGGCTCCTATAGGAGCCGTCTGATCAGGGTCTGCTCTGTTTGCTATGAAATTCAAAAGATATGTTTCTTTACTTTCTAACATGGCTACAATATTTCACCTTCCATCTTTCATTATACCTATTTTCCCATGAATATTCAGTAGGCATTGAAATTATGACTAAATATAAAACAGGGAAAGGGTTAAAGGCGTACAAGGGCTAAAAAGGTATATGTATGAAATAAAATGTTAAAGGGAGTAATCGAGATGTTCATAAAAATCCTAACATAGTCACAAAAGTGTAAATATCTCTTAACATAAAAGAGAGAATCTTATTAATTAATCCTTTCCCTGTTTCTTCAAAATGTTATCATCGCATTATCACTCATGAACTGAACAAATACAAGAGAACACAGAAAGTAAAGGGGTTGTTTTACCATGGAGGAAACTGTAAAATCAAATTGATTCAATTCCATAAGCACACAGAGCAGAGCCTGATCAGATGGCTCCTACAGAAGACATCTGCTCTGGGTCTATTCTGTTTGCGTGAAAAATCTGTTATGGAAATAAAAGGGATATGCAGTCATAACTATGGATTTGCTGGAGAAATAAAATAGTGGCGTGATACATACACAAACAAATGTTCAAACCAGAATGTCACAAAGTGTATCGTTCCAACGTAAATTATGAATACATTAACCCCTACTCCGCTGTGAACTACTAATACAGAGGTTTGGATAAGACGCGCAAGTTAACACATTTTAGGAGTAATTCCTTTATATAATGTATCCACCAAACTCTATGCTCTTTAGAATCGTGAGTGGCCGAGTGTCAACTAGCTTGTATCCAACTGAGATGCCGAGTAACTCGGCGTTGCATCTGGATACGAGCAGTTTTCAAATGCACGTCAGGTCTAGCGGGATAAGAGTTAAAACAAAACGCGGCAGTCTATAACTGTTAACCATTCTTTACAGATCAGTACATAAAATGTACACGGATAAGTCAGTATTGTTGTATGTTCTCTATGTAGAATAAATTCAGTTTAAGAAATCAAGACAGTAACTCATCAGCTTGATAATTAGACCATTGTACATCTAACATTTCTTTATAATTAGAATGCTATATTCACACATGGTTTACTAAAATACCATCGCTATTTTGACTAATATCTAGATATAGCTAGTCTACAAATCGAAAACAAAATGCGTCCACTATTTACTTCAGATACATCACTAGTTACTTCAGATACATCAAAGTATACAAATTTGGCAAAAGACATTCTTCAAGGATTTTGCCTGGCGACACCTTGTCTTGACATGGTTTGTCGATAAATGTAGGACATTTAATGTTTGGGATATAATGATCCATTTACCGCCATTGCCGATGTGCTAATTTCCTTTTTCATGGTTCTGTCAGACTGTACATACTTACTTACTGTACATACATACTTACTGTACATACTTACTGTACATACTTACTGTACATACATACTTACTGTACATACTTACTGTACATACATACTTACTGTACATACATACTTACTGTACATACTTACTGTACATAAATACTTACTGTACATACATACTCACTGTACATACTTACTGTACATACTTACTGTACATACTTACTGTACATACTTACTTAATGTACATACATACCTACTGTACATACTTACTGTACATACCTACTGTACATACTTACTGTACATACTTACTTACTGTACATACTTACTGTACATACTGACTGTACATACATACTTACTGTACATACTTACTTACTGTACATACATACCTACTGTACATACTTACTGTACATACTTACTGTACATACATACGTACTGTACATACTTACTGTACATACATACCTACTGTACATACTTACTGTACATACTTACTGTACATACTTACTTACTGTACATACATACCTACTGTACATACTTACTGTACATACTGACTGTACATACATACTTACTGTACATACTTACTTACTGTACATACATACTTACTGTACATACTTACTGTACATACTTACTGTACATACATACTTACTGTACATACTTACTGTACATACTTACTGTACATACTTACTGTACATACTTACTGTAATACATACTTACTGTACATGCATACTTACTGTACATACTTACTGTACATACATACTTACTGTACATACTTACTGTACATACATACTTACTGTACATACTTACTGTACATACTTACTGTACATACTTACTGTACATACTTACTTACTGTACATACTTACTGTAATACATACTTACTGTACATACATACCTACTGTACATACTTACTGTACATACTTACTGTACATACTTACTGTACATACATACTTACTGTACATACGTACTGTACATACATACTTACTGTACATACTTACTGTACATACTTACTGTACATACATACTTATTGTATATACTTACTGTACATACTTACTGTACATACCTACTGTACATACATACTTACTGTACATACCTACTGTACATACTTACTGTACATACTTACTTACTGTACATACTTACTGTACATACTTACTGTACATACTTACTGTACATACATACTTACTATACATACATACTTACTGTACGTACATATTTACTGTACATACTTACTGTACATACATACTTACTGTACATACCTACTGTACATACTTACTGTACATACTTAATGTACATATTTAATGTACATACTTACTGTACATACTTACTGTGCATACTTACTTACTGTACATACTTACTGTAAGTATTTACTTTTACTGTACATACTTACTGTACATACTTACTGTAAGTATTACATACTTACTGTACATACTTACTGTAAGTACTTACTTTTACTGTACATATTTACTGTACATACTTACTGTACATACTTACTGTAAGTACTTACTCTTACTGTACATACTTACTGTACATACTTTCTGTACATACTTACTGTACATACTTAATGTACATACTTAATGTACATACTTACTGTACATACTTACTGTATGTAGTATCGGAATGTATTTTATTTTCATTGCAAATTAGAACACTCAAATATAGTGTCATTATTTGGTCTTGGTGACAGATAAAATGTTTAACGCACGGAGAGAGGAATCTAGAAAGCTTCTCTGGGAGCATTCTGCATTACGTTTGTACTGCATTAACCCATTACCTCATAGGCTATTTTTAGACCCAACCTCCTTGAATAAATCTACCGAAAAGGGGCATTAACTAAAGAAAAGGAATATTTTAGAATTTTGTAGTTTGAAACCATTGTGATAAATAGAGCATTGGCTCCCATAGGAACAAATGCTCTATTTATCACAATGGTTTCACAAAGTGACTTTTACAGAGTCGTCAAAAGTGGTCAGTATGGGGGAATGGGTTAAGTAATCAGCGACTATTAACACTTTACCTGATATATACGTCTTTTAACGCCTTTGAAAACAGATTAGATCCAGATCAGATAGCTCCTGTATGGGCCATCAGGATCTGCTCTGATTGCATATGAACTAATATAACTTCGATGTAACAGATTAAACTCTCGAAATCAGTTTGATCTAACAATGGAAAGATATTCCCAGTCTCAAAGTCGCTGATGGTAACGACCGATGACCTTTAAACATGCTGAGATGTGTGGCGCCGGGTAAGAAAGAAAATCACAAACCAATATCTTATAGTTGGTCTGTTGTTGTGCAGATTTATGGAAAACAACGGAAATAAGATGCATGTATATCTGACGACCCGGTATGATCTATCTAACCCATTCACCCCAATAACACCACAGTAAAGTCGCCCAAATTAAATGCTGCGACCAATCTAATTTAGATTTATAACAAAACTTAACTAACAAAATTTAGAAGATCATTCATACATGTATTCATCCAATTAGTTAAGAGCTATTACGATCAAAACATGAGAGGATCGGTCATAAGGTCTAAATTTAAAAAGAGTATAGAAGGAGAAAAAACAAGTAAACTATTTTTTTTGGATTAGAGAAATCCAATATCATATCAAAGACAATTCAGAAAATTATAAGAGAGGATGGATCAGAAATTACTAACCGATCAGATATTTTAGCTGAAACAAAACAATTTTACGAAACCTTATACACAGCTAAAGATAAAAGAGTATAAAATGAACAATTATTGAATGTATTGTTGGGTTTTTTTAATGAAAACATACATAGATTGAATGATCAAGGTTCAAAAAGTGTAGAAGGTGAAATTACTCTGGACGAAGCAACGAATACTTTGCAAAATATGAAAAATAATCGTAGTCCGGGAACTTCCTGTTTCAGTGCAGATTTCCACAAGGGTTTTCGGGCTAAGATCGGTAGTTTTGTTGTCAGAGCTCTTAATGAAGCACTATGTATGAACGCCTTGGCAACCACTCAGACTCAATGTTTAATTACATGTATTCAACAAGAGCACCGCGAGACGGGGCAATATACGCCCGAAGGCTTGCTACCCGAAACTATCAAAGGGCAATAACTCCAGAATGAAAAATGATATGAGAGTTATCTCACTGATATGCACAACTACACATCAGTATCTATCATTCCTGAAAGTTTGAAGAAATTATGTTGAAAAATAAAGGAGGAGTTAGTTGCACAAGAAATTGCTACCCGAAACTATCAAAGGGCAATAACTCCAGAATGAAAAATGATATGAGAGTTATCTCACTGACGTGCACAACTACACATCAGTATCTATCATTCCTGAAAGTTTGAAGAAATTATGTTGAAAAATAAAGGAGTTAGTTGCACAAGAAATTGCTAACGGACGGACGGACAGACGGACGGACGGACGACATGCGCCATACCATAATACGTCCCTTCGGGCGTATAAAAAGGAAATACATCAAAATGTGTTCTTAATACCTGGCGTCCCATCACATTACTTCATGCTGTTTATAAATTTGGGACTGTGTGTATTGCACACAGACTCAATTCGTTGTTACCAAACATAATACATACTTACAAAACAGGATTCCTTAAATGGTGATTAATTGGGGAAAATACTAGACTTATATACGATATACTTCATTACACCGAATAAAACGACATACCTGGCATTTTACTTTGACTATATTTTGAAAAAGCATTTGATTCCCTCTCATGTTCATTTGTAAATAAACAAATGAAACAGTTTAACTTTGGACACGATATACAAATATGGTTTTAATATTTTCTATAAAGACGCAGCCTCCACCGTATCTCAATGTTGATTCCTCTCGGACTTTTTAATGTTAGGGGCTGTAGACAGGGGGATGCCTTGAATTGTTACATCTTCTTTTTATGTACAAAGATCTTATCTATTCATTTAAGATCATATTCTAAAATTAGAGGCATTACCATCAATGATACGGAATATAAAGTGTCACTATATGCAGACGACACAGGCGTGATCTTAGACGGATCTAGTGAATAATTAAATGAATTTTTTAACGCACTTTCAATTTTCTCTTCAATATCAAGCTTAAAAGTTAATTTAAGGTGGTCTGGATAGGCAAGAAGAAATATAGCTCAGATACAATACTAACATGGAATCATCAACAGTTTAGTATGCTACGCATAGACCTTCATGTCGACCTGACTAAATTGATTGACTTAAATTATTAATCTAAAATTGCAGAGATGGGGATACAATTAAAAAGTGGAGCAGGCGTATTCTTTCTCCCATACAGTTGTCAAAACCTTAATAATTTGAAGCATTTGCCATGTTAATGTGCACTCAGAGTATGGGATAAGAAAATATAGTCAAATATTCCCTTTTCTACAATCACATGTTTTTAATTAGGTCACATAGTGTTTTCCTATACTCGTGAATTAGTGCTGGTATATACTGTATTGGTGATTTGCTAAACGAGAACAACTCAATCATAGGGTAAACGCCTTTTCATGCATATGCAAACAGAGTATACCCAGATCGGACAGTCCCATATGATCCGTCTGATCAGGGTCTGCTCTACTAGCTAATGGAATTTGAACTGTCTGTTTCCTTACTTTCTAAAATGGCTACAATGTTCCACATTCCATATTTCATTATAACTATTTTGTCCATGAACATTCAGTAGGTATTGAAATTTGGAATAAACATAGACCAGGAAAAGGGTTAATATCAACATCCAGTTAACCATTTGTTTTATACATACATATACATGTATATACTCTGAAAGTGGGTGATCCTTCGAAAACAAAAGGTAGCAATGCCAAAAGAGAAAATTGCAGACTCGTTTTATTGAGTTTGTTCAAGAGTAGTTATTACAAGTGCAACACTACGTACGCTCCCTAGCACAGGCTTAAGCAGTATTCAATTTTCAAAAGTTATTCCATCAACACTAGTATACACATATGTGTCTGCGTCATATGCATATTTCATAAACTTTGTAAGAAAAATAAAGAAACTAGAGCACTTTTTCGTGAACTTTTTTATCACCCCTCGTACTTCTTCTACATGCACGGCCGGTTTCAGTTTGTTTACGCTTTGCGTTCTTACCATATTCATTTGTACAAAAATTACTAAAGGCTGACTAGTACAATTGTTTCTTCTCAGAACAACTTATCTATAAATTGATAACATGTGTATCGGAATCTGACAAAGGGTGAATTTTAATAGCTCATTTGAAAATAATCTTTAACCCTTTCGCTGCCAATGCCGAATCTGTGATTACCTATGTAAACAGTTTGGATCCAAACTGTTTGTTATTGTTACTATGTTTTTGAAACAAAAATGAAGAAAATAAAAAAATGAAAATTTATAGCAGACGACAAAGTTAGCAGACGACATAGTTTGGCAGCGAAAGGGTTAATAGACATTGTGATGAATACACCGCACTATCACTCTGCCTGAAATATATTCCTTTTGGAGTCTTTTGACGCCTTTGCAAACAGAGTGAATCGTGATCAAAAGTTACCGTTGGAGTCGTCTGATCAGGATCTGCACTGTTTGATACTGAAATTGTGGTCAGAAGTTCCATTGTTCATAATGCCATTATAGCAACCCCGTTAATTGATATTGCGTGCATTGTTTCCTGCATAAATATTCACCAGACCAGGTAAAGGGTTAATTAAACAAAACGTGGAATGAAATTTTGTTTTTGTAAATCGATAAAAATATTTTTATGTCCAATGATACCCACGTTCCATTAATCCATGTATGTGTTTGAATATCGAAAGGCCGAGTGCATTGATATTTAAACATAGATAGGATAGTTTACTCTAAGCAAACCTTATGTTCCTAACACTCTTTAGAATTGTCTCATATGATATGGAGAAATTGCGATTAGTACTAAGTAATGGCGATATATTTGGTGTTTCTATAGCTCTATTGAATGCATGTAATAGACAATTAACTGCTATCTATAGCCTATAGTCACTAATTGGTCAGGATATTACATGTATTGATATGTTAGAACAAGGTGGTAATAGGGTTCACTCCCTTCTTCTATTTTTACATCTAATTATTTGCATGTAATTGTTTTTCCAGGAATATAGACAAACAGTACATAGACAAACAGTACATAGACAAACAGTACATAGACACACAGTACATAGACACACGTACATAGACACACAGTACATAGACACACAGTACATTGACAAACAGTACAGACCCAGAGTATCAGAAGCCACCATGAGTAGTCATGAAGGATAGAAATATCTCACCCGATGGTCAGGAATTCGAGAAAGAATTTCTGATCCCGTGGGTTAGATATTTCTATCCTTCATGAATTAACGAATAGAGGATTTTTTTCTCCCATCAAGTAAAGATTTACACGATCTCGATAGCCTCTTTTATGACCCTCCATTTCGGTGTAATTTTGCAGCACATTTTCTGGCTGCTGTAGGTGTTAAAACATCCACATCTTCAATAAACTCGACATTTTAAGTACATACGAAGTATGTACCGAAAACTGAAAGTATGGCAGCCAGTAGAATTCCGTCACCCCAACATCAAATGCTAGAACTAGCCTACCGATTGTCCATCAACTTGAGTATGAATAGGCCTACAATTTAACCCTTGAACTTGAGTAATTGGGTCGCTGTATTTCTTGAGCGGAAAAAGTAATGTTAAAACCAACTCAACTTTACCGGATGAGACGGGTTGTTTTCGTGATTTTTCTTGAATCTATAAATAAATTGCTCATATTTTTGAGACAACACAAACATAACGGTTACAACTTCTTTTATTTTCGGCGTTATTTTCTGCATGAAACTACACATCATAAGCATATTCTGACGTCATTGTTGACGCTACTGTTATAGTCATGTGATATGGAAGATACATGCAACTTTTTTGTCGTGTGACAGCTTTCTTACATAAGTCGTATGCCGAAAATCGCCGAATATTCCGAATTGAGAGTGGGAGAATAGGAGGCTCCTGTGCTATTTTCCGTCGATATAAATCCAATTTTTATTTCTCTACAAATGTACAATCATCTGGATCCAAGCTATTTGCAAACAGTAAACACAATATTGCCAGTACCATACTAAAGGATAAACACAATATTGCCAGTACCATACTAAAGGATAAAACATTTTAACGCAATACAGATATCGACCAGGCAGCTGTTGAGGACAACTTTGATCTGAGTTTAACAAATGAAAAATTACAATTAAATGTTTCACATCGATTATTACCATCGTAACTAATGTAAGATAAGGAAAAAACTTATGGTTATGAAACGTTTATAAAACATCTATGTAAATCAGAGGTCCAGATAAGATGCATAAATTAAAACATTTTCAACAGTAGCTCCTTCATTTCTCCACTTAACCCTATAATGTGACCATTCTTTAGAATCGTTTCGAAGGGACGATTCTAAAGAGTGGTTGCAGTAAAGGGTTTGGCGGAGAAATGACGATTTTAGTATTTGGATACGCACCTTTATCTGTAGCCCTGTATGTTTATATGAATCACCTGGTTAATTGATCCGGTGTTACTTCCAGCTAAAACTAACTCACTTAACCCCTATATCGCTATAATGGCGACCTGACTCGCATTTTCAAACAGTTTGGAACCCGATGAGATGCCGAGTAACCGAACTTCTTATCCGGATGCCGACTGTTTGCTACTAGGTCATTAGTTTCTTACATCGACTCGGAAATAGTCAAAACTGTACCAGATCTATAGTTGAGTAAGAGGTAACTGTATTACAGGGAGACGAGCTTATCTTCACTGAACGCACTTTGACTATTTCCAGTGAAAAACAAAATACTATCGTAAATATTTATACTGTAAATGTATGTAGCACAACCCTTTGAATGCGAGAAACTAGTGCACTGTCATTTGAAAAGAGTGTTGACCCATATTAGACGGCTACTACAGGAGCTCTCTGATCAGCAGCTGCACTGTTTGTCATTGAAAGTTCTTTTGCAACGTGTACCAGTTCATACTGTATGGACTCTTCCAATAGACAATGATGGACTATTCCACTCTCACAATTCCGCGTTGAATTAAAGAAGAGTGTGCAGGGTCAAGTCAATGGTATATACTGTTTCAAACTTAGTTTAAACTATATACATGTGATGCATTTGTGATAGTGAACGCTCACACTGCAATGGAATGGTTCACACTGTAAAGGTTCGCGTTGTTATAATAAAAACGTAATGCAATAAGGGAAGGTGCAAATGTATTGCATGTTCGACAATTCATTGTCAGATGGCCATTAGCCAAAGGCAGTAGACAATTGCATGAGTTTCAGTCGCCTGATGGATATCAGTATCAACGCTCGTAACTGTGACTCATGAACGCTTGCAAATAATTAAAACTGTGCATGTCACTTCCTATATAGTCTGATCAGAGCACATTGCCCTCATGATTGTGTTTCATAGTAAATTAAAATCACAACTGCATGGGAAACAGGCTCAATTCGACGGTCACATTATGGGACATCAGGCCTGTGGATGAGTTGTTTATAGCCATTACAATGTTTAAACCTTACTTACAAAGGTATAAACGAGTGCTATTTTACGACAGGGTAGCACGTTAACACGCATACAATGTTTAACTGAAAGAAGCACGGGACATTTTCGAAATTAAATTTCAACAGAAAGTATTGATCTAACTGCAATGTGTAATTGAAACGTCGTACAAAACGGAAACTACGAAATCAACTGGCATTAAAGTAACTGATCAGTAAGTATGACTTGTGGCGAAAAAGAAATAAAAGTATATGGAATTCGATAGATCTATTCCCTTTCTTTCTAAAATGGCTATAAGATTCCACCTTCCAATGTTCATTATAACTGTTTTGTCCATGACTATTCGGTAGGTACTGACATTTTGACTAAATGTAGAACAGGGAAAGGGTAACAAGTATAGTCAGGATCAAATAGCCCCGGCTTACGAAAGAACGCACGGCAAATAGTATCTGAATTCGCTACACACGCTTCTAGTAAGTTTCCTTGTGCCTATGAAACCTTCTTCAAGTACAGTACAACCCCGATAATTCGAATACTAAAACAGGTACCGGTATCATTGACGGCCTTTATCACAGGTGGTCACTTAATGGAGGGTGAAAGTCATGCGGAAACCTCCTCAAAAGGAACACATTCTATATTAATTTACTAACATTTCCAAGTATCGAGTTGTTACTGTATGTTTTTGTTTCTCTTACTTTAAATATGCTTATTTAACCCTTTCCTCCATAAATACGCATTTCCACGTCTCTGTAAACATCACCTGTTGAAACCATAGTGATAAATAGAGATAAATAGAGCATTACCTTTTCACTAATTTGTGTTAATTAGTTGGTATTTAGGGCAGGTGGCTGCTTAAAGCAAGGTGAAAGTAAAACAGAACGCTCATATAGGAGCGTTCTGTTTTATTTTCACCTTGCTTTAAGCAGCCACTTGCCTTTTATACAAAATACTTGATGTAATTTAGTGGGCATTATAGAGAGTTTTTACTTTGCTGTGTATGTGTCCATATAATAACATGAACTAACCACGCACACCTTTCGTAGTATAGTCATCTGAAATATATTGTAAATGTGCGAATATAGATATGTACTTTGTCCAAATCAAAACCATGTAAATGTAAGATGTTTCAACCCTCTACCTAGTGGGGTATTCATTTGAAAATATAATCACTACTAGTATATCCATATGAATATTAAGATAGTGAGCTAAATGTCTATAATGACATTACGAACAAAGGAAGTTTTGTTTATCTTTACTGAAACTGTCTATAATTAAGCTATTGTAAGGTAATATCTAATATCTACATGTATATACATGTATTCATTAAGTCATTATAGCTTACTTCTCAACAGTTAAGCAATTCCCTCCTAGACTATTTATACATCCAACCTCATTGAATATATCTACAGAAAAGGAGCATTTGCTAGAGAAACCCATTGTGATAAATAGAGCATTCATGTTGTTCCTATGGAGAAGATGCTCTATCACAATCGTTTCAGTACCTGACTTTTACAGAGCCGTCAAACGGCGTCAGTAGGAGGGAATTGGTTAAAGGGTTATTTTAGAGTATTCTAGAGAAAGTCTTATGTTTGTAATGCTAACATGCAACTGCGCCATAACTCAAAAGTATTTTATTATATTTTCATTTCGTCATTTGCCATACTGTTCTGATTACAGGCAAAGTGAAGGGAATAATTGAATGTAGATTATCAATTAAAAGCTGAGGCTGCGATACACACGGTCGAAATAAGTCGTGTATCTAATAAACGGCAAGTCGTGTATCTAACAAACGGCAAGTCGTGTATCTAACAAACGGCAAGTCGTGTATCTAACAAACGGCAAGTCGTGTATCTAACAAACGGCAAGTCGTGTATCTAACAAACGGCAAGTCGTGTATCTAACAAACGGCAAGTCGTGTATCTAACAAACGGCAAGTCGTGTATCTAACAAACGGCAAGTCGTGTATCTAACAAACGGCAAGTCGTGTATCTAACAAACGGCAAGTCGTGTATCTAACAAACGGCAAGTCGTGTATCTAACAAACGGCAAGTCGTGTATCTAACAAACGGCAAGTCGTGTATCTAACAAACGGCAAGTCGTGTATCTAACAAACGGCAAGTCGTGTATCTAACAAACGGCAAGTCGTGTATTTAATAAACGGCAAGTCGTGTATCTAACAAACGGCAAGTCGTGTATCTAACAAACGGCAAGTCGTGTATCTAACAAACGGCTACATGTGTTAACCAAAGGTGTTCGACGCATGCTTGGACTCACCCATGGACCCCCCCCCCCCCCCAAAAAAAAAAAAAAAAAAAAAAAAAAATTGTGATCGAAGTATGTTCAACTGGTCTAAAACTATCTATTTGAACCTTAAACCACTCCGAAAAACGAGAAAAACATGACCCGGAAAAAAATTCCTATCGGGTCTATATATGTATTGAAAGGTACCTAACTACGACAGATCAGCGGCGGAAAATACAACAGTCATGTTTTTCAAAGTCTTACAGCAAAGCCAATTCAACACCGATTTCAATCAGTTTGGTCTTGATCCGTTCCAAATTCCATATGCTAAGCGGCACAATTAGTGCTTTCCTTAAATATTGCTCCGTCTTGTCGCTGCAAGACCGCGAATTTGAAAAAACGCTAGAGCGAAACGATGTGACTCCCGCCAGGATGCATAGGCGTATATAGGGGGATCTGTATTCGTTAATCTTTTCAACAAAAACGCGAATTATGGTTAAACACTATCTAAAAACATTAAACTCGCCGCAATTAAAACGGTGCTTACTATTTCCAGTCAGCTACGAGGCGCCAGTTTTCTTTCTCCAACTTTCCTTTTGAACGGATGCGACCATTTTGCTGTGACCCGGCTCATAAACTATTCGATATACAAATTGACTACTACTTCCGGGCCACAGCGATTTGGCCACCTCCGTTCAAAACGAAAGTAGGAGAAAGAAAACTGGCGTCTCATAGCAGACTACAAATAGCCAGCACCGTTTTAACTGCCGTAAGTTGAATGTTTTTCGAATGTGTTTCAGCATAATTCGCGTTTTTGCTGAAAAGTTTAACGAATACAGATCCCCCTATATACTTCTATGCATCCTGGCGGGAGTCACATCGTTTCGCTCTAGCGTATTTTCAAATTCGCGGTCTTGCAGCGATAAGACGGGGCAATATTTAAGGAAAGCACTAACTGTGCCGCTTAGCATATGGAATTTGGAACGGATCAAGACTAAAATGATTAAAATCGGTGTTGAATTGGCTTTGCTGTAAGACTTTGAAAAACATGACTGTTGTATTTTCCGCAGCTGATCTGTCGTAGTTAGATACCTTTCAATACATATATAGACCCGATAGGAAATTTTTTCCGGGTCGTGTTTTTCTTGTTTTTCGGAGTGGTTTAAGATTCAAATAGATAGTTTTAGGCTAGTTTAACATACTTCGATCACAATTTTTTATTATTTTTTTTTTTTGGGGGGGGGGGGGGGGGGGGGGGGGAGGGGGTTCCATGGTAAGTCCAAGCATGCGTCGAGCACCTTTGGTGTTAACGACTACATGTATTTTTCACCCGTAAACTGCCGCGATTCTGTATATGAGCTATGTGTAAATGATAAAATATCTAATTAACTTTTAACCCACATACGCATGTGATGCCTTAAACGGACATAGGCAAACCATACAGACCCAGATCTGATGGGTCTTCAATATTTACTATACGCATCAATGTCAAAGGATTTTACAAGTAAATGTTTCGTTTGCAGGCATTTCTCACATGAACAATGGACGGAGTCGGTTTTGACTTTTTTGTCAAATAGAAGTTAAAGGTTCCAAATACAGTTCTTTCCTGGTAAAAATGACGAGATGGAAATAATTAGCTACCTTTAGCATGCTGTAACGATGTTATCTGTAAAACGTGTTTTGCTGAATTTTGAAACGCTTGAAGGTTCGCTTATTTTGATGGTCAGTAGAACCTGTCTTAAATGACTCAAAAAGAGGTTTAACAATGGATTTAGATGGCAGGCGGAAGCTTAATGTAGGAACTTTCTGCAGTACTTTTGCCCCGCATTAAGCAACCACCTGTTTTTAAGAATCCTATGTTGAATAACTGACTGACCGCTTAGGACCGGTTTTACTGCAGTCCTCATTCATGAGTCGTCAAGTTACTCATCGTTTCATCTGAATCCATAATATCTGAATCCATAATATCTGTGAATCCATAATATCTGAATCCATAATATCTGCAAATATTTGGTCAGGGGAGTCTGAGTCCGAGTCGGAGTTTTCAAATATCTGATTTGTTAGAGAATGGGTCCAATGTTATAAAACTTCTGCGTCTGGGTTTGCGTCTGAATCTGAGATCATTTTCAAGTATCTGATTTTATAACCTCATGTCCAGGTAAAGGGGTGTTTAACACGATAAGGTTTCGATGATACCATGTACATGTATTCAGTATTGGCTAGTAGCGGTACAAGCACATAGACTGCATATTCAGACGAAATCAGCAAAGCAGATCTTAAATCATTATATACAAACATAACCATGGTCAAGAAACACGCTTATGAATGCAGATCGAAAGTAATGCTGAGAGCTCCTGTTGGAGGTTTTAACATTACTTGCAATCAGCGTAAAGCTGTCTCTTGTCTTTATAGATATGCCAAGTGGTGAATTTTAGAATAATTCTGTATTACAAATTTTGGAAACCAATCATCACTAAAGGGTCGTATTTAGAATACTAAACTCGTCATTTTTTATCAAACATTTTGTTTCGACTACATGTACTCTGTAAAATCGTTTCTTCGTGACTATTCTAATATTTGGTCTTACATTGTATCAAAGAGTTAAGTGGAGAAATAAAAAAGCAATTCATGACGAAGAAAAACAAATAGTTACGTCCGCATCGTATCTTTATATATTTGCCTATGTTCAGGGCTGTATTTCCGTACTTTTAATTTTGCAACATGGTCATACGATTTAGTTTCTAAAGGGAAATCGGCAAGTTACGTTTGCGAACAGATTGGATCCAGATGAGCCACTGAAAACTCGGCATACCTCGGAATCCAAACTGATTGACACTCGAATGTTTGATATTAACTATTTATAAAATATGAATTATTTTTGTCGTCTGGAAGTCTCATTTCCGTTTTAATTCTTCAGTTTATAGTATATAGTTTGGATACAGATGGTGCGCCGAAATATTTGGTGTCACATCTGGAACCAACTTCTTTGCATAGGTAATCACAGATGCGACATTGGCAGTACATATACAGAACTCCAGATAAGATGCCTGAATTAAAACACTTTCTAGAATAACTTTTTTTCTCCATCAAACCACCATATACTGTGACCACTCTTTAGAATGACCAGACATAGACACTGGCATATTAACACTTATCCCGCTGTTACAAATATATCAGAGGCCAATCTACGATGCATCAATTTAAGGTGAGACGATTCTAAAGCGTGGTCTCAGTAGAGGGTTTGGTGGAGAAATGACGATTTCAGTATTTGCGTACACACATGTATCTGTAATTCTGAGAGTGGTCACAATAGAGGGGTTGGCGGAGAAATGACCAGTTCAGTATTTGAGTATACAGCTGTATCTGTAATTCTGATGCATGGTCAAGCTCAGTTCTGTTGCATGCTTACCAAATTGCGATTCATTCGTGCATTTGAGAAACGATTAACTGGGCGTCAAACAGTTTGCTGTCTGATGAGACAGCTAGTTACTCAGCGTCTCATTTTGATGCAAGCTGTTTACGACTGCCAGTCAGGATGCGAAAAGCGCGATACGAGTTAATAAAGTATTATCTGAGTAAACCTTTTCTGCATGGTGTGTACATTGAGTATATGCATGGTACTGTCATCTAAAAACTCTGCAGTACTCAATGCATATCTGCTCTAACCCTTTACTCCATAAATTCATCTGGCTATGTCTTTGTAAACAGAGAAGATCCAGATCAGACGACTCTGATAGGAACCGTCTGATCAGGATCTGCTCTGTTTGATTATAATATTATATAGATATTTGTCGACAATTTCTGCCATGGCCAACTGTTACTGGCTCCATAGGCTGAATATAATTGATATTCATGATGGCATTAGTCCTTACATTATACATGTAGTATGGAGTAAAGTGTTAAACATAGGATAATCTATCATACAAATGGAACATGGTGCACTTACCCTGAAAATCCTTTCTGGCAGCGCTCACACAGGACACAATATTAGATATATGTCCAAGGACGGTCGCAAAGAGCAACAAGCCGAACATACGCTCGAATATAACAAATATATAATCCCTGTTAGTCTTGGGCATGGGTAAGTTACCCACTGTCGTTAACGTTAGAGTACTCCAGTAGAGGGCGTGCAGGTACTGACGGAATACGTCGCCGTTATCCTTGGGAAAATCCCATGTTATGGAGCGCTTGTCAAGTCTAGTGGCTACTATACAAAACAAACAAGCATTCCAGTGAAACAGACACAGCAGATAATGCAACAAGGTCAAAGTTCGCATGACGTTCGGGTAGTTCGTATGACGTTCTGTGCGGTCCAAGAACGTCCAAAATCTGTACACCTTTATCAGACGGAAACAACGTAGAATTGAGCAAAAACCTATGGACAAATAGAGAAAATCTAACGGTAGTAAACATAGACAATCTATATAAAAATTAGTGGTGTTCATATAATGTAGTCGCAACTTGACAGCGTCAGTTTGTAGAACCCCGTCCTCAAGGTACCCTGTCCGGAAGTGGAACGCAATGTCTAACACATAGATGAAATCAGCCAAATAGTCCAGCGTGAACCAAAGAGATATGTTCTCTGCTTTTATTTCCTGGAATGCAAATCTGTAAATTATCACCCAAAAATTATAAATAAACGCTATACTGACAATTGATGACCACCAGTAGCTCAGCCTACCGGAAGGATCAAACACAAACGTCCAGTTACACCCGTCATGCTCCGATAACGTGGTGCCAGTCTCAAAACGATTGTCTGATCGTACACTCTTCTTTCCAAATCGCGTTTCTATTTCTTTTCGTCTTTGTCTACGCACCTCTTTCGATGTGACAGTTTCGCTAGAGCGAACTTTTTTCATTAAATTGAAATGATCCTCGCGAGAGGATTTTCGGTTAGTTCGGAGTCGCACTAACTCGAATATGCTTTGTCTCGAGGTAGCTCTGGACCTTGACGTCTTTTGATCAAGGATTTTACTCGAGTTAACCGGAGAAGACAGGCTCGTCCGAGAACTTAGCCTCTCACCGATCAACTTCGTTTTGTCATTCGGGGATGACGTGATACTGAAGCCAGATCCGGGTAATTGCTTCGGTCCGTTGATTTCAGCATCGTTTCTGTCACTGGAAATATCGTTGTTGTCATGACAACCACGCTCGTCGTCCGTATTATCCTCCTCTGTCTTACTGAGGTTGCTGAGACTGATATCTCCATCTTGTTTATCATCAATGATGGAAATTTCCTCCAGTTCATCTTCGTCCGTCTGTTCGTCCTTCGCACAAGGGATGTACCTAATTGCCAGACCGGAGTCGGAAACCCGATTGCCACCCAATACACTGGACATGCTGCATTGTACTTCCGGTAATAGTATTCACATGCCTGATTCTTTACCGCCGTGACTATACCAAGCTTCAACACTTCTACAACAAAGCAAAGTACTCCTTACTTTACAACCCTCGAGTAACCCGACCGATACAATTGTAGTTTACACGTTTATACGGAAGCCTCTTTGCCAGTGCGCGCTTTTTTCCCACAACAAGCAAACATCATGTGCCCTATGAAGTCAGCGACTGTCTACCACTCCCGCTCATAATGCACAATAATAACATTATTCACACGTAATTTGCCGATGTGATTTTTCTCCTCTTCCCTGGTGCAATTTTCCTATATTCTAGAATTTCCACTGCATACACAAACAGGTCAAAATCACAAAGCACTATTGCTCTTTTGAAACATGGAATACTGATTCGCAACATACACAGCACGAGGAAATTTATAAGAGACACAATATTTTCAGAACTAAATCACAATTTGGTAATTCACTTTTCCAGATTCTTATTCCTAGAACTGCGATTGAGTTCACTCTGTGCGTCGCCAAAATATTCCGAGAATCCAATAACAATAAGCGTATTTATTTCTCCTCAAGTTTCACACAAACACGAGAGAGAAAAAATCCGCTCCACCAATTTCAACACTGCTTTAGTTTCTTGTAACCTCGAAGAAAAGAATACCCACTGAACCAAGTTGACAATAGTTCAGATTGAATCATCCTCTCAACTGCGAGTTTTATCCAATTTTCCACAAAATACCAAGCTAGGCGGGATATATTTCGACCGCTATTCGCCTTTATCATCGACTTGTTAGCGTAAAATGCCTATTTCGTTCTTGTCAACAACTTGAGTCTGGGAGAAAATAGTAAACGAGATATGTTTAGTGCGGTTAGCCTGTTTAAATCTGAGCGAAATAGGAATATTTCTCGGTGTTCAAAAGCGTGTTTCTTGACCAAATGACAAAGTATCAGATAGCTTATGTATCCTGCATCGTCTATCCACTGAAACTCGCAGCTGTTCGGCCCACAATGCAATTCATATGCGAAGCGCTGCCGTCAAATACGAATGTTTCCGAATGACTGCTGTATCCCTTGGGATTCTCCGTCGTTGAATGAGCTGGCTCGGATCTGAAAATATTCAAAGATCGTGAATTAATGCGATGCGGCTGACTGGCAAATACCGGGAAATAAAATTACAAAAAAAAAACAGCTTGATTTTTGTCCTTCGCGTGAAACTATTAATGACTTTTCAAAGAATGGAACGTCATTCAAATAGCTACCCGCGGGGCTGTAACATCTCCACGTACGTTACACAACGTAATGAATACCATTGCTCTTCAAGAGCATTTGCAAAGTAATGTTTGTTTTAGAAGATGATTAACTTGGAAACCTATTGTTTAATGGACCCGATTCCAGATAAATGTCGATCATTAACAGGGAATGCTTCCTGCCTCGCAATGCCGTATATGGAATCATTGCCAATTACGTGTTGCTGGGATGTAGTTGGTTGCTCGGAATCAGATATCATATCCGCGACTAAAATTATCGTCTGCTAGGGAAAAAATATATTAACGGTAAATTGCTGTTTGCTTCAAATATGCTGTGTGCTATAGAACTGTCGTTCACTAAAACAGTGTCAATATTGAAATATCTTCTGCTCTAAACTGCCGTCAGCTGAGAGAAAAAAGGTGGACTATAGAATTGTCGTCTGCTTAAAGTCGGTGTTAAAACTGATCGATACAGTAAACCCCCTCTAAACTGGAATTCTAGTTGAGAAGTATTCAGATACGTTTAAACAGGTGACTGATTAATGCAGGCTGAAAGTCATACATAAAGCGTTCTGCATGAGACTTTGACTCTGCATTCAGCTGCCACCTGTCTCCAAGAGCGATATTTATACCAACAGTTACGTCCGCTTGAGAGGGGCTTTTACTGTGCTCTAAATCATTGCCTGCTGTAGACCTTACCTAATTACCCGTGACCTGGCTCGCAAATAGCTTGAGTCCACGAGACACCGGATAAATCAGCACCTCATCAGAGTACAAACTGTCTGATACGCGGCCAATAGTTAATAAGAGTACAAGCTGTTTGATACGCGGCCAATAGTTAATAAGAGTACAAGCTGTTTGATACGCGGACAATAGTTAATCAGAGTACAAACTGTCTAATACGCGGCCACTAGTTAATAAGAGTACAGGCTGTTTGATACGCGGCCAATAGTTAATACATGTAAGAGTACAAGCTGTTTGATACGCGGCCAATAGTTAATAAGAGTACAAGCTGTTTGATACGCGGCCAATAGTTAATCAAGAGTACAAACTGTTTGATACGCGGCCAATAGTTAATCAGAGTACAATATGTTTGATACGCGGCCAATAGTTAATAAGAGTACAAGCTGTTTGATACGCTGCCAATAGATAATCAAGAGTACAAGCTGTTTGATACGCGGCCACTAGTTAATCAGAGTACACTATGTTTGATACGCGGCCAATAGTTAATAAGAGTACAAGCTGTTTGATACGCGGCCAATAGTTAATCAGAGTACAATATGTTTGATACGCGGCCAATAGTTAATAAGAGTACAAGCTGTTTGATACGCGGCCAATAGTTAATAGAGTACAAGCTGTTTGATACGCGGCCAATAGTTAATAACAGTACAAGCTGTTTGATACGCGGCCAATAGTTAATAAGACTACAAGCTGTTTGATACGCGGCCAATAGTTAATCAAGAGTACAAGCTGTTTGATACGCGGCCAATAGTTAATAAGAGTACAAGCTGTTCGATACGGATACGCGGCCATTAGTTAATCCAGAGTACAAGCTGTTTGATACGCGGCCAATAGTTAATCAGAGTACAAGTTGTTTGATACGCGGCCAATAGTTAATCAGAGTACAAGCTGTTTGATACGCGGCCAATAATTCATCAAGAGTACAAGCTGTTTGATACGCTGCCAACAGTTAATCAGAGTACAAGCTGTTTGACACGCGGTCAATAGTTAATCAAGGGTACAAGCTGTTTGATACGCTGCCAATAGCTAATCAAGAGAACAAGCTGTTTGATACTCGGCCAATAGTTAATCAAGAGTACAAGCTGTTTGATACGCTGCCAATAGTTAATCAAGAGTACAAGCTGTTTGATACGCTGCCAATAGTTAATAAGAGTACAAGCTGTTTGATACGCGGCCAGTAGTTAATCAGAGTACAAACTGTTTGATACGCGGCCACTAGTTAATCAAGAGTACAAGATGTTTAATACGCGGTCAATAGTTAATCAGAGTACAAGCTGTTTAATACGCGGCCAATAGTTAATCAAGAGTACAAGCTGTTTGATACGCTGCCAATAGTTAATCAGAGTACAAGCTGTTTAATACGCGGCCAATAGTTAATAAGAGTACAAGCTGTTTAATACACGGTCAATAGTTAATCAAGAGTACAAGCTGTTTGATACGCGGCCAATAGTTAATCAAAAGCTTGATCTAGTCTGAAGTAGTCAAATTGTAACAGATACAAAATTGAGCAGTCAGTATTTTTTTCACAACGGGACAAGGTTTAAAAATGTGGTGTCTCTATAGTAACGTACAATGTATGTTCGTAACCTTCAGCACTCATCGGATGAGTTCATGATGACATCTACAATCAGTTGTTTTATTCAGATGAGACGCCGCGTAACTCGATGTCTCACGTAACTCGGCGTCTCATCAGGATCGAAACTGCAAAATTAGCAAGAAACAAAGTTTGATTTTAAACACAGAAGCAGGCAACATTATCTACAGATGACATAATTATGCTTTTTAAGTTTGAATTGTTGCGTACTAATTGTTGCGTACTACGAATACATAGCTTGACCTTTAGACCTTTACTAATTGTAATTAATATGCATGCAAGAAATACAGTAGAATCTCTCTATTGCTACCACTTAATGAATAAACATGCATGTCTTTATAAGCAAGTGGTTGCTTAATGCAGGACACAAGTAATGTCGAAAGCTCCTCTAGAACATTTCTGCATTACTTTTGTCCTGCATTAAGCTATCCCCTGCATCTAGCACCAATAATTATAACTCTTTTAGGTGGCCACATTAGCGGGGTTTTACTGTATTTACATCATGATTGTGTATTGACTTTCATCCTGAACAGAGCTGCTGCGCGTCTAACCCTCGACTCCATCAATATGCCTTTCTATGTATTTGCAAACAGGGTAGACCCAGATGAGACAGTTCCTATAGGAGCCGTCTGGTCGGGGTCTGCTCTGTTCGCTTATGCTTTTATATAGATTTGAGTGTACAGTTTTTGCCATGTGAAAAACATTCCTGTTATAGTACCTGTACCTAGTTATAATCTACTTTCAGTCCGAAGAACCGCTCAGCCGACTATACAGTTCTTCATATACTGTGTACATGTATATTGTATTTCCTTCATGAATATTTAAGTAAGGAAGAAATATTTGGCCATGGCCGAAACTGTAGATCCAGATCTATATAATTCCATCAGCAAAAAGAGCAGACTGTAACCAAACGGCTCCTACAGGAGGCGTCTGACTGGGTTCTACTGTGTTTGCAGATGCGTGAAAATGCGTTTGTTTGGTTACGACGTGTCAGTATAATTAAGAACAGAAGTAATGCAGATAGCTCCTAGTGAAACTTCAGCATTTGGTCATTTCTGCAAGAAACCATTTACTTTATAATTATGTCACTGTACACCTTTGCAAACAGAGTAGATTCTAAAAACTATTACTGATCTGATCTGTTCGCTTCTGTTTTGTTCCATATCTAAATTTTTACTGGTTATCGTTTTTAAAATTCCAATTTAGAGGGATTTATCTTTATCGTTTAAAATGTAAATGAGGTCCTGTATCTTATCGTACGATACAAATGTGTGTTTATGGCCAGTTTAAAATCTGGGCTTAACCACCCAACGAGAAAAGAATAGACCGGTCAGGGTATGGTAATAAATTACAGTTAAACCCCTCTAAAGCGACCACTTAATGAGGAGACGTTAATGTTTTTAAAAGCAGACAGTTGCTTAATGCAGGACAAAAGTAATGCAGAAAGCTCCTGCCTCTAAGACACAGAATTATACCTCATTTTGGTGGTCGCATTAAAGGGGTTTTACTGTATATACTGTTATGCAAACCATCCACATTAAAATAGTCTCTTTGATTATATAATACAAATGCCTAGTCTTTAGCAGCTGATTGGCGTGCTATTTCCAATAATAAGATGGCGATGTTGCAAATGTACAGCTAATATCTTATTCATATCACCACAACATAAACTATAATAGATAAGACATAATGAGAATCTTGTCAAATTATTCAGCTGGAGTAAATAATAAATACAGCAATGCCCCTCTCGACTAGAAATTTAATTGAGAAGAATTTAGATAATTTTAGGCAGGTGGCTGCTTAATGCATGGCGAAAATCATACAGAAAGCTGCTAGTTGAGCTCTCTGCATGACTTTTACTCCGCATTAAGCTTCCACCTGTCTCCAAGACCGATATTTATAGTAAATTAAACGCCCGGTTCAGAGGGGTGTACTGTATTGAGCGCAAAACTGTCGCGTGTACAATATACATGTAAGAGGTGATCTCGTGATGACCTGCACAGACAGTGTAGATCAAACTAATCTATCTGATAGCATGTTTTCAATAGAAATGAAAGAAAGACGGTAATTTACATAAGAATACAGTTATAATAACTGATTGCAAGGTTAACCCCTTTATTCCGTAAATACGCCTTTGTAAACAGAGTAGACCCAGATCATACGGCGTCGTATTGATTGGTGAAAACACTTATGTGAGGGAAAAGGTTAAATTGGTTATATAGTGACAATCATGGGTCACTGGGATACAAACCAACATAAATATCCAAATATAAAACGTGCTTTTGCGTCGCTTACATTAGACACATTATGACCCAAGGTGGTTGTGTTATTCAATCGGTTTCGTTAACCATTTGAATGCTTGATAACTTTCATTTCAAGTGTTTGTACATTCCGCCATTTAGGTTTATATGTACCATGGCAATGGACATGTCCTGTTTTGTTCTGTTCTGTTCTGTACTAATATAAGTGGAATGAGCCATCAGTGTTTAACCCTGGTTCCCTGTTCTATGTTTATATCAAAGTTCAATAACTACTGAAAATCCATTAACAAAATAGTTATAAAGAAATATGCAAGGTGGGACATTGTAGACATTTTACAAAGCAAAGACACAACTCTTTCAAATTCTTTTAGCAAACAGAGTAGACCTTGATCAGACGGCTTCTCTAGGAGCCGTCTGATCTGGGTCTACTCTGCAAATGCGTGAAAACATGTTGACATGAGGGAAAGGGTTAACCATAGAGTTAATTCAGTAAACTACATGAGACTAATTAGGCCATGAGTCGTTTGTGACTCAGCCAGCTTATTTATTCATTTGAATGCTGAATCTGCCAAGTGGAATGGCCCTTCAATACTTAACCGTAGGTTAACCATAGGGTTCAGTCAGCATCAACTATATGCCACTAATTACGACCCAAGTCGTTTGTTACAATTCAGAGCTACAGATAAAGAAGCGTACCCAATTACTAAATCGTCATTTCTCTACTAAACCCTATATAATGTGATCACTTTTAAAATCGTCTCGAAGAGTGGTCCCAGATAGGTTTAGGTGGAGAAATAAAGAAGCTATTCTTGAAAATGTCTAAATATACGCTTCTTATCCGGAACTCTGAGTTACTCATTCAGTTTCTTTATACCTTTAAATGATCGATATTAAACGTGCAATAACTCATCAGTGTTTAATACAACATCGATTACGTATGGAATACTAAATGTTGCCAGATTATTTTTTGAAAGAAAACCGTGCGGACCCTGATCAGAAGGCTCCTCCAGGAAACAGTTTGATCATGGTAAGACACTAAATTTCCTGTCGGCCATTCTGCGACCAGTCTGATTGCCTACTGTTAGTAAGGATGAGCCAGTACCTCAAAAGCCACCCGCACCCGACAAGGATATGAAAACAGCTTGGATCCAGATGAAACTGGATTATCAGGATCCAAACTGTTTGACACTCGGTCTATATTTTCTCAGAAGCCTTTTCGAAAAAAGGTAGTCCAAATTGCACCAGCTCCACATTTGTGCAGTAATGTTTTACAGCGGGTTTAGAGTTAAGTAAAGAGGCTGACAGACGTCAGCGAAACCAAGAAGAAGCATTATTGTGTGGAAGACGGCAGCAATGGTGGTATTGATTTCGGTCTAATCTGGGACAGCCGCATATAAAGTAACAAACAATGGAACTCTCCTGATGGACGTGACACGTGCAGTTGCTTGTCGGTTAACCCCTGAATATCCTACCGGCAAACTGAGGAGTACCATTTGCAAACAACTTGGACCCAGATAAGACGCCGAATAAATGGGTGTCTATTCCGGTTTCAAACTGAATGACACTTACACTAACACGTATATGTAAATGAATGGAAGAAATGTAGTATGAAGAATTAATTTTAGTAATAAATAATTCATGTCTTTGTTCGCAGGTGGCTGCTTAATGTAAGATGAAAGTCATGCTCCTCTAGGAGCTTTCTGCATGACTTTCACCCTGCAATAAGCTGCCGCCTGTGATAAAGATCAATAATGATACGTGTTTGAGTGTTCGTAGTATCGAGTTTTACTGTATATGGAGAGATGACCTTAACCCATCGCCTGCTTAGCCCGACAGCTTGGAATCAGATGAGACGCCGAGTAAATGGGCTCCTCAGGATTACATCTATTACATACTTTGTATGGTGTTAGTATTATCTGGTCTTTGAGCAAGAATCACCCATTTCTTAACGAGCACTGTCGAAACGTAATGGGATTAATATCCCGAATTAATTCATATGAGCTAGAAAAACTTTGCTCTAAATGTTGAGAATTCTTTTCTGACGATGTAGAGCACTGTCTCTCCGGGTGCTCATATTTAGAAGACACCCGAATTGACTTTAAAAAGTATATTGGTACAGAATTTGGACCTGTTGTCTTAGAAAGGCTTAATGACTTGCAGACAGATATGTTCAATGGTGCTATTCTTGGGTCTACAGACGATGCTATAGCCAATTTACTCGGCGATAGCTATTATAAATTTCTGAAAGCAGGAGTAATACATATCAGCAAATTGTGGTCTATTTTCATGCAATAATTTCATGTTTAAAGCTACGGAAGAAGATCGATGTAGACAATAATTTCAGCATCCTGCTACTCAGCAAATAAATACAGAATTAGAGATTATTGCGGATCGTCTATAGATATAATGTAGTTTCTGTGTTTGGCTGTAAAACGTCCAGACTAAATGTTTTAACCACGGCTTAATCTGGCATTCTTTTTGTAATGAATGCATCGTTTACAGATGTCGGTAGTGCTGATACATGTATATACAGTACATCATGTGTTCAACATACAACTGTTGATTACATTGGTAAATTGTGATGTTGACATACCATTTTGTACAATAACTAATATTATTATTGATATGATTGTATATATTTATTCCTTATTGTCACAATGTATATATGTTACATGCTTGCATGTTTTTGTTCTCTTCAGTATTGGAGGAAATAAAGATAATAATTAATTAAAGTTACTCAACAGTAGTACGTAAGCCTTGTAGCAGATCTGAGTTTCAGCAGACATGATATCTTTTCATCGTTCTCAGGGTTAAGTTTTTGTTTCTCACATTTGCACAACAGACTAAGGTGTTATCGTCTGAGGGATGTTTGCCAATATGGATGTAACCATTATTCTTAGTCTACAACTGAGTTCAAACAAATTGCAACAGCATCGGTTGTCCAGACGTTTTAAGACGTAATTGCCTCTCTTTTGTCTCGGTCTTCCATTTCGTTTTACACAAACGAAGTGATATTGGATTCCCAATGCACCTCTTCAAGTATAAAAACTGAAAATCTATATCTTCACTTTTAATTTAGATAACCCTTTCTCTCATACGAGGAAGTTACCCGAGTCTGTGACAGAGGCGAGTGTTGTGATAAGACGTGCAAAGAAATTTGTCGTGTCTTCTCACCGCGAGTCAACGGACTGATAATAGAACAGAACAGAACACTTATTTTATTGGCATAAACATAACATGTTCATTGCCATGGTACATATAAACATGAATATAAATGGCGGAATGTACAAACACTTGAAATGAAAGTTATTGAGAAAAGTATGAAAAGCTTTTAAATAACTAGGAGAAGGTAATAACCAGGTCTACAGTTTAACCTATCTTTTTAAACATACGGCTCACTCAATATGGATGGTGTTGCTGACGAGCATTGGATTTACGTTCAACATACAGATACTAATCAGAATATGGATAAAACCACTTGAGCAGAGTATAATTTATATCCATTCAAACTGGTATTCACGCTGGACGGATGGATAATGATATGACACATGCCCGACAATCTTATGGTTAAATCCTTCCAATAGTGAGCCGAAAACCCGTAATGATAGTGTGACAACACAGCAAACGAATAATACTCCAACGGCGGCTGGTGGGAATGTCCTCCCATCGCCCTGATGACATGGTATAGCCAACGTACTATTGCCGTTCCATCGTCTTCCGTAGCATAGCTATGGTGGTATTGCAAGGACTGATTTGTCCGGCGTCAGACACATGCCCTGTTCACAGGGCTCTACGCTTGACGCGTTAAAGAAGGTCCCCACCAGCGTTAATCTTATCTTAAATCCCTCTAACGGCTGCCTAACTCACATATACAAATCGCATAGAACCCAGAGGAAACGCCATCTCATATGTCTCATTAGGATCGAAGTTATTAGACACTCGGTCAGTAGTTTTGAATTAGATATAGTTAAACTTGCACTGTATCCAAAGTTAGGAAGACCTTATGCTTTACAGTGGATTAGACGTATTTCTAATATACACCGGGGCGTGGTGCCGATTACAGAAAAATGGCAACATGCGGATATTACACAATCCGGTTAGCTAGCTGTCCAACTCATTATAGAATACCTATTTGTTTAAACAGTTGTAAAATCGGGCGAGGACCTATCCCCTGAAAGAAAGTTCCATTCTATACAGTATTTTTCCAATGAAGCGGTTATTTGGTAAATACAAATTAAGCTCTTCTAAACGCAGTAAGTGGTCCTATGCAGATAGAATATGATACAGATAGTTACTATTATCAGTATGTGCACATTTCGCTGTAACCTGCCTTCAAGACAGAAATTAACGTCTTAGATTTGAGGTATTATTGTGCAGAGGTGTTACAATCAGATATCGACTAAAGCTCACATATAAATAAAGGCATAGTCGAGAGACGTAAATTAATTTTTGATTGAAGCTTAGTTTCCTTATTTCTCCGCCAAACCGTATATATAGTCTCTTCAAGAAAATTTTAACATGCGGCCACAGTAGATGTACATGTATACAACTTTCAGGCGGCAATTTTAGTATCGAAAATATGTCTCGTATCTGCAAATTTGGGTGACTACATTTCAGAATTTAAAATACACAGCTTATCCATGACTAGTTCACTGCACAGGGTTTGTTGGAGACATATAGGATATGTTACGAGTCCAGAAAAAAAAGTTATCAAGCGAACCATTGACCTGCTTAATAACTTTTTTTCAGTACGAGTTTGATAAAAGTTTATCTCAAATAACAACGAATGTCAATATTTTTAACACATAACTGTTTCGCTCAACTTCGATATTTAGACAAAGGGGCAGACAAATAGTCGGAAATTTGCCTCATTTTTGCGATGCTGGCTAGATTCTATATTTAGTAACAGAGATGAGTTAATGCATAATATGCGGAATGGTTATCGAAAGTTTACTACCGTACAGACAAACGCAGGGAAAATAGGATGTGTACCAAACTACATGTGTGCTCAGGAACTATGTAATCATGTGATGTCGCATATTATATTAAAATGTTATAAATAATTAATACCTGATGGGTATATTAACCGGGAGACATGTAAAGTTATGTGATAAGTTACGATCTTAAGATTTGAATTATGCCTCCTTGTCAATGAATGTGTGTCAATGCACATTATTTGGTGGAGAAATGACGCCATTCTACGCCTTTTTGCAATGAGTGTAGACCCGGATCAGACTGATCATCGTCTGTGCTGTTTGCAGTCAGGATCCTAGAGACCCAAGTTTATCTTGCCTTTCATAGATAGTGCATATGAAAATACTATTTGAGATAATGAATATGCCAAGAGGGCGAAGTTTAACTTATAAATACTCATGGAGTAACTGGTTAATATACGCCCTTTGTCTAAGCCTGTGAATCATTACTTACCGTTGGTGGGGAAATGACGGCATTCGTAGTTGGAATACCTCTCTTATATATGATTTTGTAAGTACACGCAGAGGTCCAGAGAAGATGCGTAAGTGTAAAAGTGTAAACATTCTCAGGAATAGCTCCTTTATATCTCCACCAAAACCTGTACTATGGCGACTCTTTAGAATTATCTCTTTGAGACGATTCTAAAGAGAGGTATCAGTATAGGGTTTGGTGGAGAAATGAAGATTTTAGCATTTGGGTAGGCACCTTTAAATGTATTTGTGGCTCTGAAGTACACGTAATCAAACCAAATAACAGTTTGACCTCGTTACCTCGGACGTTTATCAAAGAAGAAATGAGCACTTTTAGGTGAAGTGCAAGGTGAAAGTCATGTCTTTAAGACCAGTAATATTACCTGCTTGTGAATTCGAGTTATCGTGAGTTTACGGTATGTCCATATCTAATAAATATGGTCCATGTTAATATCGTGCAAAACATCGCAGAAGCTGTAGTATTCCACAAACATATTTCTCTCAAGTTCGTATAATTTGGTCCATAGCAAATACTGTGATCTATGTGAATATTACAAAACTTCTCGACTCGCAAGTTAGTGGCAAAATAACTTGGATCACTACTAATGATATGAAAGATAGTTGGAAATAATTCAGATCCGGATTAGACAACGTGCCACTCGATATAATGTCAGGACTAAAGCTGTTTTGCATGTCTCAATATATTGTTTTCAAAATACACAAATTAGTACAAGGAGTATTGGTTATAATCTTTCTCGATGAAGTTTGTGATTAAACTTACGGATTCAAAAAACATATTAAGGGTTTTTCGAATCATTATTCCCCTGCGAAACAATAATGTCTCCTTAAATTTGGTACAGGTGCCATATAGACTACTTACGATTCGATCAAGCTTTTGGGATACTCATGATCGAGTGTCAAACAGCTGCGATTCTGATGAGATGCCGAGTTACTCGGCGTCCCGTCTGGATCAAAACTGTTTACAAATGCGAGTGAGTTCGCGGTTAGTGATATACAGGTTAATATGATATTGATAGGGAAAAGTTCAGGCGGCTCGTTGTTTTTCTGTAGGATAGACACGCGATTTTCTAATTAATGCCACAACAAAATACGAGACGGGGCAGGATTTTCAGGAGAGTACATCATAACTCATGGCAACAGGTTTTCGAATAACCCACTTCCTATGTACGGTTCGTGTTCATGGGTGACACTCAGTCACTCTGATGAGTATTTATGTAAGAAATAATATAATAACATCATGAATATTAATTACCTAATAAACCGTCTGATCTGGGTCTGCTCTGTTTGCCAATTGAACTTGATATACCTGTTCATTTAGTTTCTAAAATGGCTATAATGTTCCATATTCAATATTTCCTTTCAACTAGTTTGTCAATGACTTTTCAGTAGGTATTGAAATTTGGAAAAAATTTAGAACAGGGAAAGGGTTAAGACATACATGTACCTTGGCGTATTCAGCCGTTTATGTTATTTACAATCTCGTTTTATTCCAAACAGGTTTGGGGAGCGCGTATTTGAACAATATCCATCTATTTAAATTACATGTATTTTTATATAAAATGATTCACAATGTTCACAGAAAGAGAGCCTTAATGGAAACAAGAGGACACTGAAGCTATGTCAAAAGCTCGTAATATATATCTGTCGTGCTAAAGATTTAGAATGTAAGGCTATCAATAAATAAACGGGACATACAGGTTGCAAATATATATCTGCACACTGTCAATACAATGACACACACCGGACACATGTGTAAAAGTGTTAGACTTTATTGCTTTGAAAAGGGGAATATCAAATTGTTCACATCTAAATGTGTACCTCAAGTGGCCTACATATACATAAAGCGGAATGATATCTGCAACTTTGAAACTAAACGCCACAATAATTGCAATGCGGATTTATCCAAACGTCAAACAGACCAGACTTGCCGTGAAGATGCAATGCTTAATTAAAAGAAACGCGTAACATGTTTGACAAACAGCGAAGGTCCCTATGAGAGAGCTTCTCTAGGAGCCCTCTCACGTTAGTTTGCAGTATTTGCAAAGGGCATTGGTGATTCTTTCCCCGCGCTGGCATGGTAAAGAATCATTCCTGTGACATTTGGTCAACACCCATTCTGCTGTTTAGGAGATGTCTGTCGTTTGTACTTTCTACGTGTGCTTTATACATAAAGGAAACAAAATAACACCCCTGGGGCTCTGGTAATCAAGTTTTTTAGACGAACCGGAATAACTCTAAGATCACTAGAAAATGCCACTTGCAAAATATCAAAGAGTATAGCCTTACGCTTTTGAACGATAGAATGTTCAAACTTGGCATTTCCAAACCAATTTCCACCAATTTACACAGTCAACAATTTATACAAACTTCAAAATTCACAATGTCCGTAAAGCGTGAAAATGATCTATATTCAGCGATTAAAACGAACTCGTTTAACCCTTGGTCCTGATGAATATCCGTGTCACAAATAAGCATATGTTGGATATCCGTGTCACAAATAAGCATATGTAGAATATCCGTGTCACAAATAAGCATATGTTGAATAGTTGTTGGTTGTAATGTTAAAATGGCGCATGACCAAAATATTTTGGCCATGGTAGAAACATTCAAATCAGACCGATATACGTTTATCCTATAGGATTCATCTGATCTGGACCTACTCTGTTTGAAAGGCTTATTAACATGTATAAGGTAAATTGTTGTAAACATTACCATTCAACTCACCGCGCGCGTATGATTGATTAGCTGTTAAAACAGTCTGGATCCAGATGAGACACTGAGTTACTCGGCGTCTCATCAGGATCGACAGTTTGATACTCTGTTAACTCATTACCTCATAGGCTATTTTTAGACCCAGTCTCCTTGAATAAATTTACCGAAAAGGAGCATAAACTATAGAAAAGAACAGTTTTAGAATTATGTAGTGTTGAAACAATTATGATAAAAAGATATTTATCACAATGGTTTCAATATGTGAATTTTATAGACGCGCAAAACTGCGTCACTAGGGGGTAATGTGTTAAAAAGAAATGCAAGAAAAAAAAAGATGTGGCAACTGAATTCGGTGACATATTCTACCGATAAAAGTTTGCTCAGGAGAATAAAGATTTAGAGACGAACCATGAGAATATGCACTTTGATATGTTGGAACAAAACTTACATTTATACTAAAGTCACTATGATCTTAGAAATACTGAGAAATACACGATCAATCAACTTTGTCGCAGTGATTATTTTCAAATGCGTAACATTAAATTCCCAACTGAAAACGAAAATGACAAATAGCAATGTCAATGCTTTCAAATGGAATTGCCATTGAAGATTTAACGACTTTATTGCAATATCAATGTGTCAATAGAGGTCAGGGTTGGACGGTAAATAACGGGCTGGTGAATACCTTTGGTAAATACCGGTATTTACCGGACTGGTAAATACTCTCCAAGTGGCAAATACTGGCATTTACTGGCAAATACTCCATAGAAGATGGAATTTATATTATGTGTTTGAAGTTTATGTTTTTATAAAAGCCGTCTTAAATGGGTGGTTAGTGGAATTTTGATAAGTTTATTTGCAAATGCGTTGAAAGGCGTATCTATGGAGTAAAGGATTAAACTAAAAACACCTGGTTGGAACTAAAACACGTTTCCACGATATGAACATTTTGTAAATGGTTTCGGCAAATTTAACGCCGCTATTTGTGTTTATTATAAACGTAAAAAAATATTTATTGCTTGCCATTTGAACTTGTATCAACACATTTGCAATCAGAGTAGATCCAGATCAGACTGCTCCAAGAGGATATGTTGTTTGCTCATGGAATGACATAGACAATTTAGTGTCTGATACCGTCAACATTTTCGTTAACCTAATATTCATGATGTCATTATTTCTTACATGAATATTCATCTTCTGATATCTTTAAAATGTCCTCTTATCTAATTAATATGCATGGTGCCATTATTTATAACACCACTGTTCACGGGATAGAGTAGTACAAATCGATGGTAACACCTACAATGCACTCGATATAATTGACTATTTATAAAAGGCAGTGGTCAAATGATTTACCCTATAACTGGTGAATTATAAAGTATCATGTAGCTAACACTGACACGATCAATTGTCATTAACGGGTGGTTAATACAGTAAAACCCCTCTTATGCAACCATCTAAAAGATGTATAATTCTGGGTGATAAGAGACAGGTGGTAGCGCAATGAAGGACAACAGTAATGCACAAAGATTAAGCAACCACCTGCTTATAACGACACCCATGTTCATTCATTATGTGGTCGCATTAGAGGGGTTTTACTGTAATTGCATATGAACACGGCATGTTTTGGTCGCGATATAAACTAGAATCAGATCAGTATTACTCAATAACCAAACAGAACAGTCCCTGATTAGACGGTTCTTTCAGGAGCCGTCTGATCAGGCTCTACTCTGTTTGCAATGGTCTTAAATGCGTGTCTATGAGGGACAGTGTTAAACGAAATGTATGCATACATACACTGTATTTCCTTCTTGTTATGTAAAAAGGTCGAGGAAGATGACAGAAACCGATAGCACACGAGCGCCTTCACGCTTCTCAAAATCGGTGATGAACGGCATATTTAGTGGATATTTCTGATAAGGAAGAACGGACATTGTCCTGACACAGATCTTAGTAGGTCTAGTAAGCAATCGTTGTGTCAGGGATAGTGTTAACTGTCAAAACATTTGTCAAATAGCGAAATATGTTGCCAAACTATAGACATGTCGGTTGGTTAACCCTTCCCCGTTCTATAGTCTAGTTTTCAATACCCTCTCAATATAGGTGGCCAAAAAAACCTATAGCGGAATAAGAAAGGGGTTACATTGAAGCCTTTCTAGAAACTAAAGAAACATTAGCAAACAGGGTAAACCCTGATCAGACTGATCAGACGGCTCATGTAGGAGCCGTATGATCTGGATCTACTATGTTTGCAATAATGTGAAAAGGCGTTAAGCTCATGTTGGCTTGGGGATACGGACGATTGCCCCATAGGACGATTACCCCTTAGGACGATTGCCCCAGGGACGACCCCCCGGACGACTGTCCCTCAGTAAAACTAGGACAACTGCACCTCGATTATAAAAAATATAGACAAGAGGGCCAGAATGGCCCTGAAGCGCTCACCAGACAATCAGAGGAGAAGATTTTCAAAGTTTTCACTATATGTTTCTATAGAAAACTAGCCGGCCCTGGGGCGGGCCAATTTTGACCCCAGGGGAATAATTTAGAAAATCTTGTAGGGGACCTGAACATGATGCTATGAGCCAAATATGAAAGCTGAGATTAACCTTCCAGTTTCAGAGAAGAAGATTTTCAAAGTTTTCTCAATATGTTTCTATTGAAAACTGCCCACCCCTGTGGCAGGGCCAATTTTGACCCCAGGGTCATAATTTATATAACTTTTGTAGAGGACCTGAACATGATGCTCTGTGCCAAATATGAAAGCTGAGAGCCTTCTAGTTTCAGAGAAGAAGATTTTCAAATATTTCACTATTTGTTTCTATTGAAAACTGTCCACCCCTGGGGCGGGGCCAATTTTGACCCCGAGACCATAATTTATATAACTTTTGTAGAGGACCTGAACATGATGCTATGTGCCAAATATGAAAGCTAAGAGCCTTCCAGTTTCAGAGAAGAAGATTTTCAAAGTTTTCACTATTTGTTTCTATTGAAAACTGCCCACCCCTGGGGCGGGGCAATTTTGACCCCGGGGCCATAATTTATATAACTTTTGTAGAGGACCTGAACATGATGTTATGTGCCAAATATGAAAGCTGAGAACCTTCCAGTTTCAGACGAGAAGATTTTCAAAGATTTCACTATTTGTTTCTATTGAAAACTGCCCCTCCCTGGGGCGGGGCCAATTTTGACCCCGGGGCCATTATTTATATAGCTTTTGTAGAGGACCTGAACATGATGTTATGTGCCAAATATGAAAGCTGAGAGCCTTCCAGTTTCAGAGAAGAAGATTTTTAAAGATTTCACTATTTGTTTCTATTGAAAACTGCTCACCCCTGGGGCGGGGCCAATTTTGACCCCGGGGCCATAATTTATATAACTTTTGTAGAGGACCTGAACATGATGCTATGTGCTAAATATGAAAGCTGAGAACCTTCCAGTTTCAGAGAAGAAGATTTTCAAAGTTTGCACTATATGATTCTATTGAAAACTGCCCACCCCTGGGGCGGGGCCAACTTTGACCCCAGGGCCATAATTTATATAACTTTTGTAGAGGACCTGAACATGATGCTATGTGCCAATTATGAAAGCTGAGAACCTTCTGGTTTCAAAGGAGCAGATTTTCAAAGTTTTACTATATGTTTCTATTGAAAACAAGGCACCCCTGGGGCGGGGTCAATTTTGACCCCAGGGACATAATTTATATAACTTTTGTAGAGGACCTGAATATGATGCTATGTGCCAAAGATGAAAGTTGAGATCCCTGTAGATTCAGAGGAGAAGATTTTTAAAGGTTCAAATTGTTGACGACGGACGACGAACGACGGACGACGCACGACGCACGACGCACGACGCACGCCGACGGACGACGGACAACGGGCGATCACAAAAGCTCACACTGAGCACTTTGTGCTCTGGTGAGCTAAAAAGCCTTTGTGATAAATAGAGCATTTGCTAACCATTGTGATAAATAGAGCATTTGCTCCATAGGAGTAAATGTTCTATTTATCACAATGGTTTCAAATCTACACAAATCTGAAATTTTCTTTTCTATAATCAATGCTCCTTATCAGTAGATTTATTCAAAGAGGTAGGATCTGAAAAAAGCCTTTGTGATAAATAGAGCATTTGCTCCATAGGAGTAAATGCTCTATTTATCACAATGGTTTCAAATCTACAAAATTCTGAAATTTTCCTTTTCTCTAATGAATGCTCCTTATCAGTAGATTTATTCAAAGAGGTATAATAGTCACTTTATGAAACCATTGTGATAAATAGAGCACTTGCTCCATAGGAGTAAATGCTCTATTTATCACAATGGTTTCAAATCTACACAATTCTGAAATTTTCCAAGAGGTAGGATCTGTAAATAGCCTATGAGTGAATGGGTTAAAACAGTGTGAACAAACAGACACTAATTCTGAAGCAGACACCTTTATAGAGTTTTGACCAGGAAGTTGCCCTCCCCAGTGATTATGTAACACAGATGGAGTATATGCAGTCCTTCTATAGCTCAGAGGAACCTTTATAGTGTAAAAGTCTATTTTAAAGTATAACCAACAGGACAGGGCCAATTTTAACCTCAGAACTATGATATTAACCAATGTCAATAAGGTATACTAAGTAAATCTATACACCAAATATCTAAGCTCTGTGACATGTAGTTTTTGACAAGAAGATTTTTGAAGTTTTCCCCATGCCTAACCTACGTGAGCCCAGCATTCTGCTACTTGTACAGAAAACAACAGTCAGCTAGAGAAAACAGGCCACCCCTGGGACCGTGGCGGGGCCAATTTTGACTCCAGGGACATCATTTATATAACTTTTGTAGAGGACCTATAGGTGATGCTATGTGCCAAAGATGAAAGCTGAGAACCCTGTAGATTCAGAGGAGAATACTTTTAAAGGTTCAAATTGTTGACGACGCACGACAAACGCCGACAGACGACAGACATCAGGCGATCACAAAAGCTCACCCTGAGCACTTTGTGCTCTGGTGAGCTAAAAAAGTGTTTTAGTATGCTTTTTTATCAATCATATATCATTAAAATATAATTAGATGTTTTTAATGATGGAATGCATTATACTTTACTTTATGATGAGTACAATATTTGTATTTGTTTATCCAAATTTACCTACATAATCTATCTAATACTTGCTCCAAAAACATTTTTGCATCATGCGGAAAAAACATTTGTAGTTGTATATTGTATATTATCCAAAACTTCCGTAAACTGTCAAACACATCTGCATTCATTTATGAGAGTCAGTGTGACGTGAGTTTGTGTCGCTTTAAAATAGTCTCTCCTTACTGTTGCCCGTGTTCAAGAGATAGTGGTCAGTTGGGAAGAATGTGGTGTTGAAACTGCATATAGCGGCCACAAAATACGAATAAAAATAAGAGCATGTGATTGCTTAATGCAGGACAAAACGAATACAGAATTCTCCCCGGAGCGTTTTATGCATAGCTGCTGCCATGTTTTAAGGTGCCAGATGTCTTAAACACCCAAACCTAGACTTCGTTGATCGATGCAGACATATTTTACTGTACTTACCTAGTATCTAAGCCAATGTAAAGGGCATTGATATCATTGGTATTGGCACAGCTGGCATTCGCCTAAAGGAAGTAGAAGCACTTTGATATAGGATAGTCTTTGTTGGAAACGACAAAGGGCAGTGACAAACGCCGTTCGGTGTGACTAGAGTCACAAGATGCCGTTTAATATCTTGATTTAAGAGCTAAATGTGCCAGATCACAAATATCCCCCGACGTTGAAACGGTGATAAACGTGCTACTAATGCTTTTTAGCATGCAGATTTTTCTGTTTTATAGAGCACATTAACACTTTATCATTTATCAAACAGAATTTAGCTTGTTTGTGAAACAGAGAATTACATTCGATGCTACATATAAGTGTCAGCTCTGTTTATATTCATATGTAACCTTAGCCTTATAAAACTGATTTTGCTAATAAAGACTCAGCGCTATCGTATGCTTAAATAGCCAGATATGTATGTTTTGTCTACAGATGCGTCATGTGTTGTTTTTGTTGTATACTGTTTTATTGTCACACATATTGTTATTGTCCTACATATGGCGCATGCCAGGCACGGACAACCCCATATATTTCGCCCCAGTTGGTGATACACGATAACTGAGTACATTGTGGCCTCACGCAGACAAACAAATGGTTTATAGTAGGTCAGACACGCTGCATTCCATGTCTACTGGCTAGTGGACAAACCCTCTTATTATACTGCAAAGTAAAATCCTCACTTCTGATTGGTTCTGACTAGCCGTGTACATGAGTTCATGTACCCTGTGAGCTGACAGGGTACATAGAAATTCCTCGACATCTCGACTCGGCTAAACAATAGCAAAATTCATAATAGACAACTTTTGATACGTAAAGAAATGAATTAAAAAAACATCAGTTTGAAATGACCAATAAAACAGTTTTTAGAGGAGTTATTATATCGTCCAGCCATCTATAATAACACGGACGCCGATGAAAGACCATACACACCACTTCGGATACCTTTGGGTAGAATTAATGTATTTAGGGCGTTTTTAGGGGAATTAGCGCGTTTAGTGATTCAACATACCAAAATGGATTTATATAAATTATCCGAACCGTAAAACTTTGCAGTATAATAAATTCGTTATACAGTTCTTTCCCAGGGTACATGACGATTTATTCCCGGCTGGTAAAATCATGTAACCCTCGCCTAACGGCTCGGGCAACATGATTTTCCTCAGCCGGGAATAAATCGCCTAACGGCTCGGGCAACATGATTTTCCTCAGCCGGGAATAAATCGTCATGTACCCTGGGAAAGAACTGTATAACTAATAATGTCCATTAACATACCCACGTTATGGAGAAAAAGTCCCTGTGCTCCCAGAGTAGCTTGTTTACTAATGACTTAGGGCGAGGTATCCCCAATAAAAACGTAAACAACTGACGTCAGGGATGTTGGTCCATACGCACTCTCTTAACAAACTATAGCACCATTTGAAGCCGCGCTATGACCACATATTGACTTGATCCCAATCTAGGACAACCGCACATATAGTAACGACATTGTGCCATATGGTAATTTATGCAGAAAGTTGATAAGTTTCTGATAAATGGTCGATAAGATATCGGTAGCTATCAGCCTTGATACCATTACTTTACAAACATTGTTTCTAATTATATCCAGCTGAAGAGTCTATATACAGTAGAACTTCTCTAAAACGACCACTTAATGAATAAATATATGTGTGCGTGTGCGTGTGTGCGTGTGAGCGCGTGCGCGTGCGTGTGTGTGTGTGTCTTTAAAAGCAGGTAATTGCTTCACGTAGGAGCTTTCGGCATAACATTCACCCCGCATGAAGCTACCACAAACAGCACACCAACAACCTTCACCAGACATAGAGGAGCGACGAATTTATAATATTCCAACCATCATGTCTCCACAAATACTATATTGTTATCATTCTTTAGGATCGTTACGACGTCAGCCTTGGAAGAATAATAAGGGAGTTATTCTTGAAACAAAAGTTAACATTACCTTGTTTGAATATCCATGTCAGAAAAAATGGCATCTGGATAATTATTTATTGTCTGATATTTTCAGCGGCTAGCTGTCTATTTCCATTCTTGTTTTAGTTTTCCACCAGATGAGAGACCGAGTAAATCGGTGTCTCTTCGACATCCAAGCTGTTCGACACTGGATCTATCTATCTATCTATCTATCTATCTATCTATCTATCTATCTATCTATCTATATATATATATATATATATATATATATATATATATATATATATATATATACATGTATATATCCTGCAACACCCCTTCGCGGAGATTACGTGCAGCTGCGCGTCAGTGCATGTTAGAAAAAAAGAAAAAAGGCAAAGTAAGATAGAAGGAACAGAAAGATGTATCATACAAAGAGTATATAAAAGTGTGATAGTGTTATAGACAATAAGTGAAGATGAAAGTAGGTTAAAAGCAGCGTTGTTTGCCTAGGGCATCGGATGGTAGAGTGTTTGGATCTCCGACCGGAACACATTTTCGGAAGTCGGAAATCATAGCAACACTGGGTGGGAGTCTGTTCCTCTGCACAACCACGAGGGGAAAGAATGGGTATTTGTATATATTGATGCTTGTGTGTATTTGTCTCAGAGAGTAAGGATTAATGTTTCTAGTCACTCTGGTGGGTTGTTGGAAATATGCTGGGATATCTATAGCAACGTGGCCATGATAGATTTTATGTAACATAGATAATTTAGCATCAGCCCGTCGTTACTCTAGAGATCTCCAGCCCAATTGGTTCAACATAGCGAAGACGCTGTCATGTGGCGAATACTTCCCCAACGTCCAACGGGCAGCCCGTCTTTGAACTATTTCTGTTTTGGTGATGTCTTGTTTAGTGAAAGGGCTCCACACAGTTGAGGCGTACTCTAAGTGTGGGGTCTTACTGGTCTTGTATGCAGTTTCACGTATAGCCTGGTTTGGGACTTTTATGTTTCTCTTTAGAAAGCCCAGTGTTTTATTAGCTGCTGATGTTACAGTGTGTATGTGATGGTTCCAGGTTAGGTTACTTGAGCAGTTGTTACCTAAAGCCTAGTGGAATCGGATGCAGTCAAAATTGCAGCAGATCTAACATTAAGCAGACGTTGCTGGTTTTTCATAACACAATGAGGGATGTTAGACAACGTCAGTAGTTGTAAAACGTTTTGGCTTTAACAGCAACGTTCTGTCTGCAAAATTAATAGACTGCTTCCACCTTTCCTTCTCGAATCGTCTTCCTTTTTATTTCATAAATATCATCACAATATAAAACTGTGTTGATCCTGATTAGATTCCGAGTAGTTCAACCTCTCATCTATATCAAAACTGCTTACACATGTGATCGCAGATTGACTTATGTCAGAGAATCAGTTTAATGAATTGCATTTAATGAGGAGTTCAGTCGGCTGGTTGTTTTACTGTAGCATAGACACGCGATTCTCTAATTAATGCCACCTTAACATATGAGACAGTGTGGACTTTTCTTGAGAGGACACCATTATTCATGACGAAAGATTTTGATTTTCCTACTTACGGGTCATATCTCTGACCTTGGAGAAATAAAACTGATTGTTATCATAAAAGGTCTTTAACCCATTCTCTCGTAGGCTGTTTTAGGCCCAACCTAAATCTATTGAAAAGGAGCATTTACTAGGAAAAAAACTGACACTTTTAGAATCGATATTTTGAAACCATTGTGATTAAAAGAGCATTTGCTACTTTGGAGAACTTCAAAAAGTTACTTTTACAGAGGATTCAAAAGGCGTTAATATGAGGACATTTGTTAAACTCAAACACACCTCGTGCGATACCGTTATAACGTTTGTGAACTATGGGATCCAGAAGAGACGTCGGGTAAACTTGCGTCTCATCGGTGACAGCATTAATTGGCACACTGATCATTCTATATCAAAACAAATGGAAAAATATTGGCCTGGAAATCTGAATAAGAAAACACATTCTTATGACGAACCTATCATTAACATTCTAACTGTTAAGCCATATCCCGCTATTCTCGATTCGCATTTGCAACTCAGCATCTCTTAGGTTCAAAGCTGTTTGCAACTCGGCGTCTCTTAGGTTCAAAGATGTTTGCAACTCGGCGTCTCTTAGGTTCAAAGCTGTTTGAAACTCGGCCAGTAGTTTCTCAAACTCTTGAACGAATCGGAAAAAAATCATATTACAACAGGTCCGAATTTGAGCAGACCCGAATTTTCAACGGCGTGGTAAGATATAACTTGTTATTATTACCCGTTATTATCTATCAATGGAATGATTTTCAGTCAGCCCATTTATTCTAATTTATGATATTGATGAGCATAGCTTTCAGTCAACTTGTCTGTATGAAGTGTGTTAATACAGTTTATGCTATTCCTTGCGGATAGTGATTTCATATCTATTGTATATCTTTTGCATATCTTTCACTGACCGGATGGAAAATCATGTAGTTCCTTCCGGCTAGCGATTTCATATATATTGTACATCTTTCATTGGCTGGATAGATAATCATGCGGATCGTTCCGGCTAGTGATTTCATCCATGTGAAGCGCTTTTGAACGCACATATCCAGTGTGAAAAGAGCGCTATATAAATGTGGTATAATAATAATAATAATTAGTTGGGCCTAGACTTGAGATAAATATATTTCGAATGAGGTGTGATTCGAATAATGTAGACTAACATAGATCTGTTTCTCATACTGTTTGCGTCGAATAATGTAAACTAATATTAGCTGTCGGTACACTGTTTGTGTCGAATAATGTAAACTAATATTAGCTGTCGGTACAATTTTAAGTTTCTGCAGAACAGTTAAACCTCTGTATAAAGAAGCCAGTTTTAAGACACACATCAGCTTTATCTGACCTTTTAAGTTCAGTTCTATCTACAATCAACTCGATTAACTACGCCGTTAAACCAAATTTCAAACAAAAGACAAGAGTATGTGCCCCACACAGTGTTACAGGAAAACCAGCCGTTATTCTTTACAAACAGTGTAAAAGCAGACCATCGAGTTACTCAGAGTCTGATCGGGATACAGACTCTTTGCAACGTGTTTCGACTCATGTGTTATAATTAAAAAAGTTTAGTATATCGGGGATTGAATTCGTTCGACTGACATAAACGTATACGTGCATCAAAATTATTCAAACATGGTATCTTGGTTCCAAGCTCTTATCGTACTGGTAGATTATTGAGACTAGGCAAACTTTATCTTGAGACGATTCTCAAATTTCAGTTATAAATATGTTACAGTAAAACCTGTCTTAAGCGACCATTAAGAATAAGTCTAATTATGGGTCTGTAAGGTAGGTGGTAGCTTTAAGTCTAATTATGGGTCTGTGAGGTAGGTGGTAGCTTTAAGTCTAATTATGGGTCTGTAAGGTAGGTGGTAGCTTTAAGTCTAATTATGGGTCTGTAAGGTAGGTGGTAGCTTTAAGTCTAATTATGGGTCTGTAAGGTAGGTGGTAGCTTTAAGTATAATTATGGGTCTGTGAGGTAGGTGGTAGCTTTAAGTCTAATTATGGGTCTGTAAGATAGGTGGTAGCTTTAAGTCTAATTATGGGTCTGTAAGGTAGGTGGTAGCTTTAAGTCTAATTATGGGTCTGTAAGGTAGGTGGTAGCTTTAAGTCTAATTATGGGTCTGTAAGGTAGGTGGTACATGTAGCTTTAAGTCTAATTATGGGTCTGTAAGGTAGGTGGTAGCTTTAAGTCTAATTAGGGTCTGTAAGGTAGGTGGTAGCTTTAAGTCTAATTAGGATCTGTAAGGTAGGTGGTAGCTTTAAGTCTAATTAGGGTACGTAAGGTAGATGGTAGCTTTAAGTCTAATTATGGGTATGTAAGGTAGGTGGTAACTTTAAGTCTAATTACGGTCTGTAAGGTAGGTGGTAGCTTTTCGCTGGACAAAAGTAATACAGAAAGCTCCTACAGGAACTTTGTGCACCACGTTTGCCCTGCTTTAAGCAATAACTTGCTTTTTAAGACTTATATCTAATGAATGAATGGCATCTTAAGACAGGTCCTGCTGTATCATTACCTTATAAATAGTCAAGTAATAATTAATGCTATCATGAACAGTACTTTGTATTATAATGACATATAACTTATGTTACCAGTGCTGAAATTGCACGCTCGAGTTTTATTACTGAACCCTTTCCCTCATATTGACGACTTTTGACTTTGTGAAACAATTGTGATAAATAGAGCATTTGCTCTATTTATCACAATGGTTTCCAACTACAAAATTCTAAAATTTTCCTTTACTCTAGTTAATGCTCCTTTCGGTAGATTTATTCAAAGATTATGTATCTAAAATAGCCTATGAAGTAATGGGTTAATAAATATACTGAGAACCCGGTCAGACAGCTCCTATAGGAGTCATCTGATCTGGATCTACCCTGTTTGGAAATGCGTTAAAATGTCTATATATATAAGGTAATGGGTTAAACCTGGAAAGTACGGTGTCAATAATATATATGTAACATAACATCTGGCTGTCACAAAGGAAGTATAAAGTCTTTGATACGGGGGCGCCTTTTGTTTCAATCCACATAAACAGCAGCGACAAAGGACGTTTGAAACAGCAAGAGTCACATTTCTCCGTTTAATCTTCTGATTTAAGAGTAAAACGTGCTAGATCACAAATTTCCCCGGAAGCTGAAACGACAATACACTTGAAACTAATGGTTGTTAGCATGCATAATATTCGGATTTCAAGAGCACGGGAACACTTTATCATTGAAAGATTAAACAGGATCTAGTTTGTAAATGAACTATTCCGTTTTATGTACTATTTTATAGCCATCCCTATAACACCTAGTACTCCCGTAATTACATGAATGGAATATAGACAAACGGCGCATATCCGGATCTGGTCTGCAATGTTTTCTGAGCTAATCAAATGAAGTGCATAATACATGTATATTGTTTGCGGATTGCCCTTAACTGAAAAAACAAATGGACGGCTTTCCCCATTTGGCTTGGACAATCATAGTATGGAAGTTTAGGGTTTAAACCCTTTTGATTTTACATTAATTATCTGTTCGCTAAATGAGACGCCTAGTTACATAGTCTTATCCAATCCCATTATCCCTTTACTCTATGAATATTCAGACAAGGTAAACTTACATAATGTATATGATCTAGATTAACTGTTATAATCCATGCAGCACATGGTCACCATTTCATCCTTTTGGCCGTGGCAGAAACAGTAGAATTATAGCTATAGGATATCATAAACAAACAGAGCAGACCCTGATCAGACGATTCCTTCAAGAGTCTTCTAATTTGGGTCTACTATTTTTGCAAAGACATAGAAAGGCTTATGGGGTGTTATCAGGATAATAAACAAGCAGTGCTGATCATGAGCATGGTTTTCTATACCAATCAATGAGAAAGTTTTTCAACAACGTGTAGTTCTATTGCCGGAACCCTTTACATGAAATATGCATGAGTTCCAATACTCCATTTGGACGAGTTTGCCAAAACAATAAGGCATAACATTGGTTAATGTGTATGTAAATCCTGAAAGTAGGAGAACCTTCGAAAGTAAAGGCAGCAATGCCAAAATAGAAAATTGCAGACTCGGTTTTATTGAGTCCGTCCAAGAGCAATAATAAATAGTGCAACACTTCTCACTTCCCTAGCAATGTCTTAAGCGATATTCAAGTTTCATAACCAAAAGCAGTGAAATTGATGATCCCGAAGGACCAGAAAATATAACAATACTGAGACCTGCTATTTATGACAATTCTAAAACAGGCTAAGAATTGAGCGGTTTAAACTCGTGAACGAGCCGTCTTACCAGGATCCGCTCTTTCTTTAATATGATATTACATTAATCGGATATAATGGCCCTCAGATCTGGGTCTACATTGATTGCAAATGACAGTGCACTCGTTCAAGAATTCAAAACAAAAGTTAACCATTTAAGAAACAGGGGCGCCTTTTGACACATTTGCAAACAGAGTAGACGGCTCTTGTAGAGGCCGTGTCTAACCAATGTGCATTTGTAATCCAACGTCTATTTGCTTATGGAATTATTGGGATCATATTCTACTGTTTCTTGCATGTTCAATCATGTGTTTTGTTTCTAAGCAATATTAATACATTTTACCTAACTGGCATGGCCAATAGCATGTGTTCATATGCCATAACAGAGAAAATACCAGTTATTCATTGTGTTACTATGCTGAACATGACTATTCGTCACGTGAACGGTTAAGAAGTATGAGAATGTAACATATACTTCATAAATGTAAATCTCCCATATTAACCAAAAAGCAGAGAGAATACTGTCAGTCATATCATGGGCACGTGGTGTCGTCACATGACTGGCATGACTGATATATGTATATTCGCGCGACCTTCGTAGACAATATTATGGACGTTTTGCTATTAAGTCACAGCTAACGCTGCATGACCTTTTTGTCAAGTATAGTATACCCTGGCTGTATCCAGATGCTATGTTATTAAACGCCTTTCGTATCCATACATGTCAGTAAATTGTACTATTTTGTCAGGTCTGCAAGGATTGCCAGCACCGATCCTTGAATTGCGTTCCATTGCATTCTTCTACTTGCGCAAAGAATACAAAAAGGGGCGTATGATAAGGTTGTGCACTTTTCGACATTCATCAAAGAGTACCATGCTTTTTTGCTGACTTGCAACATGAACTGTGAATACTGTGACTGACCTGGTTCTACACGGTTTACAATGCCTAATGGTACAGTGTAAATGCGACAGCTGAACTGGTTCTACACGGATTACAATAACTAATGATACAGTGTAACACTGTAAATGAGACAGCTGAATCGGTTCTACACGGCTTATAAAACCTAAAGATACCGTGTAATTGCAACAGTTGAATTGGGTCTACACGGTTTATAAACCTAAAGTTGCAGTGTAAATACAACAGCTGAACCGGCTCTATACGGTTTTGAATGTATTAAGATACAGTGATATACATCGCGGTTGATCTGGTTCTACACGGTTTATAAACCCTACAGATAAGTGCTTAACGCTATGGTTGAACCCGTGCCACACGGCTAGTAAAGCCTTAAGATACAGTGTTAAACGCGTCTACACGGCTAGTAAAGCCTTAAGATACAGTGTTAAACGCGTCTACACGCATAGTAAAGCCTTAAGATACAGTGTTAAACGCGTCTACACGGCTAGTAAAGCCTTAAGATACAGTGTTAAACGCGTCTACATGGTTAGTAGCCTTAAGATACAGTGTTAAACGCGTCTACATGGTTAGTAGCCTTAAGATACAGTGTTAAACGCGTCTACACGGCTAGTAAAGCCTTAAGATACAGTGTTAAACGCGTCTACATGGTTAGTAGCCTTAAGATACAGTGTTAAACGCGTCTACATGGTTAGTAGCCTTAAGATACAGTGTTAAACGCGTGTACACGGTTAGTAAAGGCTTAAGATACAGTGTTAAACGCGTCTTCACGGTTAGTAAAGCCTTAAGATACAGTGTTAAACGCGTCTTCACGGTTAGTAAAGGCTTAGTATACACACCGCGGCTGATCTGGTTCTACACGGTTTATAAACCCTTAAGATAAATGCTAAACGCCATGACTGAACTGATGCTATACGGTTTGCAAAGTCTTCATACACAGTGTTAAACGCGTCTACACTGTAAGAAAAGCCTTAAGATAAGTGTTAAACATGTCTTCACGGTTATAAAGCCTTAAGATAAAGTGTTAAACGCATCTACATGGTACATGTAAGTAAAGCCTTAAGGTACAGTATTAAACGTGTCTTCACGGTTAGTAAAGCCTTAAGATACAGTTTTAAACGCGTCTACGCAGTTAGTAAAGCCTTAATATACAGTGTTAAACGCGTCTACAGGTTAGTAAAGACTTAAGATACAGTGTTAAATAATAATAATAATAATAAAGACTTTATTTCGAGAGGGTACGTAACACAATTAGTACAGACAAGCAACTAATCTCCCTTGTGGCCCTCAAACGCGTCTACACGATTAGTAAAGCCTTAAGATACAGTGTTGAACGTGTCTTCACGGTTAGTAAAGCCTTAGGATACAGTGTTAAACGCGTCTTCACTGTTAGTAAAGCCTTAAGATACAGTGTTAAACGCGTCTTCACTGTTAGTACAGCCTTAAGATACAGTGTTAAACGTGTCTTCACGGTTAGTAAAGCCTTAGGATACAGTGTTAAACGCGTCTACACGGCTAGTAAAGCCTTAAAATACAGTGTTAAACACAACGACTGATCTTACGCGGTTTGCAAAATCTTAACACCCAAAGACTGGTGGACAATGGTACAATCTGTTCGCAAAAGTTCATGTGCTCTTTTTTCTGTATGATATAATTCACCCATAACCTGTCATTGACACGCTCATAAAGAGACTTTAACCCATTAACAATGTACTCCCACACCATCTACAGTAAAGTAACTGAATTCAACGTTTTCACATTGATGAGGGCACAGGAAACAAAATATAATTGATATAATTATGGCATTGATATCGTGTTGGTTCGGCAAACAGTGTAGACTCTGATCAAAGAGCTCGTTCAGAAGGCCTCTAACCTGGGTCTTTATTGTGTGCTTATGCTCAATTTACAGCATTGTGGGTGTTAAGGACTTAACCTTCCGCATGCTGGGAATTTTCAACAACGTTTTTTCTTCTTCGTTATGGCAGTACAAGACATAAACTATATTTTAGTTCAACCGTTCTGGGTGTCGTTTCAAAAGACATTATCAGAGTAACAAATAGTTTGGATCCTGATGAGGAGCCGGGTTACTTGGCGTCTCATCTGGATCCAAACTATTTGCAAATGAAATCTCCAAAAGGCCAGTAGCATGCTAAACGCTAAGAAATAGAGTTGGAAGGCATTGATCTGAAACAGATGGCCGATATTTTGGTCTAATGAATATCAGCGAAGTCCAGACGGCAAAATCGATAGCAACAGGGAACATACCAGTAAAGAAAATGTCTGCACCAGCCGAGCATTTATATGACGATTTAGAAACGAAGAAAAATAAAGAGAACAACGTTTTGTCTGCAAAATTAGACAACGTTGACCTGCTTTAACCATTTACTTCATGACTATTCATGAACGAAATAAAGTCATCATGAATATTAATTAGCTGGAGTTTTACAATAACTTCAGAACATATTTTGGCTAAGACCAAAACTGCGTTATTTCATAATCAAACAGAGCATACCCTTATCAGACGATTCCGTACAGGAACCAACCCCGATAGCACCGGTCGGTATCACTTCTGCCCTTCATTAAGCAATCTGCTTTTACAATTCTTTTTATTGATCTGTATTCAAATGCGAGTCAGTAAGACTTCGCTAGAGATGAACAAATGTTAAAAAACGTAAATATTAACCAAGTTCATTCCGATCCCTAGCTCACCATGAAATAAGAAAGAAATCATCCATTGACAGTAAACTGGTAAACGATCATTAACAGAAAGGCTAATTGAGGGTAATTGAGTGTATTTAATGCTACAAAAACCAATTGTTGGTCTTTAATGCTAAAATGGCTATTTGTTAATATTGTATGAACTGTAAGTATCCGGTGCTAAAGAGGCTAAAATTTGAGTATTCAATGTTACTAAAGGTTAAGTGTGTAAATGTGTGTATTTTATGTTACAAAAGGCCAATTGTGACTCTTTTGTGCTAACAAAAGGCTTAAAAGTACATGTAAGAGTCAAAACACACAACCGCCCAAACAGCACCACGGCGACAAGCAGCGTAAGAGGCGGATGAGAGTATTGTATGTCACTTGCATAACCTGCAAGAGAATGATAACAACATAGATTACATGGACGGGGAGTCTTTTTACGGCCACCACACGGCACAAGCAATACTGCTGTGATAATAAAAGTACATGTAAGAGGCATGCAGGAAACACCGCATACAAAACACTCAACCGCCCAAACAGCACCACGACGACAAACAGCGTAAGATGCGGATGAGAGTATTGTATGTCACTTGCATAATCTGCAAGAGAATGAAACAACATAGATTACGTTAATGTAAGAATCCAATGCTTAAAAGGCTAATTGTGAATATTTGTTCGGAGTTTTTTCTCAAGTAACTGATTAGACATATTTTGGACACGCTTAAAGTCTGACCAATCAGATGTTTTAGAATGAACTCAGAATCAAGCAAAAAGTTTGATAACCTCGAGATCAGGAATTACTGTGTTGTCCTGATAATGCATACTGTAGATATTAAGATAAAACCATCCCCCAAATTTGCATTGTCTAATCAATGATTTGGATCTAATTGAGTCACCCATCATCTGATCAGTATCTAACTGTTTGACAGTCAGTTTCTACGTTGAACTTAGCAGGCAAAGTGTAAATAATTCTACGAAACCATTAATTTGTTCAAACAATATTACATGTATATTGTAAAACCATATTGTATAATGTGGAATGTCCAAGTCAATGAATTTAACAATGGTAGAATCAGACCATCAAACAACGAAATATTTGTTGTCGGCCTAAACAATCGTCTAGTTTTTTTCACAAAAAACAAACAGCAAAAAAACCCAATATATTTGTTGCCGACCTAAATAATCGTCGTGTCCTTTCACAACAGCAAACAGTAAACAATTTATTTTTGTTGCGAACTTAAACACCCGTCGAATACTTGACATGCAATGACAAATAAATTGATGCTAACACCTTAAATCCTCGATTCTTTTAACACTTTCCCTCATATAAACGGATGTTCACGCTTTTGCAAACAGAGAAGACCCATGATCTGCTCGGTTTGCTAAAGGAATTTGATAGACCTGTTTCTTTAATTTATAAAATGGCTACAATGTTCCTCCTTCCATATTTCATTAAGTTTTATGTTGTATGTATTTTGTCCATGAATATTCAGTAGGTATTGAAATTTGGAATAAACATAGAACAGGGAAAGGGCTAAGAAATAAAACGACAAAACATATGTTGTCTATCTAAACAATTGTCGATTGCTTTCAGAAATCATATGACAAAACAGTTGCTGTCACCCTAAAAGCATTTCTGAAATCAAGTCTTCAAACAGCAGGAAAGTGGATGAATTACGGCCAAGTCACATCAAAACAAGGCGCATAAAACCGCCATATGTTCTATTCCGGGAAGACATATTTATGGGAGACGTTGGTGAACAGCTTGCCTGCAGGATGTCAGAAATAATGATCAATCACCGTCGACAAAGCCAAAGGGCAACCACCATTGCTTTCATCAAAGTCAACAGTTTCCATTTTTAAACTAATTATTACCTTTGAAGACATACTTATAATACTGCAACATTGCTGTGTTTTAACCATTTACCTGAACGCTGTGTATCTGTACGCCAGAGTTCGTTTGCGAATGATTTCATAAATATATTAAGCAGTATGTCAATTCAGTTATTTAATATGAACCGCTTCTTAGTCGTATTGTATTGCAAATAGTATAGGCCCAGAAAAGCTACCGCACCTCCGATGTCTGATCATGGTCTACATTATTTCCGCCCATCATTATTGGTAGTAATACGTGTAGCAAGCATTGTACTTCTATAAATCTTGACCAGAGTCATTGGCATAAAAGTAACGTCTGATCTGGGTCTACAGTGCTTGTAATATTACAAAACCAATTTGCAAGACAAAGTCCTATCATAACTCATTATTTGGTATAGTAAAATCATATGACTGAAGTATATATCCATAGATACGTTACAGATGTCCAGAAAAGATTCATAAATTAAAACATTTTCAAGAACAACTTCTTTTTGTCTCCACCAAACCCTATATTGTGACCATTCTTTAGAGTCGTCTCGATGATACTGTTTGGTGGAGAAATTACGCTTTATTATTGTTGCTCTGTACATTACTAAAGACTAGTCTGTTCCGGCAAATTTTGAATTCAATGGTAAATGTATGGGAAAACAGTTTCATTTCAACTAACATATTACTTTGAGCTGTACAACTAACTAGGTTAAAAATATTCCTCTTTTTGTTACAGAAATGGGGTCGGACTACAAGTTCTACCAACTTAGTTTACTGTGTTACACCTAGTCGCAGCTTGTGTCAATATGGGCCGTAACTCGTTCAAACGTACCCAGTCACGCCGCAAGTGCACAATTATGTTGTAAAGAGAAATGCGTACAAATGGTATTAGTATGGCAAATCAAATCAATATCATGTTGAAAACATATTATCTGCATAAACCCTTCACTGAATTCAGATTCGTTAAAGTTTTTTAAAAACTATTGAATTGTGTCAAACAGATTGAATGCTGATGAGACGCCGAGTATAAGGAGACCTCGCACACCTTGTTCAAAACCTGTGAAGTACATTTATAACGATAATTTCTTCTATCGTGTTTAACTCATTCCCTCCTAGTGACGCATTTTGACACCTCGGTAAAAGACATTTTTGAAACCATTGTGATAAAAAAGCATTTGCCCCGTAAGAGCAAATGCTGTATTTATCACAATAGTTTTAAACTACGCAATTCAAAAACATCATTTTCTCTAGTAAATGCTCCTTTTCGGTAGACTTATTCGAAGAGGTTGGGTCTAACATAGACTAGGGGGAAAGGGTTAACATTCAGTGTGCAACGTGAGAAAGTAAGCTTGTCTGTCACAATAGTTTGAATTTAGATAAAAAGCCGAACAACTCGGCATCCCCTCCTACAGCGTTTGTATTCCTACAGAAGCCATAATAACACGGTAGGAGAATATCACCCACCACTCCGCCCAAAAAAGCAGGTTCATAGTGGTACTGTAACGCTCACCTGGTTAGTAGGACAACTGATTGTTCCTCTACCTAATTGTTTTGACCACTATAGATCATTGAAATACAGGACAGTTTAATCAATTCTAAAGTCTATTTTAGCTATTAAGTTCCAATGCTATACTTATACAGCACACTAAAACCATTTTTATAACTATCATAAGGGACCGTCTAATAATTAATATGAAGTTTGATTAAATTCCATTCAGTAGATTAAGAGGCGTTTACAGAAAAAAATTATGTTCATGGAACGCGTGACATGTTGATACAGCCTATCGAAAGCTTTTATAAAATTTTGATAGAGCATGGTTTAAGTATCATTCTTGTGATATTTGGTCAACTCTCAGTCAGTGAATTAGGAGGGATATCATTTAAGACAGTGTTCGTTAAAACTTACATTATGTACCTAGACATGTTATAAAGAGAAAATATGCATCAGTATATAATACACTATGAGACAAACCGAAGCTTGAACGTCACGTATAAAATGAACTTGGTTCATTTACGTCATCACAAAAGGTTTGATTAACCCGTTACTCCATAGATACGCCGCCTTTCTACGCCTTTGCAAACAGAGTAAATCCAGATCAGACGGCTCCTATAGGAGTCGTCTGATCATGGTTTGCTCTGTTTGCTTATGATATAATATAGATATTATAATAATTAATCTACTTACTATTCATGACATCATTTGTACATGGATATGAACCCTTTAGCTGATAATAATCCCAACTTTTCGAGTCTTTGAAAACAGGAGACCCAAAATCAGACATGTCTTGTAGGAGCAGTCAAGGCAAGGAATACTCTGTGCTCATACAAATGTATGTTATACACCAAAATCTATTACATTTTGTCATGGCAATGGATTTTCTGTTTTCACATTGAAAACCAAAAGCAGCTATTAAAAAAGGTTTGTTTGAATATTAATAAATGGTTTTATTCAGAAAATAGCCATTCTCGTTGTACGCAATGTTTCTCTCTTTTTTGAAAAACAACAATTTGCTAAGCACGCCAAAGAGAACCATGTTTCCGCTATATGTGACCTGACGCACAATGTCAAACAACCTGGCTCAAGATGAGACGCCGTGTAACATGGCCTCTCATCACGATTGAAGCTGTTTGACACTCGTTTACTAGTTTCTCATAAGCTTGATCGAAACGAAAGTAGTCAAAATTGCGCCAGTACAAAATTTCGGCAGATACACACCAGGGTAAGGGAGAATATAACCAACAGCAGACGACACAGGGCGGAATGATATCAATGCTTGCCAGACGACAAAATCGATATCAACAGAATTGAAAATAGTGGAACGTTCTCCGTGCCTTAGAAAATTACATTAGCCTCTAGCAATTCGCTTAGTCTCTTTGAATAAATTGTTCAGGGCCACCAGTTGTCCTGACTCTTATCCCGCTATCCGTGACCTGACACGATTTGCAAACATCTTGGATACGGAATGGAACACCACCGAGTCACGTGGCCTCTCATCAGGATCGAAGCTGTTTGACACTTGGTTAATGGTTTCTCAAACGTTTGATCGAATTACAAGTAGTCACAAATGTACCAGGCTCAAATCTGAGCAAGCATTAATTTGGTCATGGCTAGATTAGGGAATGTGCATTTTTTAGATGTTAACACATTCACTTAGTCTTGGGTGATAGGATGTATGTCGTGTTGAGAATGCAAATTCGACTTGCATGTAGTTCACCAGCCTTTAACAAGTATGAGCGACTTTGTATATATGATGGATAATACGGTGGCTAATCATTCGTAATTGAGCAGACACACATAGAGGGCTGAAACAGATACAGAAAGACATGCAGAGAAATGGAGAGCATGAGAACGATACACATACAAAGAGGGAGATGGAGACAGAGAGATAGACAGAGAACGAGAGAGTATAAGAAAAAGGGACAGACAGAGAAATAGAAGAGCGAGAATGAGAGACAGACTGAGAAAGAGTGAGAGTGATAGAGCCTGACATACAGAGAAAGAGGGAGTGTGGGAATGAGAGACAGACAGAGGAAGGGAGAAAGGGAGAAAAAGATACAGACATATCAATGGAGAGTAGGAAAGAGGTTTATAGAAAGGGGGAGATTAAAAGACACAAATCGAGAGAGGGAGAGAGTAAAAAAGAGAGACAGAGAGAAACAAGGAAAGCGAGAAAGAGATAGACAAACAAAGGAAGGGAATGTGAAGGCGAGAGAGACAGACAAAGAGAGAGGGCGATAATAAAGGAATACAGAGGTAATAAAATATTGACATACATACAGAGACAACTAGATACGTACACATATATACAGAGCCATTGATATAGATATACCTATATACAGAGACAACGCTAAAGATAAACAGATATACAGAGACAACGATATAGATAAACTGATAACATAGACAGATATATAGACAGAGAGACACAGACAGCGATACAGAATCACTGGTAAAAACGTATACAGAGAGAAACAGAAGAAGATACAGAGATAGACAGGGAAAGACAGGGAAAAAAAGAGAGACATCCAACCAGACAGCCAGACAATCAGTCAGTCAGCCATCCATCCAGCCAGCCAGACGGACAGACAGACAGTCATACAGACAGTCAGGCAGATAGAGAGTCATATAGACAGAGAGGGAGGAATGCATACAGACAGGGACAGAAAGAGACAGATAAAGACAGATATACATGTACAGAGACATATAGAAACAGAGATACGGATAGAGATACAGACAGATATATATGCAGCCAGACATACACATATACAGACAGACTGATATACAGACATACAGGCTGAAAGCCAAGACAGACAGACAAGACAGACAGACAGAGACGGATTGAGACAGAGACAGAGACACCGGCAGACAGCCGGTCAGGCACACAGATAAAATCTTAAACAATAACACATATAGACAGAGAGACAAACCAAGACATTAATGCAGAGTCACATGGTGATAAAAAGAGACCGATACACAGAGAATATGCGTGTGGATTTAGATGGGGCTTAAATGTAACTCATACAAAAAATAAAGTCCGGGAAAAAAATAATGTCTGCTCTAATTTGAACCTGATACAAGTTTGACCTCTGGCCTTTGTTAAACTATTGACCAAGTGTCAAACAGCTTGTATCCTGATGAGACGCTAATTTACTCGATGGCTCACCTGAATCCAAGCTATCTGCAAATACCTGTTTCAGAAGAGATTGAAACTGGTTCAAATCACAAGACAATGTGTGGAGCGACAAGATTTCGCACGGCTTATCGCACTGAAATATCAAAGTACTGATAGTACTGAAAGTGTCTGTGTTTTTGGAAAGAAAAAGTGTTGAATACAGTAGAACCTCTCTAAACCGGACAAAAATAAACATTAAGGATGGGCGTTAACGACTGCTGTATGCTGAAAATTTCCGTATCGTTGTCAGCCTGCATCAAGCAGCCACCTATTATGTTTATTTTCTGTTCGATCTAGAGAGGTACTACTGTATTTCGGTGGTTTGTTTGCGAGTTATTTTTTATGTTCCCAGATGTTGAAATCTTATCTGAAGGTAGTTGGTGTTTTGCATGATTTATGTAAATATTTCAAACGCAATTTCCAAATCTGAAGTACAACACATTCAAGGCATAAGTCGATCAGTGTCAAGAAATATTGATTTTCCGAAAAACATTATATAAATATATTGATGTAAATATATACAAAAATAAGTTTGGAATTAGTTAAATATTGGAATCTAACAAACATTACAAGTAGATAATCAAGAATGTTTGTATTGTTTTACATGCTATAATGGTATACTCAGATCTTTTGAACAACTTCAGATCATCTGAAATTGTTCATAGATTTTGAAATGGGAGGAAAACAAAGAGTACATGTAAATATATTCCTGATGGAAATTTTATTGTAGACAATGGCAAGAAAAAGTACAAAACAGCAAATAAACATATATTGCAAGTAAAGCATCTGTTTGAATGTAATAAAAAATGTAATCAAATGTTAAATCGAAACATGGTTGTATTTCCACTTTTACCCGATTTTTGTAAAACCTCTGTTGAACAGCCATTCAGATGTTAATTGACAATTCCTTATGATAGGTAGAACTTGAATGCAAATTGACAACCCTTTTCGTTGCATTAGGCTGTCACTGTAATCATAGGTCATCATGGTTAAAAACAAGTGGCTGTTCAATAAAGGTTATTGAAACATTAAATGGAATCATGAATAGTAACTCTTACATCTAAACTAAATAGCTACACTACATATGATACAGAAACATTGACAGGCAAACCATATTTCAATAATAATGTTCAGATATGCTATAGTTTTCAACTTTAAAGTGGAAGTCCTTACAATGATCGCATATTTTCAAGAATAGCATAACACTTGGTATTTGTTATGCTCTATCATTATTATGAAGGTTCCCAATTTGAACTTATTTCGAAAACCGATTTCATCAATACTGATCATTTTTGTTCTACAACACAATATTATCAGCCTTTTCCGTTAAGGTTTTCCGTGTTTTGCCGATGATCACCCGATCCCTCCATTGTTTACGTAATAGCTTTCTCGGAATATACAATATACTACTTTTCAGCATGTAAACAAATGAGTTTTGTATATTTTAAGTGTTTATGAAACGCATCAAATGTAGGGACATCCCGTTTAAGACATTGCAGGGTTTCACAATTTGGAACAAGAGAACCATGATGGTCCATCGCTCACCTGGTTTCTATACACTTATGCATACACTGTATTTCTATGTAAAAATTAGTCGGCTTCAGATTCGGGCCAAAATGAAACCAAGGGCCAAAATTTTAGGCCTGGATGTTACAATTTGAACAATAAAGGAACATTAGGTGATGCTTCATATAAATTTCAAGTCTGGGCCTTACAATTTCACAGAAGGAGATTTCACAGAAGCCCTAGCGGGGCCATTTTGGTCCAGGTCTCATAATTTGAACAATCTTAGTAGAAACCATTAGTTGATACTACATACCAATTTTCTAGGCCTTACAGTTTCGGAGTAGAAGATTTTTAAAGACTTACCAATAAACAAGAGGGCCAGAATGGCCCTGAAGCGCTCACCAGACAATCAGAGGAGAAGATTTTCAAAGAGTTCACTATTTGTTTCTACTGAAAACTGCCCACCCCTGGGGCGGTGCCAATTTTGACCCCAGGGCCATAATTTATATAACTTTTGTAGAGGACCTGAACATGATACTATGTGCCAAATATGAAAGCTGAGAGCTTTCCAGTTTCAGAGAAGAAGATTTTCAAAGATTTCACTATTTGTTTCTATTGAAAACTGCCCAACTCTGGTGCGGGGCCAATTTTGATACCCGGGACCATAATTTATATAACTTTTGTATAGGACCTGAACATGATGCTATGTGCCAAATATGAAAGCTGAGAGCTTTCCAGTTTCAGAGAAGAATATTTTCAAAGTTTTCACTCTTTGTTTCTATTGAAAACTGCCCACCGCTGGGGCGGGGCCAATTTTGACCCCAGGGCCATAATTTATATAACTTTTGTAGAGGACCTGAAGATGATAATATCTCAAAATATGAAAGCTGAGAGCCTTCAAGTTTCAGAGATGAAGATTTTCAAAGATTTCACTATTTGTTTCTATTGAAAACTGCCCACCCCTGGGGCGGGGCCAATTTTGACCCCAGGGCCATAATTTATATAACTTTTGCAGAGTACCTGAGCATGATGCTTTGTGCCAAATATGAAAGCTGAGAGCTTTCCAGTTTCAGAGATGAAGATTTTCAAAGATTTCACTATTTGTTTCTACTGAAAACTGCCCACCCCTGGGGCGGTGCCAATTTTGACCCCAGGGCCATAATTTATATAACTTTTGTAGAGGACCTGAACATGATACTATGTGCAAAATATGAAAGCTGAAAACCTTCTGGTTTCAGAGGAGAAGATTTTCAAAGTTTTACTATATGTTTCTATTGAAAACAAGACACCCCTAGGGCGGGCCAAATTTCACCCCAGGGCCAATATTTATATAACTTTTGTAGAGGACCTGAACAAGATGCTCTGTAACAAATATGAAAGCTGAGAGCTTTCCAGTTTCAGAGGAGAAGATTTTCAAAGTTTTCACTCTTTGTTTCTATTGAAAACTGCCCACCGCTGGGGGGCGGGGGGGGGCAATCTTGACCCCAGTGCCATAATTTATATAACTTTTTAGAGGACCTGAGCATGATGCTGTGTGCCAAATATGAAAGCTGAGAGCTTTCCAGTTTCAGAGATGAAGATTTTCAAAGATTTCACTATTTGTTTCTACTGAAAACTGCCCACCCCTGGGGCGGGGCCAATTTTGACCCCAGGGCCATAATTTATATCCCTTTTTGTAGAGGACCTGAATATGACGATATGTGCCAAATATGAAAGCTGGGAGCCTTCCAGTTTCAGAAAAGAAGATTTTCAAAGATTTCACTATTTGTTTCTATTGAATCTGCCCACCCCTGGGGCGGGGCCAATTTTGTCAGCGGGCAATAATTTATATAACTTTTGTAGAGGATCTGAACATGATGCTATGTGCCAAATATGAAAGCTGAGAGCCTTCCAGTTTCAAAGATGAAGATTTTCAAAGATTTCACTATTTGTTTCTACTGAAAACAGCCCACCCCTGGGGCGGGGCCAATTTTGACCCCAGGGCCATAATTTATATAACTTGTAGAGGACCTGAACATGATACTATGTGCCAAATATGAAAGCTAAGAACCTTCTGGTTTCAGAGGAGAAGATTTTCAAAGGTTCAAATTGTTGACGACTGACGACGGACAACGCACGTCGACGGACATCAGGCAATCACAAAAGGTACCCTGAGCACTTTGTGCTTTGGTGAGCTTAAAACTGATGAGCCATGGGGTGGGGCCATTTTTGGCCCTGGGGTCACAATTTGAACAATCTTGGTAGAATATCAATAGACTATGCTACATACCAAATATCAAAGGTATAGGCCTTACAGTTTTAGAGTAGAAGATTTTTAAAGATTTTCCTATGAAAAACTGATAAGCTCGGGCAGGGCCAGGAATCATAATTTGAACAATCTTTGTAGAGGACTATTAGATGATGCTACATACCAAATATCAAGGCCTTAAGGTTTCATCAGAAGATTTTTAAAGATTTTCCTATGAAAAAAACCATTGTGATAAATAGAGCATTTGCTCCTAAAGGAGCAAATGCTCTATTTATCATAATGGTTTCACAAAGTGACTTTTACTGAGTTGTCAAAAGTCGTCAATATGCGGGAAAGGGTTAAGTGTATGTTAGGCAAATTATTGAAAGAAAACCATGTGCTGAAGAAAGAGCAAACAAGTTTTTCAGAAAAATGATGTTGCAGCAACTCAATAGAATTAAGTTACAATCTAGTTACAATCTTTTATCCCATTCCCTGATATGTTATTTTCGATTCAACCTCTATGAACAAATCTACTGAAAAGAAGCACTTACAAGAAAAACAGTAGATTTTAAACCATTGTGATAAATAGAGCATTTGCTTCTTTGCTCTATTTATCACAATGGTTTAAAAAAGTGACTAACATACATTATTATTATTATTATTATACCACATTTATATAGCGCTCTTTTCACACGGGATATGTGCGTTCAAAAGCGCTGTACATGAATGAAATCAATAATCGGAACGAACCGTATGATTATCTATCCAGACAATGAAAGATTTACAATAGATGTGCAATAAATATAAAAATCACTAGCCGGACGGTTAGTGAAGGATATACAAAAAATATACAATAGATATGAAATCATAAACCGGAAGGAACGGCATGGTCGTCCATCCAGTCAATGAAATGTATGCAATATATATACAATAAATATAAAATCACTAACCGGTAGGAACCACATGATTATCCACCCGGTCAATGAAAGATATGGAATAGATATACAATAAATGTATAACCACTAACCGGTAGGAACCGCATGATTATCCACCCAGTCAATGAAAGATATGCAATAAATATACAATAAGTATAAAGTCACCAACTGGTAGGAACCACATGATTATTTATACCAAGTCGGTGAAATATAAGCAATATATATACAATAAATATGATATACAATAAATACGAAATCACTAACCGGTAGGAACCACATGATTATCCATTCGGTCAGTGAGAGATTGATTCCTACAGCATATCCCAAGGGCTGCAATGGCAAAGGAATCGTAAGGTATGAGAATTGATGATTATAAGCTACTTTCCCTAAACTGTCCTAGTAGTATATGTTGAAGAAATGTGTTTTCAGAGATCTTTTGAAACATGCCAGTGAGCTTGCATCTCTAATGCCTGATGGCAGATCATTCCAGAGTTTTGGAGCTGCATTCATGAAACTTCTCTCACCGTATTTTACCTTACGACTTTTTGGTACAACCAACGACAAGGAGCTACTTGCTGACCTTAATTCTCTGCGGGGCCGATACACGTCAAGCATGTCGACAATGTACTTGGCGGATTCGTTGTGCATGGCTTTATACGTAAGTGTCAGAATTTTGAATTCAATGCGATGTTGAACCGGAAGCCAATGAAGTTCTTTCAAAACAGGCGTGATATGATCATATCGAGGAGTCCTGGTTATGATGCGGGCTGCTGTGTTTTGAACTCTTTGGAGTTTCTGCAGTGTGCTTTTTGAAATTCCATGCAGCAATGAGTTGCAGTAGTCTATTTTTGATGTAACCAGAGAGTTCACCAAAGTCTTGGTAGCATCAGGTGAGAGGTACTTTCTTATATGACCTATTCGTCGGAGCTGTGCATAACTAGACCTACACACCGAATTGATGTGTGATGCCATATCCATTTGTGAATCGAGCCATGTACCGAGATTCTTTATACACAAAGACGGTTTGATCTTAGAGGGGCCTACTTGCACATGAATGTCTTCAGGTACTACTGTGTTTTTTGCATGAAACAGGATGACCTCAGTTTTGTCAGTATTGAGCTTCAGCATGTTCTGGTGCATCCAAGAGACTATTTCGTTGAGACAGATCTCAATTCGTGATAAAGCTTCTTGTTGACAGGAAATGTCTTTGGGCTTAAAGGATAGGTATAATTGCGAGTCATCGGCATAAAAATGGTGCTTTAGCCCATGGTTTCTGCAGATTGAGCCGACAGGTTTTGTGTACATGATGTAGTTTTTTGGTCCAAGGACCGATCCCTGTGGCACGCTATATGTCATATTTACTGGGGTGGACAACTCCCCATCTACTGACACTATTTGATAGCGGTCATTTAGATAGGAGGTCATCCACTCAAGGGGTTTCCCAATGATTCCGAAGTCTTTTTCAAGGCGCTTTAGCAATGTTTCGTGATCGATAGTGTCAAATGCAGCCGATAAGTCAAGCATCACCAGAACTGTTGTTTCACCTTTATCTAGGGATTGAAGGATGTCATTCTGAACTTTCAGAAGAGCAGTCTCTGTTGAGTGATGCTTTCGGTATGCTGATTGATAGTGCTCATGTAGATTGTTTGAGTTCAGGTGGGACTCAATGCGTTTGTCAACCACTTTTTCTAACACTTTGGAGACAAATGGCAGATTTGATATAGGCCTATAATTCTTAAGTTCATTTGAATCGAGATCCGGTTTCTTTAAAATAGGTCTGACATGTGACCTTTTGAAACTTTTTGGAACATAGGCATTGTCTAAAGAGGAGTTTACAATGTTTGTCAAAATCGGTAGGAGTTCATCAAGGCATGACTTTAATAGCCATGTAGGTATTGGATCCAGTTCGCAAGACTTACAGGGGGATGCCTTAATGATCTGTCCTACTTCTTCTACTGTAGCTGTAGCAAACTTTTCTAATACGTTTGTCGAATGCTGCATCTCAGTGTCAATCGTCGCACTGGATACAGTGCCTGATGCAATATCAGCACGTATTTTGTCCACTTTGTCAACGAAAAAGTCACTGAATTCTTGTGCAAGATGCTTCGAGGACGAAGTCTTAGGCAATGAGATGTCACTAGTTGAACCTAGCAGATGCTTAGTGACTCTGAAAAGACTTTTTGAGTCTGCCTGGCATGCTTCAACTTTCTCTGAGTAAAAATCAATCTTTGACTTAATTAGTAGCCTGTTGACTTTGGCACACTGTTCTCTATATAGCTGATGATCTATTGTGAGTTTGGACTTTTTCCAGTTCCGTTCCAACTTGCGCCTTACATGTTTAGCATCATGCAGTTCCTGGGTATACCAAGGGCATGATGGTCTGAGCATGCATGCATCAAAATGCATCAATATGAGAGAATGGGTTAAGGATGAAGCAAAACTAGTCTTGACATTAAGTAATTAAAATATCTTCCTTTTCAATCTAATTATATATACTATTGCATTAAACATGTTACATATTTATATAAATACACTATATACATTGACATACTATGTTATACAATGATGATCCATGTTATCCCTTGTTCATAAACATACAATGTTTATCAGAAACTATGATCAATTTGAAGTTTTACTTAACCCTTTCCTACATAAATACGCCTTTCTACGCCTCTGTTAAAGTAACTTTTGGAAACTACATGTATTGTGATAAATAGAGCATTAATTGCTCCTTGGGAACAAAATTAATGCTCTATTTTACAATTTATCACAATGGTTTCAGAATTACAAAATTCTAAAAAAAATCTTTTCTCTAGTTGATGCTCCTTTTCGGTAAATTTATTCAAGGAGGTTGGATCTAAAAATAGCCTATGAGGGAATGGGTTAAGAAAAATTCATTCTGGTCCACATTATCAAGCACTTCACTGCCACAGCCTGAATTGTATATTCTGATCTACAGTACTTTAATTAGCAGACAGAGTAGACCTTAGTCAATAAGTTATCATAGGGGCTGTATGATACTGATGTACCCTTTTTGTAAAGACTTAAAAGGGGTGTAAATGTTAAAAGGATAAGGTTACCAAATTTTACTGACATTACATAGCATCATACATTAAAAACAAGATTCAAGGATTGGTGAAGCACCAGGGTCTATAAACCAATGCCCTTTTCAACAAAAATTACTGTGCCTTCATTGGACCCTAGGGGATACACTAGTTAAAGGGACATTCAAAAATGATTAAAAGAGATATTCAGCTCTTATATATATGTATATTGCCATCTGGTTGTCAGTCCTCTTCCTTGTACATGTATACCACTCATGAATACTGTGTTAAATACTCCATAAATACGCAGGGTTGAGCGGTAAATACCGGCCATTCTACACCATTGCAAACAGGGTAGACCCACACCAGATAGCTCCTATACAGAGCTCCAGATAAGATGCACCAATTACATGTTCAGGAATAACTCCTTTATTTCTCCACCAAACCTTATACTATGACCTATCTTCAGAAATCTTCTCGAAGAGACAATTCTATAAAGTGGTCACAGTGTAGGGTTTGGTGGAGAAATGACAATTAAATTAGTATTTGGAAACACACCCTTATCTGTAGCTATATGCCTATAGGAGTTGTCTGATCAGGGTATGTTCTGTTTGCTTATGACATAATATACATCTGGCTCTACAGTTTCTGTTATGGCCAAAAATGCCTGTCTTAATAATGCCATTGCAAAAACTCAACTCATTAATATTCATGATGTCATTATTTCTAACATGAATATTTATGGAGTAAAGACTTAACTGCTATGATCAAAATTTGATCACTATGACATGTCAACTGTGGTTTTTAACAAACTGAGCATCATCTTAATGGGGGATGACCAACAAATACTGGCTGCTTGTGTCCAAAGTAGTTCAGAAGGTTCATTCATTTTTGTTGCTCATTTTACAAAACTTCAGCATAGCTTCTGATAGTCCTTTCTGCTTTTTGATATGTCCAAGTTGTTGAAAAGCATCAAGCTTCAGAGTACTGCCCATCTCTCTCAGCATGTCTAACATATATTCTACTTTCCGTTTAGAATCACCATCATACCGTCTTTGACCAAATTGTTTTGCAATTAACTGGTACATGTGAAAAAGTGGTGACTCGAAAGGGACTTGAACCCAGGGCCTTTGACTTACCATGCCAACACTCTACCTACTGTGCTGTCAAGGTCACACAGTCTAAAGCTTTTCAATGTTCCACCACAATCTTTAACCATTTAATGTTCCATCTGGAGATCAGCAAACACTGGCTGCTTGTAGTTCAGTAGATTTTAATAATTCATATATCACAAAGTCAGCACCAGTTGATCAAGCTTTTCATACATGTACTTAGATGAGTATTGGGAAGTCTTGTCTGGATGTTGATAAAAATGTTTCATCGATTCGCTCTTTGTCAATAAAGCAATATTATTCTCCGTTTTTGTGGCAATTAAAGCAACGTGGGCTCTGTTAGAAAACTGGTATGTCAGGTTCATGATTGTTTGGAATCTTGTTGAAATTACTGTCCCCTGCAAATAAAATTATTTTTCATGATTAAAATATATTTCTTAACCCCCTATACCATAAATATTCATATAACAAATAAATACATGTAGAGGTTATTTCATAGGTGACTAGGGCCTCAGCGATATTGGCATGTCACCTTGAGATTGGCTCTAGGGCTTAAACACGAGGGACTACAGGTATATCAAGGTAAGGGACTATATCACTCTGCGGTCCTAGTCACCTGTGTAACAACCTGTTTATTACATTTGTGGATAAAAAGGGATCTACCATGTGCAATAGTTTCTCAAAGGATTGAAAGAATCAGACGGTAATGACTATTCTGACGTCAGTTGGATAACGTCAAAATGACAGGGGTTTTTTATTATTAAAAATGGGCATTGCAAAGAGCGGCAAGTGTGCACTTTTTATTTACCTGTATGTGTACCGGACATGTAAATAATCTGAATTGAATCGGGCGAGGATTCAGGATTGTCTTTGTAAAAGCCAGGATTTGGGGACTAATCGGTATGTGTATGAGCACTTGGACAACATTTGCATCATTTATAATGATTATAGCAAAATTAGACCTTTTATCGCTTATTGGGGTTCTGTTGCTATAGACAATAGATTTAGAATGTTATCTTGGCAGCTGGCACAAAATCAGTTATTGGCCCCGTCGCTAGGTCTGTATTGGCCTGCTCAGACAACACCACTCCATTTTTCAAATTATATTGGACCATTTTTAACGTAAAAATGTTACTATTTATAGTAACAAATATAATAAATAGAGGTTATTACACGGGATGACTAGGGCCTCAACGTGATATTGTCCCGCCACCTTGATATTGGCCTAAGGGCCTAAGCCTGAGGGTCTATATCAAGTTAAGGGCCAATATCACGCCGCGGTACAAGCCAGCCGTGTAATAACCTGTTTATTACATTTGTAAAACATTGATGAACATTTTAGCAGATCAGATATAGAGCAGACAGTATTTCTCAGCATGAAAACGGTGTTAAAAACTCAACTGAGGGAATGGATGGCGCTATCCTGACATCATTTGGATGACGTCAAATTGACGGTTTTACACTATCCGAACAATGGGCGATGGAACTAGCGACTAGATGTCACTTTACTGGTATGTGCACGGTGCATTTGAATAAATCTGAATCAAATCCGGCGAGGATCGTGGTTTGGAAATTGGGGCTTATCGGTACATGTACGAGCACTTCGACAACATTTGCAGCATTGGAGCAGAATAAGAATCAGTTATTGGCCCGTCGCTAGGTCCGTACATGCCCGCTCGGAGAATTCCACTTTCGACTGATATTGGACCATTTTGAGTGTTAAAATGATACTATTTATACATGTAGTAACAAATGTAATAATTACATTTATACTGGATATTAACTGAATGTTTATAATGGCACTATGAACAATTCTGTTTTAATCATACTAGAAACTGTAGAATCGTCTAATCTTTATTATTTCATAAGCAAACAAAGCAGACCCTGATCAGAGAGCTCTTATAGACACTGTCTGATATGGATAGATGCTGTTTGCAAAGGCATTAACCCTTTCTCTCAAATAAAATTCATTTGCAAACAGAGTAGACCCAGATCAGGTTCTTCTCTCATTGCTAACCGAATTCAATAGACCTTTTCCTTTACTTTCCAAAATGTCTACAATGTTCCACCTTCCATATTTCATTACTATTTTGTTCATGAATATTCAGTAGGTATTGAAATTTGATATAAACATAGAACTGGGAAAGGGTTAAGAGGTCTATTAATGGAGCATGTATCAGTAAATGACTATAAAACATTTTACATTTAAAATTGTACAGATCATTCACCTTTTTTCACAAGTGCATATTACCAGGATAACAACAATATAGAAAGGCTTTGTACAATCCTTCTTCAGATTTCACTATGTCGATAATTTAAGCCTTTCTCTGTTTAAAATTAAATTTAACCTTTTCCCTCATATAGACACATTTTCACGCATCTGCAAACAGAGTATAGGAGCTGTCTGATCAGGGTCGGCTCCGTTTACTTATGGTGTAATAAAACTCCCAACCAATATAGATCTGATTCAACAGCTTCTGTCTCGGCCAGAATCTCATGTGTTCATATACCATTATAAAAACTAATCTTATTAATATTCATGACATCATTATTTCTTACATGAATACATTGTACACAACAGAGAAAGGGTTATGGATTAATAATGGCATATTGATATTATTAGATCAATTTTTAAAATTGCATTTTAACAAATGACATTTTGGTATAGACAGAAACTGTAGGTAGTGTTTCATAATCGACTGATTGTCTTAATCGATCATCGGATATAATCAGACAGACCACTTCAATTAATCATCGATTATACAATCGAAATGAGAAATTTCAATTTTGAGTACAAATTTAGTAACGAAAATCTTAAAATTGACAATAAAAAACCAACAGATTTTATGTTTTTGATTTTAATTGCACATCTGAAGATAAATACATACATTACTAATGTAGTAATGTGTTTTCATACATTTTATATCAGAAACAATATAGCTATTTTAGATAAAATATAATAATTTTTTTATTTCTATTAATCGATTATTTGATTTTGTAATCGATTATCTATTAAATGAGCACTTTCGATCAATCATCGGAAATAACTGATCATCGATTAAACACTAACTGTAGGAACATAGAATCTGATCTGTATAACACCATAAACAAACGGAGCAGACCCTGATCAGACAGCTCAAATAGGAGGCCTCCGCGTCATCTGATAAGGGTTTACCTTGTTTACAAATGCGTGAAAATGCGTTTATATGAGGGTAGGGGCTATGCTGAACTGTCAGTGGGGCACTACAACAGATGAGACAGAGATGTACTAACTACTCTCATCAGAATCTGTCATGTTTGCCATATACTTATTTATATTATTTCATTCATGAGCAATCAAACCAGACCCTGATCAGATGAGATCCCAGGTCGTTTCGGACCCAATCTGTTTCGGCCTTGGTTGTATTGGCCTTGGTCGTTTCGGCCACAATTGGGGCCGAAATGACCAAGGATTACGTGGAATATATCAGCAATGGACATCAAATTTTATTTAAGCAAAATCTGTTCTTTGTTTCAGAAAATTGACAATTGACAAGAAATAAAGAAAGCGAAGATTGCAATATCCAGTCAGATTGAATAGTTCCTATAATTATGTCAGAAATGTTTGTGTAGTACTATTGCACTTAGTTGTTCCTCAACAAGCCCCATCTGTTTCTACCTTATATGAAGCAAATAAACCCATGAGAATAAAGTGTTTAATATTTGCTAAAAAAATGCTGCAAATACTGCAAATTGCTTAAGTTTGTAATTATATAATGTTTTTGTAAACTCTTATTGAAATATTTTGTTGAATCCACGAAATAGACTAAAATAACGTTTCTCATTATCAAGCAACAAGGCCGAAACGACCAATGCCGAAACGGATTGGGTCCGAAACGACTAAGGACCGAAACGGATTGGGTCCGAAACGTCCCGACTCCCATCATCGGTTTGCAAAAACGTAGAAAGGCATATTTATGGAGGAATGTAGCCGAAGGGGTTTAATTTAAAGTCTCTAGGGGGGTTAATGAGTTAAAACTAAAATATAAAATAGCTCAGGCGCTGCAAATCTTCTTATCTACATGACAGACATTGTTTTAACTCGGGGATTCACCGATAATCGTGTCACGAGTGATTCTGTTAGATAATTATTTTCTTCTTGAAAGTCATAGCAGAACTATTAATAGATACTATTGTATCTTCATGTACTTACGATATTCGAGCTCGTCCAAAATGCGGGTCTGGTAAAAGAAATTCTGTGTAAAGTCAATTCTACACTCGCTTTGTTGATGGCTGACATGTCACGTGATATTCAAAATGGCGGCGACCAATTAATCAAAAATAAATTCGTGTATAAGTGTGCATAAAAAAACCGATATAATAAATATCGCCTCATTTGAACAATATTCGTCATTTTTGTTGAAGAAATAATCCAATACAGTAAATGCTTGTCTTAAAACGCGGTCCACATTCGTACTTTTTGTAATAAATTGAGCTAAATACCGAACTACATTGAAAGTTTGAGTAAATCGTTTTGTGAGGCCCGGCTGATTTACTGTCGCAGATTCGGTAGAATTAGTGTCTGTGTTATCACACAGACACTAAAAACCCCTATGTAAAAGAAACACCGATAGCCGATCAACATCAACTACGATCGAGTTAATTATACTCACTCAGACACTTTGCTTTAAGTCATCCTTACTATTTGAATGGATAATGAACATCGTATTTCATGTCGAAAACAAGTTAAAGTAAAATAGCTCAGGAATAAGCGAAATCGTATACAACATTTCAGTCAATGTTCTCTCAATATTTTCGTTGCCATGCATTGTCTCCAAAAGAAGCGTTGCCTGCTTCAATTTTCTTACCAGTTCTTTAAACAAACTAAAATCACAGGATCAAACAGTTTGGATCTTGATGAGATGAGATGAGATGAGATGAGATGAGATGCCAAATTGCTCAGTGTCTCATCTGTATCAACATTCGCCGTATATGTAGTCACAGATTTCATCAACATTCGTGGTATATGTAGTCACAGATTTCTCATTGGCAGAGGCAGAATTGATGCATTTTGATCATGTACTTCTAAGTACAGAAAGGAACCCCTATAATGCGACCACTTGAAGAATAACCATAGCTGTTATAAGCAGGTGGTTGCTTAATGCTGGACAAAAGTAATGCAGAAAGCTCCTCTAGGAGCTTTCTGTGTTACTCTTGCCCTACATTAAGCTACCACCTGCATCTAGCACCCATAATTATACCTGTTTTAGGTGGTCGCATTAGCGGGTTTTACTGTACATCTCAAACTGAAACAGTATACGTTTACATGTTTACAGTATAAAACACAAACAAAAGTGTCAACATAAAAGCAGCATGTATTACATGTACTACAATTTATTGCATTCCTTCGGACGAGACTATAAACCGAGGTCAGATGTATCAGTGCTTTACACTGGGCATTTAAAAGAACCAGAGAAACTCAGTCGATAATAAGAGTAGGGCATCGCACCCGGGTTTCTCTGTACCCTCTCCCCTCTCTCTGGGGCGTCCAATTAGCCCATAGTGAGCAGAAACGGACGTTAATCAACACAAACAAACAAACTCCGACACACAACATTTACATCTGTCACAGGCTACAATTTCCAAAATCCCTGACGTCGTTTCGTTTATTTGGTTGGCGCATTGGTCGCAGGCAAAATAATTGTATTTGAAAAGGTGAACGAAGTAGTATAACACTTTGTTTCGTGTTGGTATATTTACTGAAGAAGATACTCTTTTGTCTGTTGTTTATATGTTATTGTTGCAAAACAGAAACAAAACCAAAGTAAGCCATTTCTCTATAAATGCGTCTACTCATGGAGCAAAGGTTTGAAAGTCTTAAAAAGTCAAGAAACACTTTATGGCAAGAACCTTGCAAACTAAACTGAGTCTGTGACAGAGGTTAATGTGACGACACAAATGAACACTGAGAGATAGTAATGTTATCATATGTATTGAGTTTCTATCCCTTGCCGATTTCAGCCACAAAAAATTACTGACTGTATGTATAATGCATATCAGCGAACTCAAAATACATTTCTTTTGTCTTTTCGATTATGCAAATGAATGTTCAATAAAAAGCCACATAAAGAATATCTTGATACTTAAAGACGAAAAAACAATACCGCCATCACCATGGGACCACCTTAGGCCACTGCATGATGAATATTAGTTATGGATTGTGGTATTCTAACCGCTTCACCAACAAAACAATACGATGAACGTCGAAATGGAACAACATGGAAAAACTCACTATCAAATAATATTTGCAGAATTCCCTGCGTGCGAGATGAACGCTCGTTAATTCTGTCTACTCTTACTTTGATGTTCTAGTTTAAAGCCAGGAACACTTGAGGATAATTTGGTCAGGACAGAAACATGCCTATATAATTCTATAACTGATCAGACGGGTCACATAGTTGGATAGTAGTCTACTCTACTTTGCAGCGGTGACACAATGTGTCACTGCCAGGTAGATGGTCAGCGGTGACACAATGTGTCGCTGCCAGGTAGATGGTCAGCGGTGACACAATGTGTCACTGCCAGGTAGATGGTCAGCGGTGACACAATGTGTCGCTGCCAGGTAGATGGTCAGCGGTGACACAATGTGTCGCTGCCAGGTAGATGGTCAGCGGTGACACAATGTGTCACTGCCAGGTAGATGGTCAGCGGTGACACAATGTGTCACTGCCATGTAGATGGTCAGGTGACACAATGTGTCACTGCCAGGTAGATGGTTAGGCTACCACCTACTGATTAACTCTTCCCGGTTGCATATCCAGGCAAGAAATAATGCCGTCATGAATATTTATTAGTTGTATTAATTTGTATAATGACATATATACACATGGAATTATGCTTTTTGTAGAAATTGTGGAGTCAGATCTAATTGTATTAGCAAACAGAACAGACCCTGATCAGACAACTCCTACAGACGTGGTCTGATCTAGGTCTATTCTGTTTGCAAAGGCGTGAAAAGGCGTTTGTATGAGGGAAAATATAACTGTTTCCGTATTACAAAACATGTTCCTGTTCATATGCCATTCTATAAATTAATTAGATAAATATTCATAATGTCATTGTTTCGTATATGAATATTTATGAGGTATTTGCTTAAGACATGCACTACTGTTATCATCCGATATTTGATGAGAGCCCTTTAATAACGACAATCTTTCCTGTAGCAATCTACGAAGGCATATATGATGACGTAAATAAACAGCTTTGGTCAAGATATAGCATCTCATCGGGATCCAAATTATTTGACAAACTGAACCCGTTTATAAATATACAGAAAACAGACTTCAATAATTAAACAGACAACCATTTTCAGATGGCACAAATTACACCAGCATTTTAAAAATTAATTGATGATAACCAGAGTGAAAGTTATGAGATTTGATCTATTGGACACCATGATGCAGGCAAGCTAACACGTAAAGTCCGGAGCACTAAATACAATACTTCATAAAATGAACGGTGACTTCCACCGGCTGAGCGAAAATTCGTCTGCAGAAAATTCTGTTTACATGTAACTCAATTATGCTAGAAATATTTGTTTCTCGATTTCGTTTCAGGAAATGTATCAATCAAGGTTTGAAACAGCGAATCGCCTAGTTAACACGGTGCAATAAACCCTGTCCAAACCGAACGTTCAGTTTGGTATAAATATCGGTCTTGCACACAGGTGGTAGTTTAATGCAAAATGAAAGTCATGCAGAAAATTCATATAGGAGCTCTTTGTATGACTTTCACCCTGCATTAAGCAGCCACCTGGCTTAAAGTATCTAAATTATTCTCAGAATTCCGAATTAGAGGGTTTTACACACTTAAATACATTTACCGATACATATGACCTAGATCAGTCGATCTCTGTAGTACCTGTCTGATCTAGGTCTGCAGTGTTTGCAGATGGGATAACATAGCTCTGAATTTACAGTTTCTGCCATGACCTAAACTTTCTTTGTTTATATGACATTGCCATTGCCTAAACTGTCTTTGACATACATGTATGACATCATACAGATTTATCTACTTAATATACATTATAGCATTTCAGAAGAACACGTGACATACATTTTGAGAATGTGTGCAGATGACACATACATGTATCAAAAGTACATGTATGAGTCATGCAGGAAACACCGCATACAAAACACACAACCGCCTAAACAGCACCATGACGAAACACAGTGAATGTACATGTATATAAAAGACACAAAGAGAGGCACAGAGACATACCAAACAAACAATAGGGGGAAGATGGAAGTACCGCCTTGGAACGGTCAGTGACAAATGTCACTGGGGGTTTAAACCGGTTTAGGGGCGCCCAACCTCATACTTATTCCATCCCAACCGTAAACGACAAACAGTGTAAATAAACGTAGCCCATCTCCGTCTGATCTATAACAACCGCGATGGCAACATTTTACAGTGGTAAAGTGCATGTAAAACGAACACATATTTAAGCGAAACAAACTGTATCCACATATCGCTAGTGTAATCAATGATTGAGCTGCAAACAGAGTAACTATAGAAAAGTTATGAAGGGCGATGGTAACTTGTCATTACAGCCTTAAACTTTGAGAATATTCATGCACTATCCCATCCAATAATCATGCACCATCCCATCCACTGTTCATGCACTATCCCATCAATTATAAATACGAAATGATTTGTTTTCTTATATTAAAACCTTATTGATATTGCAAACAGTAGATTCGGATCTGCAATTATCTATAAGCAGACAGAGCAGATTGTGGGTCTGCTCCGTGAGCAAAGGCGTAAAAAGGCAGGATTGTCAGTGTTATTATCAAACGGGATAGTGGTTTAACCTTTAGTATAGTATATAAAGGATACACATACAGTAAAGCCCTCTAAACCGGACGTTAGCTTTAGCATAAATATCGGCCTAGGAGAAAGGTGGTAGCTTAATGCAGAAAGCTACTCTAGGAACTTTCCGCATGACTTTCACTCTGCATTAAGCTGCCACCTGCCTATAAGTATCTTAATTCGTCTCTACTAGAATTTCGGTTTAGAGGGGTTTTACTGTATGTACTTCATAATGTTGCACTCCAGTGCCACAGATATAACAGTGTTAATTTAGACAATGTCATTACATGCAGTGTTACGAACAAAGAAGTGACATAAAAACAACATGGTATGCAATAAAGCCTCTATACAATGACTATTCGAGTCATTTAGTTCTAGGACATGCGGCAGGTTTCGTTCCGCATTAAACCATTAACAGTTCTTACATGTACATATATATCATGTACACTTATATTTAATCATTTACAATTTAACTTATTAATATTCATGTAAGAAATAATTAACTTCTAAATGGTATAATTTGGACCAGTTTCTTCAAATTTCACGCCATGTGTGTATCACGTGACTAATATTGTAAGGGCAGATTTCATTGGTCGAAACTGGGCCCTCGTCTAATCAGCTTGCAGCTTTCATAACTGGTCACGTGGCGTAAAATGGATGCTCAAAGCAAAATCAAAGGGTTTGGAGACGATTTCATCTGTCAAGCAGTGTACATACAGTTAATCAAACGCGGTTTTCCCAGTAAGTGTTACAGTTGCTTACTTGCTATTGTATGCAGCCCTAATTCAGCGCTGGCAAGCGTTCAAATAGCCGTATTAGTTGGTAAGCGGGCGGTTGCGAGGTCGTTTCCTACCTGTCAAAATTGCAGTGAGTGTTTCTCGGGATTCTCCTTTGTGGCTTCTGAGAACCATTTCAACTAGGAGTTTTTCGCTTTCCATTTACGTAGGCTATATACATTAGACTATTTATTGGCATAAAACTTTACCCGATATACCGTTTAATCGAATGTCAACAGAGGCATAACTTGGCAGAGGGGTAAAATTCGTAAATAGGAAGTTCGACCCCTTGCCTATATATCTAGTGTTCATACTTTTTTTCTGTTGAGGTTCATACTTCATTGTGACGGTCCCCTTTGAACTTTACATGAATACTATATTTTTCTATGAATATCTTGGTTGTTAAATTTAGGATGTATAAATACAAGCGTCATATAATCTATCACACATACGAATTATGATTACAATTTGAATGTTGTTAAATTATCGATGAACTACGTATAGTTTAAGTCAATAAAGAATCTCGAACCTTGTAAAACCGTCTATATCGACAACTTAATTAATAATTATAGTGGACGAAATACACGAATGCCTAACGCAGGAAGAAGGTTATACTATGCGAAGTAATAACACAAAATAGTTTTGTGTTTGCATTACGATGTCTCAGGCCTTAAAGGAAATGATAAGCGCGAGCAGTGGCGATCAAGAATGAAAGGTACAGTAAAGCTTCTCTAAGCCAGAATTCTACTTGAAAAAAAGTAGATACTTTTAGGCAGGTGGCTGCTTAATGCAGGGTGAAAGTCGTGTAGAAAGCTCCTAGAGGAGAATTTCACATTGCATTAAGCTGCCACCTGTCTCCAATACCGATATTTATACTAACTTTACCGCCCAGTATAGAGGGGGTTTACTGTATAGGTTTGTAAACATATGGACTCAACATACGTTTGATGATATTGTGAAGACAAACGCCTTTTCATCGATTTGTCATTTTGTAGCTGTATATACGAGTTAAAATTTTGGTTCTGAGCCATTATCTGCTATTCTTACTTCCTTGCCAAACATTGTCTCTAATTTGAAACACGTGACTACATCACAATGTTATTCCCTGGAACCGTCTGTCACCGCAACAGAGCATCCATCGTATGTAGACACAGCCTAAACAGAGCATCCATCGTATGTAGACACAGCCTAAACAGAGGTACTCACCCGCTGTAGACACAGCCTAAACAGAGGTACTCACCCGCTGTAGACACAGCCTAAACAGAGCTAATGACCCGGTGTAGACACAGCCTAACCAGAGGTACTCACCCGGTGTAGACACAGCCTAAACAGAGGTACTCACCCGGTGTAGACACAGCCTAAACAGAGGTACTGACCCGCTGTAGACACAGCCTTAACAGAGGTACTGACCCGCTGTAGAAACAGCCTAAACAGAGGTACTGACCCGCTGTAGACACAGCCTAAACAGAGGTACTGACCCGCTGTAGACACAGCCTAAACAGAGGTACTGACCCGCTGTAGACACAGCCTAAACAGAGGTACTGACCCGCTGTAGACACAGCCTAAACAGAGGTACTGACCCGCTGCCGAACAATACTGCACGTACTGTTTTAAAGTATTAACTAACATATAGGTTGAAACTTTCCAGTTCAACTCGCAACACAATTATATCCACGGTAATACGAACAAAATATATGTAGTGTAGAATAAATCAATACACATTGTGAAAAATCACTTTCTATATGCATTTAAGATACTGGTTCGCGACAGATCTGGCTTCTTTGGAAAGTCGTTGAGAACATTTAGCCCTTTCTCTGTAGCATGGTCGTGTACGGCATAATGACATCATAGATATGTATGACCTGAATTCTTATAATGACACATGTGCAAATGATATATTGGTTTTGGTAGAACCTGTAGAGTTAGATCTATTATAATCCCATAAACAAATAGGACATGCCCTGATCAGGGGCTCCTGCAGTAGCTGTTTTATCTGGGTCTCTTTTTGCAAATGCGGGAAAAAGCGCTTATATGGCAGGAATGGTTAAAAAAGCAGAAATAGTTTTTTTGAGTGAAAGTTATATTACACAAGTATTCAACTCGATTTTCGATTTTATCTCGCAAGTCGCGCAAGCTAAACAATCAAGAAAAACACTGCTGCTCCTAGGATAACATGCCATATTCATATACGAAAACAAATACAATTATAGATCTTTACTGAATTCACTTTTTCTTAGATTTTCAAAATGCTTCGTTTTTCGAACTTCTGTCATCTAGATAAATGTACACTAATGTACGAACGAGGTATGATGAGTCTTGTCGGAATAAGACGAGCGTTTCCGATTGAGTCACGACGTCTAGCGAGATCCAATCGATACGATGCAAATTCGAACTAGCACGCAAGGAGGCAGTTATGCAGCGCGTAGATGGTTCTTCACGACAATTGGATGAGAAAAAGAAGGTGATAATGCGAAACGTATCGCAGAATCGCTATCAGGAACGGATATATTAACTCTTTGCATGATACAGATACCTCTTTACGCCAGTGTAAACAGAGTAGACCCAGATAAGACGACTCCTGAAGGATCCGTCTAATCCGCGTCGGCTGTGTTTGCTTAAGCTATGATATAGAGTTGATTCTTCAGTCTCTGCCGGGGTAAGACATGTTTATGTTCACAGAACCATCATAAAACTCAGCTCATTAATATTCATACTGCCAGTATTAATGACATGACTATTCATATGGTACAAGGTTATACATGAATATTCATATGGTACAAGGTTATACATGAATATTCATGGGTATGAGGTTATTCATGAATATTCATGGGTATGAGGTTATACCGTATTAATGCGTATTAATGATTGGTTCACAATGGAATGATCAGTGCAGTCAGTGCTAACCCTTTCCAAGTTAGATATTCATGCAGTTAATAATTACGTCATGAATATTTATTAGTTGATTTTATAATGACTTAATATTATTTATACAGGACAGTTTGGTATTGGTAGAAAGCGAAGAATCATTTCACAAGCAAACAGAGCAAACCCTGATATAGGAGACGTCTGATCTGGATAGTCTCTGTTTACAAATGCAAGGCGTTTATATGAAGGAACGGGTTGAAAAAGAGAGTCAGTTTAGTATGAACGGCTTAAATTTGCTTAAATACTTCCCCCTGTTGAAAATTCATGTAAGAAATAATGCCATCATGAATACAGTTTAGCTGACTTTGTATATTGGCATATGTACACGGGTTATTTTTGTATTGGTAGAACCTGTAGTCTGATTATTATAATTGCATAAGCAAACTGAGCACACCCTGATCAGACGGCTCCTATAGGGGCCGTCTGATATGGATCTTCTGTTTACAAATGCGAGAAAATACGTTTATAAGAAGGACATGATTAAATGCCAAACTGTGTAGACCCCTCTTGGTGCCATCTGACCTGGATCTACAATGTTTGGCAAATTGCAAATATCAGCACATCCGTTTCCTGCATTCAAAAGATGAACCATTATACCACTTGCCGTGATAGTACCTCTGCGTCTGATCAGGATCTAACCCATTTGACACTACCTTAACTCATACGTCTGGGTGACTCGGAGGTAAATGTACAAGCGTAAACATGTTGTAGAGTCGATAGAGCTAACACATAGTCGCAGCAATATTAGGGTTAATCTTTATCAAGATAATACAAGTGCCCCTTGTGTAACAGCAATTTAAAATTGTGCCTTGTGCAATTTTCATATTAACGTGATAGTGTCTACTTGCAACGTTTTTTTTTTAAATGCATAAAATTTACATAAATCATTTGTTTATATGCTGAAAATAAGTACATAGCAAGAAAAACAAACGAATCAACGCTAAAGAAGATAACCCGTTCATGTATTTCTTATCGAGGACCCGGATGTTTTTCGCCAATGTATTAGTATTTATTCGGGTCGTGTTCTTCGTCAAAGGGCGATATTAATTTGTTGTACAACAAAAATATATAAGTATCGAAGAAAACGGGTTAGTTTGGACCTTTTACATGTACGATACAAGTTCAAATTGAAAATCTTCATAATAATGATTGAACATAACAAATACGTTTTATGATGTTATTGAAAATATGCGTTCATTGTACGTACATATACTATCATTTTAAATGGAAAGACAAAGTAGTTTTGAACACTTTACTCCATATATACGCCTTTGTAAACTGAAGGAACCGTCTGATCAAGGTCTGCTCTGTTAGCTTATGGAATACTATATAGAACATAACATTATAAGTATAGACGACAACGGCTTATGTTGTACCACAGGGGCATTTTTGATATGAGTTCAAATTAACAATCTTCTTAAGATATTTTCAGCAATGGCCGTTTGTTTACTATCTTCATATTAAAAATTGATTAAATCTAATATTCTTTTTAAAACAAATCAGCATTTTTTTAATAAAGTTATCAAGTAAAGTTCCTAGTGTAGTTCATAAATGTTTAACAACACTTTTTAAGAGTTAAATAAAACTTTAATTTTTACCTGGATATATGCAAAAATGTACCTAAAAATATGCACAAAAAAAATCGGTGTCATATAACTAACTTGTCCAGATTTCTTATTTTAATATATTTTTATAAGTATCCTTCCAAATATCTTCCTTAGTCCTGTTGGTGTATTACATGTAATAAGTCCTATATGCCAAAAGAGGTGTCACATAGCTCACTTTGCCAGATGTTATTTTAGTTTTTCCCATAAGGATCCTTCCAAATATCTTCTTTAGCCCGGTTGGTGTGTTAATAAGTCCTTATTATATGATAAATGTTCTAATTTCACTTATTCCCAACACCAATATATTTCAATCACAGCAAATTGTCCAATAAAAAGCACATGGTCAGTATATAACAAGTTACATTGTTTACCTGCAGCAGAAATACCTTAATGGTGACTGAACATAACAAACGCCAAATGTTATGATGTAATTGAAAACATCCGTTTATTGTAGGGTCTATCACTTTAACCTTTTACTCCACAAATACGCACTTATAAACAGAGTAGACCAATATCAGACAACTCCTATAGGAGCCGTCTGATCAGGGGTCTGCTTTGTTTGCTTATGAAATAATATAAATTTGATTCTACAGTTTCTGCCATGGAAAGAATGTCCTGTGTTTATGTGTCATATTAAAAATAACCTTATCAGTATTCATGAAGTCATTAATTCTTATATGAATATTCATGGTGTAAAGGGTATGTACTTAGATGTAATTCTTATTTTGTAACTCGTATAAATAACGGATGGTGTCTGTCAGGATATGTTTAAGCTATTGCAAGATCGCATTCTTCTCACCCGAGAAATTTGTTGTACATTCTTCTCAACTGAGAAGAATGTGGCCACATGCCTCTCGCAAACAGACCACACATTTCTCAGAATCTGAAAAGAATGTCATGAATGCCGGTTTCACATAAAATCATTTCATATAATCACGTTATTCTCAGATCGACTTTTTCTTCAAAATAATGTGGTCACCGTTTTGTAGACCTGAGTACAAAGTGATGTTGGAAAAATGAGGTCCTACATGTACAAAACTTTAAAATAATTAGTTGTACCACAGGTCAGAACTAACATTCTCTACTGCCTAGGTCGGACCTGATTTACCAATTCGACTGGTACATTAAGGTCATACGAGCTTAAGTCTAATACTTGAATGTTGGCCATAATCAGACGTGGTCCGAATTAACCATTACTGTAGGCGCCACAGTACTCTTGTTTAAGCCATATATATGCGAACAGTAGCTTACAAATGAAACGATACGACTATCATCTCACTGACAATATTAACCTTCAGACAATAAGTTCATGTCGTCATCATATAATTCATTGTCTAGCTTCTTCTTCATTGCCAATAAACGTGAGACATTTTCTCGTCTGGGTCGTTTTCACAACCTGAATAGGTCAATAAAATATACGGTAGACTAAACCGTATCGTATTTATTTTCCTTCGGTTCTCTTAAGTGGCATGTAATACTGATACACTGAAACAGGTTAATACCTATTGTATACGCTTGAAGATTGATCCGTACCAGGACATGTGTTTATGGACTTAAATTGATTTATGTTTTAACGTCTGTAATACACCATCTTAACCATTTACTCTATAAGTAAGCATTTCTATGTCTTCGGAAACATAGTTGACTCAGGTCAGACCGCTAATGTGGGAGCATTCTGATGAGGGTCTGCTCTGTTTGCTTCGGGTATACTATAAGTATGATTCTATAGGTTCTGTCATGGCCAACTATTCCTTTGTCCGTGTGTTTGTTCACGATGTCATTATTTCTCACATGGATATTCATAGAGTAAAGTGTTAAACTAACGTATGCCTATTTCGGATATGATGTAAGACCCCTAAATGTATTTTTGATCTGCACTCAAAGCGTAAAAGCCGAAGAAGTAAAGGCCTATACAGGAATCAAAAAGGAGCACACGTTTTGTTTTTTTCGTTACAGTTTTTATATTTCTCGACCGAACTCTGTCGTGTTGCTACTCATAAGTATCTCTTAGGAGAAACGATTCTAACGAGTAGAATAGGATTAGGGTTTGGCACAGAAATAAGAGAGTTCAATAGATCAGTGCATATAGGGCATCTCATCTGTATCCATGCTAGTGACGTACAGTGCATATAGGACATCTCATCTGCATCCATGCTAGTGACGTACAGTGCATGTAGGGCATCTCATCTGCATCCATGCTAGTGACGTACAGTGCATATAGGGCATCTCATCTGCATCCATGCTAGTGACGTACAGTGCATGTAGGGCATCTCATCTGCATCCATGCTAGTGACGTATAGTGCATATAGGGCATCTCATCTGCATCCATGCTAGTGACGTACAGTGCATATAGGGCATCTCATCTGCATCCATGCTAGTGACGTACAGTGCATATAGGGCATCTCATCTGCATCCATGCTAGTGACGTACAGTGCATATAGGGCATCTCATCTGCATCCATGCTAGTGACGTACAGTGCATATAGGGCATCTCATCTGTATCCATGCTAGTGACGTACAGTGCATGTAGGGCATCTCATCTGTATCCATGCTAGTGACGTACAGTGCATATTTAACCCTTTACGCCATAAATACGCATTTCTACGTCTTTGCAAACAGAACAGACCAAGATCAGACGGCTCATGTAGAAACCGTCTGATCCGGGTCTGCTATGTTTGCTTATGATATAATATAGACATGATTCTACAGTTTCTGTCATAGCTAAAAGTTCCTATGCCCGTATGCTATTTTAAGAAGATAATCTAATTAATATTCATGATGTTGTTATTTCTTACATGTACATGAATATCCGTGTAGGAAAGGTTAACAAACAGTTTAGGCGTACTGTACTGGCACCGGTCCAACTAAGCTTACTAGTACTACATGACACATATCGGTACTATACTAGTACTACATGACACATATTGGTACTATATCGTAGACTCACCTTCTATCGAACCTCACCTGTTTATCGAACCTTTCATATTTTTGTGTTTTTACGCATGCACAAGTGCATACTACGTCATAAAATCACGAGTACCGTTGCTTTGTCTGTAAACAACGCCTCATAGCTTTAAAAACGAAATATACGTCATAAACAGGTCAATACAGTTTATTTTTCCTTCAACTATGCTAAACATGAGAAAACTCTTAATACATTATAGAATATCAACATAAATTGAAAAGTGTACCACATTAAAAATGTTTGACAGCTCAGACCCCTTAAACTTATGCAAAGGTCGCGTGCCCATGATGAAATCACGTGACTATGAGTATTATGTTAAAGTAAACAGTTTCTAAAATAAAGGTTCGATAAGCAGGTGATATTTTTCTGGCAGCCATTTTTGTTTTTGTTATGCGGGTGGTGGGGAAAACTGGATTGTTTGGGGATTAATAGATGAGAATAAAATTACTTAATTGTTTCAAGGTATGTATAAAAGATTATTTTGAACTGCCGATTTATTTTTTTCTTCAATATGCACAGTAAACGTTTTCTGTTCCTGGTCAAATGTTAAGAGGTTCGATAGACGGTGAGACCATGCTACTAGTACTACATGACACATATTGGTACTGCGTGCAAAGTATAGAGTCAGTCGTACCGTGTTCACTCATAATCTGATGAATATATATGTACGCAATAATGCCTGTATAAATATCAGTTAGATCAATGTTATAAATTGTATAGGAATAAATATAAATATATATGGTCTGGAAAAAACTGGAAAATTAGATCTATTTTTAAGTCAAACAGAGCAAATCCAGATCAGACGGCTCCTATAGGGGCCGTCTGATCTGGGTCTACTCTGTTTGAAAATGAGTAGAAGGGCGTATAAATTATGAAGTAAAGGGTAAACCCTTATCGTGTCGAAGAAATTATGTCTGCCAAAACTCCGCTGTTTTGCATTTGTTACCTATCCCTGGTCCTGATGAATATTAATGTAGGAAATAATGACGTCATGAATATTAATAAGATTATTTCTTATAATGGCATATGAACACAGGACATTTTGCCTCAGGCAGAAGTTGTAGAATCAGATCTGTATTACACCATTAGCAAACAGACCAGACCCTGATCAGACGGCTCCTATAAGAGCCGTCTGATCTGGGTCTACTCTGTTTGCAGATGCGTCAAAATGCGTTTAAATAAGGGAAAGGGTTATTGCTGCTTCGTTCAAGCGTTCAAACAAGAAATGGTTACACTAGTTTGGATACAGTGTTTCTCAACCATTCTATATTTATATCGCTGGAACAGGGTTTGACTATAAGAAATAAGAGATTTTGACAAATCGGTTCGCACCTTACCGATATCCCTACATACCCGATGCCACACGCTGTACATGAACCTCTCCAAACCGGAATTCTAGTAGAGAAGAATATAGATACTATTAGGCAGGTGGATGCTTAATGCAGGATGAAAGTCATGCAAAACGCTCCTATAGTAGCTTTCTGCATGACATTCACCCTGTATTAAGCTGCCACCTGTCTCCAACTTCCAAGACGGATACTTATACCGATGTGCATAAGAAGCGTGTTTAAAAACGCTGATAAAATGAAATTGAATATTTCTCCGCCAAGCCCTATACTGCTGACACTGCTTAGAATCACCTCTCAGATGCGATTCTAATAAGGTTGCGGCATTACAGGACTTAAGTGAGAATTAAGGGATTTCGATAGATCATCTTATCTGCAGTCCTGCCGATATACAACTTATATGTATCTGCATTTCAAATACAATCAACACACTATACCATCCTCGTATCACTATGTACAACAGCAACTAGTTGCAACAAATAAAATACTTGTTTTCCACTTACTTGTAACTAGACTGTGTTACTCCTCTTTACATGGTAATTATTATGATGCCACAGGATTGAGAATACCTGCACGATATGATGACACCGAGCTATAACAGACACTCGTTAAGTAGCCCTCTCAGCAACAATTTTACAGTCCAAACAATAAACGCATACAGTAAAACCTCTCCATAACGGCCACTAAATTGTGTTAATTAGTTGGTATTTAGGGCAGGTGGCTGCCTAAATCATGGTGAAAGTAAAACAGAACGCTCCTATAGGAGCGTTCTGTTTTACTTTAACCTTGCTTTAAGCAGCTACCTGCCAAATAACACAAAATACTTGATGTAATTTAGTGGCCGTTATAGAGAGGTTTTACTGTATTTTCAATAAAATCGTAAAACACGGCAGTTGCTATGTTCAATCGTTCTTATGACGATTGTCAATTTGAACTTATATCGAAAACTCCCCCTGTAATACAAAATAAACCGTTATAATTTTCCGCTGTACAAAAAAATACTAATGGCTTACTATGTTGAACAGTTACTAAACTAAAACACAACCCGAATAAAGACTAATATATAGGCGAATAACAGCGTGCTCTTTGATATCAAACGCATGAAAGTTTTGTCTTCTTCAGCGTTTATTCGATTGGTTTTCTTGCAACATACTTCTTTCCAGCATATAAACAAATGGTTCATATAAATTGTAGGCATTTTAAAACGCGTGGCAATAGAGTGTTTAAATGAGTTAATCGAATTTAATCGAATGTGTGACCTCTAAACGCTTATGTAGAAAACTGACTTGGATATCACTGCTATCTGATTTGATGGGGTAACAGAACTACTGTTTAATACCAGGTTAAGAAATTATTTCATTAAATGTTAAAACGGTTCAGGGTCCATATTAACGTGTTAAGAAACGAGCATATCTATGTATAAATGAAACAGAGATCAAACAATAACGTTGAAACACAACGTTAATCGTGAAACAGTGCAGAAATCGTGATACAATATGCGTAGTTATTCGAAAACAGAATGACTAACCTTTGTCATTGCTAGGCACGACCTGACTCGCATTTGCAAACATATTGGATCCAGATGAGACGCCGAGTAACTCGGCGTCTCATTATGATCCAAGCTCTTTGGCACCAAGTCAATAGTTCTCAAACACGTGTTCGAATCATAGGTGCCAGTTGCGTGACCATATCATAAATACTACTGAAAAAACATCTTCAAATACGTTTCGACATCATACTTTGACAGATAATTTTGTTGAGCTCGATAAGTGTTAACACTTCCCATCTTTAACTCTTTCGATGCCAAATTTTGTCATCTGCAACCTTTTGTCGCCTGCAACGTTTGACGTCATCATTTTTGTTTCAAAAACCATAGTCACAGTAACAAACAGTTTGGATCCTGATGAGACGACGAGTTATTCGGCGTCTCAACTGGATCCAAACTATTTATATAGGTAATCACTAATTCCACGTTGGCAGCGAAAGAGATAAACGGTTATCACTCACATACGACCCAATGACGCACATTGTATATAATATATGAAACGGTAGATAAGACACGTGCGTGTATTAGTCCTTTCCCTGTTGTATATCAATGTAAGAAATAATGACACCATGTATAGTTATTAGCTGAATTTTTATAATGGTAAATGTATACATGAATTGTTTTTTGTATTGGTAGAAAACTATGGATTCAGTTCATTATAATTTCATAAGCAAACATAACGGAACTTTACATGAGGATCTAGGTGTACTCTATCTGGGTGTACTCTATCTGGGTGTACTCTATCTGGCTGTACTCTATCTGGCTCTATCTGGCTGTACTCTATCTGGCTGTACTCTGTCTGGATGTACTCTATCTGGGTGTACTCTATCTGGCTGTACTCTATCTGTGTGTACTCTATCTGGGTGTACTCTATTTGAAAAGCCGCGAAAAGTAGTTCATATGAAGGAAAGGGTTTCACATCTTATTGAAATAATATTGATATATTTGAACAATAGCTAATTAGAATCGTCTTTCCTAGTGGGATCCAAATGAGCTGCAGCAGGATAGGAACTCACTGAGAAATGAATGAATTCCATAGATCAGTACACATCTTGACTACAGCCAAAATAGCATATAGCACACAGTCCAATATCACTATGTACAACAGCACGTATATTCGCAACAAATATAAACATTTTATGTTCCACTTACTTGCTACTAAACAGTTATATCTCTTTACACCGTCATTATTACGATGTCACAGAAATGATTATACTTGTAATAACGCCGAGCTACTACAGAGGATCGTTAATAGCCCCGTCAGTAACGATTAACATGGTGATAAATGGTGTTATCTGGACTGACAGAGTAAACAACACCGGTAATAGTAGAATCGGAGATGTGATTAAAACCCGCCTGTAATTGCGACTTCTTTATTGATCAGAATCAGCTGGGACGTTATCGGAGGCGGTCATTTGGTACTGCGCTGTCCAATTCCCAGCGCGGAGAACTCGTATGCAAACAGATGATAAACTGAACAAATCGATGTATTGCAAATATAGTTCAACGTGCAAAGAGGCAATTGTCACTCACTCTGACTCTTCTTGAGGACTATCAAACGAACGTTAATAGGCAATAACGCGACACTTGTCATCTAAATACTACCACTGATACAAACAACAATAGGCTTTTAATGAATCGTTCACCAGACAACATTCCAGACAGTAAGGTAATAACAATTAATATAAAACGAGCTAGTATTAAAACTACGTCTTCTACATGTGTACATATACAACAATCAATGTCCTTGCCAATTTTTATGGCACTGTGACAAGGCCATAGGACGCTGTTGCCAAACAGATAAACATGATTTGAGAGAAATGTATAGTTGGAAGAACTATACACGATGCTACATTCTATGTCAATCCGCGAATTTCCGGAGCTATATGCTAGGCAAATTAACGAAATGAAGTAGTAACTTTCTCGGATAATTTACGTATATAGTATCTTCTACAGTCTATTGGAAAATATGTAATACAGCCGCTATATTCCAGGCAAGTTTACTACATTTAGAAGCTATATTTTTGGAAAGCTTACATTATTTAGCAGTTGCATTCAATGCAAGACAAATTTACGTCATTAAATGCTGCACTCTAGGTTAAACTGGCGACATTTAGAATCTTAATTCTAGATAATTCTGTGAAAGTCAACAGCTGAATTCTACGCGGATGTTTGATTCCTGGCAGCTAAATTCTCTGCACATTCACAGACAGTTGACTAATAGGCTAGATTTTAGTTCATGTTAATTTTACGGAATGTGTCAGCAATGTTTTTCAGTGCAAATTTAGCACACAGTATCCTATGCACATTATTGGTGTTTGTCAGCCATTCTAAGCAAATACACGGACTAGTCGATCATTGTTAATTGACAGAGTCCATGCAGTATGAAAGAGCGAAAGGAATTTGATAAACAATGCAGACCCTGATCGGAGGGATCATGTAGGAGTCATCTGATATTGGTCTACATTTGTTTTCAAATGGCAATGTGCATGTACTTATTTCCTGCATTCCAGTCGTTACCAATGATATTCTTAGCAAATCCACTCCACTGAATTTAGCAATGACATTCTTAACAAATTTACAAAGTTTAATAATGTCATTCTTAGCAAATCTACGAAATTTAGCAACACTTACTTCATTCGAGGTATATCACCGGAAATCAACGGCATATATATTCCTTAATGCATCTTTGACGATAATAGTCGATAATAAGACTCGGATATTAATAACAAAAACTCCGAACACATATGAGTACCAACAGTCGTTGTCGAGAATACATATAGATACGACCTGTGCAGTTTACATATAGATACGACCTGTGCAGTTTACATATAGATACGACCTGTGCAGTTTTGAATATATGTACAAGTGCTTTGAGCGTCGCAACATGTAGGCTTGTACATACCTAGATTGTTTAGGTAAATTATAGCACATATGGTATATATTGTATTTATAAGCATAAATTGTATGACCACAAACATCTCCAATCCCTTATTTTCCAAACATGATAGACCCAAATCAATTTTAATGCTATATGATCTGGGTCTACCCCGTTAGCTCAATGTCAGATAATAAAGGTAATGTAATATTAGCACATATGGTATATTAAACAAGCATAAATTGCATGACCAAAAACTTCTAATTCCTTATCGTCGAAACAGATTAGACCCAAATCAAATTTAAAGCTATATGATCTGGGTCTTCCCTATGACGTCATTTATTCGGGTTTGAAATAACAGTACAAGATAAGAAGGTGAGATTTACTGTGATTTCTCATTTATAATTATTATTTTTATATTTTATTTTTATAATTATTTTTTTAAATGTTGATATTTTCTGAGCGCCCTCCCCCCCCCCCCCCCCACCCACCCACTAAAGCATTCATTTCACGCTTATGTTTCCCATGTGGAAAGGTCAGGCCTCTTCCCCAAAAGCGGAGAAAAAACACTGGAAGATATTAACCACAGCAAAGTACATTAACAACACATTTGATGTGAAATAGCCAGAGATGAGGGCATTCTTGGCCTTCAACATCCTGATGGAAATGGAAGTTATTTTTTTTAAAAAGATGTAAAACAGTGTCTTTTCCGATCATGTATATTAAATAATGTACAGGGGTTAATCTTCGTTTAGCTATTTTGAATGAATAGACCCAGTAAGGATAGAATAATGATAGAATTCAATTGAAAATGATTTATCTGTAAGATTGCTAATGACAAACTGCTGTCAGTCAAACTTTCAAGAATGAATTGGAATATAAAAGTTTGGATTCATATAATTTTATGATTAGTGGAATTCAGGGCGGAGTTTTGATAGAATAAAATATCACGTGGATTATTAGTAATTTACTGTTCATTTGATATATTGTATGTAATCACTAATGTGATTGTTCATTAAAAAACAACCAAGATTTGGGATTAATGTGTGTGTGTGTTTTGTATATATACCCCACACCAAATAATGACGATTACAGTGCTTTGAAATACACAATTTATCAACAGCATTAAATATTGCTTTGATATGAATTAAAAGATGGACAATGTCACTCAGCATTGCATGTCTGACTTGTTGAGGTCAGTGACTATCTGAGTGACACTAATATCCACTTTGCTTGTGGTTTGGCTGTTGTTACAGTCTGTCATATTTTTAGTAATACATTAATCAATTGCAAGACGTCAAAAATGGTGATTAACATGTGCAGCAACTTCTTCCCTGACACATAACAGCCATATCAAACTCGAAAGCAATGATGGCCCTTCAGGCCTTTGATTTTTATTTTGGACTCGGACCACATTTTAAAATATTTGTTATTAAATAAAAACGACACCTATCATTGTTACAATGTACAGGGAGGGGGGCAAATGCATAATCATGTTTTCTTAAACATTACCATGACTTACATCAGTTGGGTTTGGACCCAGATCAAACGTCTAGATGATGATCATTTTCCTTGATTGGCTGAAGTGGTTTCTTGTTGTTTTATAAAATTGCATGTTTTCTTGCATACAATTTCGAAGTTAATCTTAAAACTCCTACAGAAAACTGTTTTGGGTTTTTATCCAGATCATTAGTTTGGGTCAAGATAAGCAAAAAAAACATAACTTGATATTAAAAAGTCCTAAACTGCATAAATTTTGCCTGATGTTAAGTTGGTATAATGTTGATCAAAGACATAAAAATATAAGCAGTAGACATGACAAATATAAGCAGTAGACGAAATGGGAACAAATGCCAAAATAGTAGACGAAATGGGAAGTAGACGAAATAGGAAGTAGACGAAATGGGAAGTTACCTATAAATCAACTTTTAGATAATTTGAAGAAGAAACACTCTATCAGAATATAAATTCAAAGCAAGATTTTTACATTTTCAAATTTAAAGTTACAATCTGCAAATACTCTTTTAATTTGGACATACAAACCACAGTGTAGCTCCTATTAACCCTTACAGCAGTGACCTGTCACCGTTTTCTCTTACTGTTATAAGCTTATTTAATAACAAATATTTTGAAATTTGGTCTGAGTCCAAAATAAAAAAAAATCCTACAATTATTTAAACAGAGTAGATCCAGACACCACCCGTCAAATGCCAGAAAATAATAACAAATATTTTTAATTTTGAACATATTTAAATCATAAATACTTAAACTGCTCTGATCTAATATTTCGACCACTAAGGGCCTTTGTCAAAGATTATCATGTCAAAATACACGTCACATTTTTGTTACATGCATTCAGCCATAAAATCAAAGAGAATAATATTCTCTTTGATTTTATGGCTGAATGCATGTAACAAAAATGTGACGTGTATTTTGACATGATAATCTTTGACAAAGGCCCTTAGTGGTCGAAATATTAGATCAGAGCAGTTTAAGTATTTATGTATTATATTAATTCCCTATTTTGGAATATTTACTTCATTGCATATTTAAATCGTTTTATTATACCAAATTTGATTATGAAATGATAAAACATATTTTTTCAAATTATACAGTTTTCTTTTTATAAATTCATTTTTTTTTTTTATACCTGTGGCATTTTTACCTATGACATTTTTACCTCTGGCATTATTACCTAAGGCATTTTTAGCACTTTACCTGTGGCATTTTTACCTAAGGCATTTTTACCTGCGGCATTTTTGCCTACATTCGTCAAAAATACTACTGTAGATTAAATCTGCTGCCCAACAAAGCATCTTGAATATAATTTTTTTATAAAAATTGATAACAACACATTAAAAAGTCCTTAAATGTCTGAATCGTGTATGATATCAAATAAAAAAACTGAGTAAATATAACTTAATTATAACAGTAGACGAAATGGGAACAGGGTAAACTTTTAGAGTAGACGAAAAGGGAATGAATTACAGTAGACGAAATGGGAAGTAGACGAAATGGGATTGGGCGTCTTTTGTTGGTTATCTCCCCAAATTCAATTTATAGGTGGCGCTCGCACCGAGTAGGTCCCTCATTCGGATAACTTCTGATTTTATCGATCGCCATTGTATGTGTTTACTGAATTTATTCATGATAAGATTGATCAACAAAATGATTTAAATCATGTAGATGAAATGAACATTTCTAACATTTTGAACATAATTATTGTTCTTTCAACCAGTTTGCACAAACAGAGAAGGGGGGGGGGGGGGGGGGGGGGGGGTAGACATTACACTTTCAGGACCGGTCATTGCACTTCCCCTGTCATAATGTAAAATCTGACTTCAATGATATTGTGTATATGCCCTTGACAGTTGTTTGTTCGATATAGTTTTAATTTTAATATTTCTTCCTTTTTTTGTTCATTTAAGAGTCCGTATTACTTTAATTATTGCAAGTAAAAGTTTGGTCAGTTTGTATGGAAATTATAAGGTGAAATTTGCCCACAAATAGTACATGCAAATTGCGATAAAAATACATATTGAAATTAAAACAATAATACACTTAAACAAGATATGTTGAACTACATGTACTTTGACAAATAACCATTTTTACCCTTTCCTCCATAAATACGACCTTTTATGCCTTTGCATACAGGGTAGACCAAAATCAGATGGCTCCTGTACAGGGTAGGGGCTTTCAGATCAGGGTCAGCTCTGTTTGCTTATGGAATAAAGTAGATCTGATTCTATAGTTCCTACTTTCGCAAAGCATTCATGTGTTAATCTCTCATTTAAAAAAAATGTCGAATTAATATTCACGATGCCACCATTTCTTACATGGCATGGAGTAAATATTTAACGGTTTACGGACATTTGCCCCCGGATACTTGCCCCCGGACTTTTGCCCCCATATTTGGGCATGGGCGGACATTTGCCCCCTGGTATTTTAGCTTAGGCGGACATTTGCCCCCCTGACACTTGTCCCCTGTTGGACTTGGGCGGACATTTGCCCCTAGCGGTTTAGCTTGGGCGGACATTTGCCCCTGGTTAATTTTCTCGAGGACGGACCTTTGGTCACTTTTTGCATCATCGGCATCCCTAAAACATTTTACAGGAAGTTTGGCATTTAAAACAACAAAGTGTTTATTTATAAAAAATACCTTCAAATAGCAACTAATCATGCATGGGGTTTCCCAAGCTTTTACAAAACGAGTTTAATTGAGGCATCTATTTACCTTTTTTGCAATGATTTGATGTGTGTAAATGCCTCAGTATTTAATTTGGCAGCCATTTGCAAAAATTGTAAACACAGAGGTTATATATGCAGAAAAGGGTGTAATGCTATATTTTTATATTGAGGGGCAGTCATCCTATGGGGCAATAATCCTACAGGGCTATTATCCTAAGGGGCAATGGTCCTTAGAGCAATCATCCGAAGGGGCAGTCACCCTATGGGGCAGTCGCCCTACACTCATAGTAAAGATGTACTTCGTTTTATTTGGTACATACAAACAGTAGTGAAAATCAGGTTATTACCATATGCATAACAACATAGTTATTTATTACTTTTATTCCCATTGAAATTAAATATTTATATTTCTTTTCTCGTATGTTTTATTCTCCCTTTCTATTGCCATGAAGTGTCATTTGTATATATATAATTCCTTAATTAAATACATAATTATGTTTAACATGGGGTTTTCTCCACCTGGGGTATTGTCCTACTGGGGTTTTGTCCTACTGGGGTATTGTCCTATGGGGTTACGTCCTACTGGGTTACGTCCTAGTGGGGTTTTGTCCTACACTCAGTATTTTTATAGGCCTAATTAAAAATCATCTAGCAAATTTAAGCCTGATAATAATGAATGGAATATACAGTTAAACAATAATGGGCCATTCCGCTTTTAAATATCGGCATACAAAAGTTTAATCCTCACAAAGTAACAAAATAATAAGAACGTTTTCATAGTTATATGTGTGCGTAAAATATGCTTATTTGTTTAAAACGCTTTAGATCTACCTCATAATGATGAAAACACCTTTGCAAACAGAATAAACTCAGATCAGATTGCTCACGTGGAAGCCGTTTGATATTGGGGTATGCACTGTTTGCTTGGGGTACACTCAAAAGCCCCTCGTTACAAAAGCTCCTCCTACAAAAGTCCCTCGTTACAAAAGCCAATCATGCAAACGCCCCTCACCAAAAGTGTCAAGGCTTACAAAAGCCCCTCGACATTTTTCACATTACTTTTTTGTAAATTAATCAGTACTTTTTGTTAATTTATCATGATACTCCAAATATTTGGACATGTATTTGGACCTCAATATGAAAAACATGTAAATTATTCACAACACATGCTATATTTTTATGAGTATAAGAGCTCCTCTTTTATGTCCAAATTAATAGAGTGATAACATAAGACTTGGGACAATATATAGGAATACAAACAATGTATTAAAATTTAATCCATTTTATTTTTATGCTTACACTCCATGCATTTTATCAAATCATTTCTTATAATATAATATTAATATTTATATTCATTTATTCTAATAATGAATATTCATTAGGTTAGATCATTGTAATATAAGACTAAGATTAAATTATCAATGTTTATAAAAGCATAAGTTGTATTATCACACAAAGAGGATATTTTTTATATCTTTTTAAAAACAGAATAGATCCAGATCATACAGATTCTAAAACAAATCCATCTGATCAGGTTCTAACCTATTTGCTCACTGACATTCGGTTTTTAGTGCATCTTTGACTTGTCAAAACGCAAAATCAAAACGAACAGTGTGGATCCTGATGCGATATTGAATTACATGGCAACTCATCTTCCAAACTGGCAACAAAGGTTCTTCTCCATTGGCATCGAAAGTGCTAATTAAGCGATATGTGTCCTCATAGTAATAATATATATATATTATTCAACAGTTTTGCAGTAAGTATTATCCATTGAGAACATTTCGTGAAGAAAATGAAATATTAATTGATTATCTTCCCAGATTATTACGTGTTCGTAATATAGCTTTGTTACATGAGAAAATATTTCAGCGGCATAAACGGTCTCACACGTTGAGGCATCGGAAATAATTTGTTTTATATTAGATTATAACTACATGTATTTGCTTTAGACGGAAGAAAAAACGAGCATTAACGTACAGTGTTTTAAGCAAACGTTAGCTGGTTGCGAACAATTTGTGATGAAAGTTAGCACTGTCTAGATCACCCCTGATTGCTTTACCTACCACCAGAACAGAACTGAACCGAACATACATGTTTTATGTGTGCATCAGTACATCATCATGCATACACATCATAATATATATACCAGTCTAATATGATATTTCATAATTGAAAGAAAAATATATTATGTCAATAGATTCGTTATTTAGAAATAATATATACTCATATTATTCCGACAATGAATGGTTACTTTATATTAAAACGCAATGCAAATGCAGCTTCTAAATACTTTGCCAGGATCGAAATAGCTTTTACATTACCTGCTTGTAACAATGTACAATGTAATTACCTTCACTAGGGTTGACTTGTTAATGAAACAGATTTTGATATAGCTTTTTATTAGAAAAGCAAAGCATGGACACAATACCAAATTATAATTCGTTATCAGCCTGTCAAACAATACATTTCATTTCTTGATAACCTACTTCTTGAATATCTACCAGTTTATATGTGTAAAGTGTGAACCAATAAACTGATTTTAGTTTCTTAAATCGAAAAGTAAGACACCCAAATATACTTCATAACCGAATGGAATTTTGTCATAATCATACCATAATGCCAGACAGTTGAAATACTCGACGCTTTGTCTGGTTCAAAACTATATGCACCAGTTATCTCATATTTGAGTGGAGCGCAGCAAATAATATATTACATATATCAAATAAACATTTAATTTATGAATATGTATACAAGACACCGTGAGTACATTAATATTCATTAATTATAGTTTGATAATGACCAGTAAATAAGGGATTTGATGGCCCTGTCAAAAACTATAAAATCATATTATGTATTCATTCAAAAGCAGACAAAACTGGCGCTAATCAAACAGCTACTATAGTAGCTACCTGATCTTGCTCTACTCTGTTTGCAAATGCGTATATGCGTGTATAGGGTGTAATGGGTTAATGTTATATCACACAAAGGTGATCAGTAAATTCATGTAAAATTAACATGCGGTAGAACTATTGACAACTGTTTATGAGAACAATATAAGTATCTATGCATATAGATAGAGTGTTGCTTATTTAAGCATTTTACCTCATTAATATTGATGTAAAAACAGTGACTGAATTCTTATTAATATTATGAAGAGAAAGTTTAGCCCTGGTAGGAACCGCATAATCTGAACTATACCATCCTGTCAGCAATAGAAACGCCTTGATCAGACGGATCTTACAGGAGCCTTCTAATCTGGGTTAACTCTGTTTGCAAAGGAGCTAAAAGGTCTCTATATCTAGCAAGATATATGTGACTTATATGCACAGTTTTTGTCTGAATGTTAATTGCAGAAAAAGCACTTGTGCAAGGGTATTTCGGTTGTATCGACCGTTTGACTACAAGCGTTTAAATTGCGTATTTACATTGTAAAGACCGTCTGGCCACCATCATTTTAACTGCGTATTTACATTGTAAAGACCGTCTGGCCACCAGCATTTTAACTGCGTATTTACATTGTAAAGACCGTCTGGCCACCAGCATTTTAACTGCGTATTTACATTGTAAAGACCGTCTGGCCACTAGCATTTTAACTGCGTATTTACATTGTAAAGACCGTCTGGCCACCAGCATTTTAACTGCGTATTTACATTGTATTGACCGTTTGACTACTAGCGCTTTAACAGGGTATTAAACTGGCTATGATCTTCGACCGACAAACACTTTGACCCTCATCGCTGTGGTTTGAATCCCGGCCAGGTAATTTGGGGTTTTTTTTCAAGTAAGGAAGACTTCCAGCTAATCGCGGTAAACCGGTGGTTTCTCTCTGCACGGAACGATGCAATTTGTTCCGTGTACACTGTGGTGCAAGCTGTACGGTCGCGAATGTTTAGACTTTTCCAAGATGGCGGACGAACAGGAGGCTGAAAGGTAAACATCACATTTTCCATCTTTTAGTTGGTGTCATAACACAGAATTATAACGCCCGTCAACAGCGGTTTACCTCCTAATGGTTCATGGCTGTGTGTAAGGCTCAAAATCTTCCGTAAACAATGCAGAAACCGAAAATCAGAAATCGAATCGAGAAGGAGGTCATATTTTGCCTCAGTGTAAGCTTCCCAACAACGCTAAGCCTTTTCTAACACTGCGGATATATGCATTTGAGTCCGATATTAACGTTGATTTAATTAGTTTGAAGCACAAATCTACATTTTGTATTTTTGAGAGGGTTGAAAAAAATGTCAAGTGTACGGTTTAGCCCGTAGTGGTAAAAGTGCACTGTACGGTTTAGACCCGATCTATTTTGTACGGTTTAGACACGATTTTCTTACAAAAACTGTACGGTTTAGACACATACAAATAAGTTTGAATGTGCGTCGTAGGTCTAGATAGTATAATCCCAACTAATTAGTGTAGATTCACACAATGGCTATTTGCGATTTTGACAGTATATTACAAACAATTAGGATCGAGAACAGAAGAATAGCATATAATCTGGATCTATACTGGTTAACATTTGAAGACAATGTTATACTTAAAAAGTTTTGAAGTGAATTGATTTTTTATGTTAACTGATTGGGTATCTGGGTAAAAGTGTTTTACCCGTTTCAGTCCTAATGCAAATACAGAACGTCTGAAATTAAGTCAAGCACTTTGTACTGTTACTTTACATTACTTTACATCTTTTCAGATTATTTTCCTGTTACTATTGCGAGACAAAGGAAACCATCAGCCACTGTGTAGATGCCAATCCGAGAAATCCAATGAAAAATAGAAGAAAAGAGCCAAGCCATATATATTGGGAAAGTCGGGGCAACGTACATTAACTTTTAATTTAATACCAGACGTTTTGAAATAAACAAGCAAAATAATTCTAAATGGTGAAGTGCAAACCATTGAAATTCAAGACATTGACGAATATTTTAGACTTGGCAATTTATTTGGTCCAATAAATATATATTTTTTTCTCATTAACTTGTTATCCTTTTCTGTTACATAATTATTTCACGTTTATTTTTATGCCACCTTTAAAATGCATGTATGCCCTACGAAATGGCATTTAGGCATTCCATACAGACTCAGCCCAGATCCGTCATCGCGAAACTGACGAGACATCGACCAAGTGCTAAATTACATCAGCTCAACTAAATGCATGTAAAACATAATCCGAGGGTAGGTTCTTTTTTCTGACAGATGATACAGATTAACCATTATGCTAAATGAATTGCCGGCATGTCAAAAACATGTTAGTTAAACTTAAAAATCAATTCACTTCAATTTTTAAAGTAAAACATTGTCCTTAAATGTTTAATAACCAGTATACATGTATATCCAGGTCATGTTCTACCTATATTTCTATTCTGGTTTTCCAGCTATCTTACTGAAATAATGCAACGTGTAATTTTACCTGGTAACTTCTCTGACTGGAATACTATGAAGCTGATGTTCCACAAGGATATATATTAGGTCCATTGTTATTTCTTGTTTTTATACATGATATTGTTAGCGACATTGGATGGAACATTCCTTTGTTTGCTTACGACTCTAGCTTGTTTAGTGTAGGTATTACTCCCGTACATATGGCAACACATATCAATAATACTATATTAAAAAGGCAGAGAAATGGCTAGTTGAATTCAATCCTAAGAATACTGAGTCGTTTATAATCTCGAGAAAAATGACCCATCCATATATATGCAAGACCATCAAATTCCTGAAGTAGATTCACATAAGCACATTGGCGTTCATCTCTCGCGTGATCTAACATGGCACTGTCATATCGAATATATCGCTACTAAGGCATGGACAAGAATAAATTTCATGCGAAAACTCAAATTCACTTCGGACAGATATTCCCTTGAAACAATCTACGTATATTTCGTGATACCTATTTTAGAATACGATGATACTATATTTGATAACTATAATGCCAGAGAATCTAACAGTTTTGACAAAATTCAATATGAAGCTACCCGTATAGTAACTGGGACAACAAAATTGGTTTCTGTTGGTAAATTATTGCATGAATTTGGATGGAAACGCCTTGAAACCAGACGTAAAACACAGACTTATTCTCTTTTATAAAATGGTGTTTCATTTAACTCCAAAATATCTCACAGAACTGGTACCTGAAGTGGCTGGAAGTGTTTCTCGATGCAATTTAAGATTAAGAAACGCTGGTGATATTCAACCTCTGGCCTGTCGCACAACCCATTATAGCAACTCTTTCCTCCCTTCAACAATACATGAATGGAACAACCTCCCGAAAATGAAAAACAATCTTCTACTCTAAACGCATTCAAAACGTCTTTGAATATCAATCTGCTAACTGTTCCTAAACATTTTATAACGGTGTCAGAAAACAGCAGCTCCTGCACAAGAGGCTTCGTACAAACTGCAGTTCCTTGAACTATGACCTATTCTCAAAGAACATATCTGACACTGCCTTGTGTACATGTGGCCTCGTTGAGAACGCATCGCAATTCTTCTTAAGCTGTTGCAAATATACCAACGAAGGAAACCAACGAAGGAAAACAACTTTTTGATGATGTTGCCAGATTCACTACTCCGTCCCTGTTTGGTGATCCTCTTTTAAATTATAATACAAACATCATTATAGACGAAGCTGTACATCGGTTTATCCAAACCTCAAAACGATTCTAATAAACTCGGTAACGCTCACCTTCTTTTGAATGTGCTTATACTGCTCAGAATCCTAGACCTCTCTACATATATGTGTCAACCTTCGTTTCCTTGTTTTTGTTTCTTTTATTTTTTCTTTTATTCTAAAGTATCTTTCTCTAAAAGTTTTTGTATAAACTGATATATCCTGCTTAATTAATTTAATTAGTTTTTCAGTACAATTAATATAGTACAATTACGGGCAGTCATTTCTGCATAAAGCGAGTGCAGTTGTTACTGTGATGGGGGAGAAACACAATAAGCAGTCTTGTTTTCGTTTCCATCCTTTTCTTTTCCTTTGTGTTATCATTACAATATTCATGCAAATATTTAAAAATAAAATACGTTTAAACCAATTATATACTGTGCTTCTGATCTCGATCCCAATTGTTTGTGATATGCTGTCATAATCGCAAACATGCATTGCATGAAGGAAGATCCTAGACCTACGGCGCAGATTCAAATGGTAGCATTTGTTTTGTGTCTAAACCGTACAGTTTTTCGAAAGAAAATCGTGGCTAAACCGTACAAAAAACATCGGGTCTAAACCGTACAGTGCACTTTTACCTCTAATGGCTAAACCGTACACTCGACATTATTTTCAAACGTCTCAAAAAGACAAAATGTAGATCTGTGCCACAAACTAGGTAACTCAACGTTAATATCGGGCTCAGATGATGCATATATCCACAGTGTTAGAAAATGTTTAGCGTAGTTTGTAAGCTTACAATGAGGCAAAATATGACCTCCTTCTCGATTCGATTTCTGACTTTCAGTTTCTGCAAAGTTTACCGAAGATTTTGAGCCTTACACACAGACATGAACCATAAGGGGGTACGCCGCTGTTGACGGGCGTTATAATTATGTGTTATGGCACCAATTAAATGACTGAAAGAAACATCTACATAGTTTAAACAGTGTAAAAATGTGATGCTTTCCTTTCAGCCTCCGTTTTGTCCGCCATCTTAGAAAAGTCTAAATATTTGCGGCCGTACAGCTTGCACCACAGTGGTGTACGGAAAAAACAATTCTGAGGTCTTCTTTCACCTAAACTATATACCTTGTCGGACGTCGCGATAGGACTGGAATGCTGTCAACTCTTTACTCCATGAATATTCATGTAAGAAATAGTGATACCATGAATAATAGCACATGGGCACATCATACATGAATGTTGGGCCATGGCAGAAACTATATAGAATCATGTCTATATTATATCGTTAGCAATAGGAGCCGTCTGATCTGGGTCTACTCTGTTTGCAAAGGCATAGAAATGCGTATATATGGAGTGAAGGGTTAAAGCGACGAAAATCCCCGATAAAAAGCATTTAAAAACCAAACAAGCGTATTTGCATTGTAAAGACCATTTAGCCACTACCATTTTAAACTGCGTATTTACGACTAACATTTATGAACTCCATTACACTAGACGCAATAAACCATATTGGCAACCTCAAGTGTAAAACTGGTCAATTAACTAACCACGCAGAGGTCAGACAGAGGTTGAACCGTCGACCTAATGGCCAAAATAGGCATTCTACATGTAAATGAAAGAAAAACCGAAGGTAATGCCAATTAACCCAAACGACCTGCGATAATGAATCAATATACAAAATATTCTGAATGGAAGTTAATGGAAATGCGTTTGTGATAGACATAATTAAAACAATGATTCATGGTGACATTACTGTGGTAAAACTTTCAGCAATGACAACTGATTTTATTATTATTATTATTTGTTTTTGGAGATGGGAGATGGGAGGGTGATACAGTACGGCAGGTTTTACTTGTAAAGTATATAACAAGTTTTGTATGTAAGCCATTTTTGTTTTCTTTGTGTAAGCAATGAATACAAAGGTAGTATTCTCACGTCGATTCCATGCTTAACCGACATAACTGACAACTGCCATTCTACATAGCAGTCTAGTGCAATTTACTGACGTGCATTCGATGGATACAAAATGCGTTTAATAACATGGCACCCGGAAACAATCAAGATGTACTATTTCTGACACGAACATGCTTCGTAATGTAAGCTTTGGTTTAGTATGTGCAGAAAGATCCACAACCTATAGCAATGTGTAAGGAGGACGCATGAATATACAAATATCAGTCACATGACGGAATCACGTGACTATAATATGAATGAAAGTATTCTCCCAGAGGCAAGTTACTCAATGAATAAAGAACTGCGCGTCGGATGACCTTATGCAAGCGATTAGGTAGTCTCGCATATAGACTGTTGATAATAAGCATAGCGGGAAACGACTGAAGTGTCAGCTGCAACTGATTTACCTACTGGAAAGAGTGTTAATCCTTTCCCTTATATATACCCAATTTCATGCCAAAGCGGCGCACTTAGTCGATATCAGAAATTTGATTTTGAACACATTGATCCCATGCAAAGAATACTGCAGCGTCTGCAACGCTTTGATTACATTTACAGTGTGTTTAACGGTACAGCTGGTTTTACAGTGCTGTATGTTTGATTGTACGTCATATTTTAATGTACCAAATGCTTTACATGTACAGCATCATCCATGTTTTACTTTTCAACATGTTTCACATGCACGATTTATTTCACACACAGTTTACATGTACCACACAGTTTACATGTACCACACATGTAAAACACAGTTTACATTTACCACACATGTAAAACACAGTTTACATGTACCACCCAGTTTACATGTACCACACAGTTTATATGTACCACACAGTTTATATGTACCACACAGTTTACGTACCACACAGTTTACATGTACCACACAGTTTACATTTACATGTACCACACAGTTTGCATGTACCACACAGTTTACATGTGTACCACACAGTTTACATGTACTACACAGTTTACACACACAGTTTACATGTACCACACAGTTTACATGTGTACCACACAGTTTACATGTACCACACAGTTTACATGTGTACCACACAGTTTACATGTACCACACAGTTTACATGTACCACACAGTTTACATGTACCACACAGTTTACATGTACCACACAGACCACACAGTTTACATGTACCACACAGTTTACATGTACCACACAGTTTACATGTACCACACAGTTTACATGTACCACACATGTACCACACAGTTTACATGTTCCACACAGTTTACATGTTCGACCGTGCAGACCTAGGTAATATGGCTCATATACGTTATATCTGATCAAGAACTTTACTGGTTTACGTAGGGAAGAATATACATTAATTTTGGTTCAACAAATTCTGCCGTTGCCAAAAGTCGTATTTACATGCCATATTATTACATGAAATATTCACCAGGTAATTAGGCTTAGGGAACGGTTTGCTTCATGTTAAGGTTTTTTCAATACTCACGTTTTCATAAACTGTACAGAAGTGATGTACATTTTACATGTACATTTACTAAAAGAACGTGAAAGGTCGGGTATTAGTCGGAAGGAACATGTCATGTCATACTTGTATATAGCCACAAGTGTCATGTTATATTTGTTGGACTCTTTCATGAATGTTTCGGAAGACGAATCATTAACGTCAGTCATTTGTAAGCAATATTAGACCCAGACAAGAGAACTACTAGAAAAGTCCTATCACCAGGGTATGCACAGTTTATTGGCTGCGGTGATAGAGTGTATATTTGTTTGGCTGCTATTTACTGCATTGTAATATAATTTTCAGCGGTTGCACATATTTTTGTTATTGGAGAGATCATCAGGTCTCTCCTCAGTGTTGGAATTGGATGTCGGCGTATTCTGGGATGGTTTACAATTTATCTCAAGGAGTTTTGAATTGGGATAGTAAAAAAAAGAATATCGCCGTCTACCGGACGGGACGAGTTGTGGCTATTCGCATGCGCTAGATTTGGTTTTATAAAAAATACGCAGTCAAACTATCACTAACCAAACATGATTGAATTTGAACAATAGGATCAGTTGAATCCAGATTGTCGATATTTTAATTCAAATAGACATGATTATTTTATCCCAGAACAAAGTGCAATCATTTTTGCATTCCGTATAAAATTCGAGTAACGGGCGGCTCAGTTTCTATTTTTAGATTGACCTCGAAGGAGCTGAACATATTATTTAGGTCTATGCCATTTCCAGCCCCTTTAAGAGCTTCTTAATCTAATTAGCATGCGAGTAGACTGGAAACATGTACTTTTTATCCATTAATCTTTGCTTTCTGAGTTGATTCTTATTAAACCGCGTTTCTCCAGCGGTGGATTTAAGTCGGTATGACTAAACACCGGATATGATTCTCTTATCCGCGGATATGAGATTCGCAGCCTAAAATCGACCACAAAAGCATCATTTTTATTAGAAAAACATTTTACCGAGCTGATTGAATTTAACAATGAAAAATGTCTCTGTTTTGTTTTCTATTTTCTTATTTGTATATTTCTATTGGTGATTTCCCGTTATTCCATCAACATATGCATATTTACAGAAAATTGAAATACATGTACTTACATTGTTAAGGATCAATATGCCTTAGAAACGGCTAGTATGATCACTAACCTAATAAACCTTCTAGATACTACCGGAAGAAAACTAATAGAAGGATCTAGCTTACTTGGAAGTGCTTGCTAGATGCATAAACCAATGTTTTGACTGGTGTGGCCATGTGCCTTAGAACTTCACGAGGAAGTAAGATGAATAAAATGTATTGTTGTTTATACGTGATTTACCAATATGTGCCTAAGATATGATACACATGCGTTAGTTTCATGTCAGTTATGTTAATCATAAATATTTTAGTATGCATTCATTCATTGTAACCCGAGAGGGTCCATGGTTGCGAAATAAAACCTGTTCTAATATATATTCTATTCTATTCTAAGAAACCTAAGTTTATCCGCACCCTTTTATTGCATCACTAGAGAAGCTTGATGACTGGATAAATTCCAATTCAAACAATTTTTTTTCTTTCAAAAACTACATGTACTTGTAACGATTAAAGCATTATATATCTCCTAAGCAGTGGCACTTGATATTCACTGTCTTCGTTCTAATTATAACGCACGTACATGTACTACTTGATATGCATAATAGTTATTTATAGAAACCTATTTACGATCCGGTGCCAAAACATTGTCAAACGGCCCCTGTATATAGCAAATGTTAGATAAAAACTGCCGCAGGTCTCTCCTTGGCTTCCATTTTAGAAGGAAGCCAACTTGTTTGGCTGCGAAAGCAGCCCAAACTTATACGGCTTTGAATTTTGACCATGGGTTTCTGCGGTCCTGTGTTTCTATAAAAGCCAATCTTTTTAATAAATATGGTTTACTGTCAGACAAGTTTTTATTTATATATATTCATTTATTTTATATTTTCATTCATATATTTTTCTCAGCATATTTTTGTCGGGGTTATTTCTTTCTTTTCTGCCAGTTTCAGTGAAAATGCTAGTGAATTAGGTATAACTCATTAAAATCACATTCTCAAGCATAGCTGTCAGCGTGGTCTAAGGGTTATAACGGTGGACTAGGAAACGTGAGGTCGTGGGTTCTATCCTCGGTGGAAGCTGAATTTTTTTTTCTCATATTTTCTTAGCACCCTTAGTATACGTGCTTTTGGTTTAAAACCAAAATATAAATATAAAAATATAAGTCCTTTGTTTGCATTTTGGCTTTGTTAAAGTTATTTAGCTGAGACCTACTCGTGGTTTTGTTGACCATTTTGCATATTTCACCATTGTGCATGAATTTGCTTCAACTTAATGTATAATTATCTTATACTAACATGTTCTTAATTTGGGGACAATATAAGTGAAAAATTTAATGGGCATTGCGTCGACCTATTGGAATAATTTCATGTAGACTGTAAGTATGGGAGTTTGTATGCCTTGTGAACATCACTTAATGTGATAATGGTTTCTACGTCAGTGTGTTTCAGCAAATGAATAACATTGATCTGTGACGTAATGTGTATTAATGGTGTCAAACACAGGTATTATGCATCATGGCTCATTAAAAGATTCCACCGTTTCTGCTACATGTATTAATTCATACATCACAGTCATGGTTTCCCAATATTGCTCCCTCTTTTTCTTCTATCCTGCTTAAATACATGTTACGCAGCCATTTTACGCTTGCGTAAAACCTTGCTTGTTATATTTCATACGGCTTAGAATTTTGACCATGCGTTTCTGCAGTCCTGTGTTTCTATAAAAGCCAATCTTTTTAATAACTATGGTTTACTGTGAGGCAAGTTTTTTATTAATATATATTAATTTATTTTAATTATATTGATTCATATATTTTTCTCAGCATATTTTTGTCGGGGTTATTTCTTTCTTTTCTGCCATGATCCAGTTTCAGTGAAAATGCTAGTGAATTAGGTATAACTGATTAAAATCACACTTCCAATCATAGCTGTCAGCGTGGTCTAAGGGTTATGACGATGGACTAGGAAACGTGAGGTCGTGGGTTCGATCCTCGGTGGAAGCTGATTAATTTTTTTCTCTCATATTTACTTAGCACCCTTAGTATACGTGCTTTTGGTTTAAAACCATTTTGTACATAAAATATAAGTCCTTTGTTTGCATTTTGGCTTTGTTAAAGTTATTTAGCTGATACCTTTTACTCGTGGTTTTGTTGACCGTTTTGCATATTTCACCATTGTGCATGAATTTGCTTCAACTTTAATGTATAATTATCTTATACTAACCTGTTCTTAATATGGGGACAATATAAGTGTAAAAGTTAATGGGCATTGAGTCGACCTATTGGAATAATTTCAGACTGTAAGTATGGGAGTTTGTATGCCTTGTGAACATCACTTAATGTGATAATGGTTTCTACGTCAGTGTGTTTCAGCAAATGAATAACATTGATCTGTGACGTAATGTGTATTATTGGTGTCAAACACAGGTATTATGCATCATTCCCCCGTTTCTGCTACATGTATTAATGCATACATAACAGTCATGTTTCCCCAATGTATCTGTTAATTAAAATTACTAAACAATATTGCTCCCTCTTTTTCTTCTATCCTGCTTAAATACATGTTACGCAGCCATTTACGCTTGCGTAAAACCTTGCTTGTATACTTCTTTATAGGGGGTCTCCAGTGGATTATTGATATGAACCCTTTTCCATTCAGCAGATAAAGGGGATAACGTCTTTTAATGAAATATTTCGTTAAATCTATTTTAGCACCTATAACCTACTAATGCAACGGACCGAAACATTTTATATAACTTCGGTAGAGGGTCATTTTAGGATCATACCATTTATCAGCTCAGGAGAAGATGTTGAAATAATTTGTTGACGATGCACGACGACGGACACAGGGCGGTCCAAATAGTTCACTTTGGCATTTTGTGCCTTGTGATCTAAAACAGAATAATTTTGAGATTCGATAAGAAACCATGGCTAAAGATAAAGGTGCGTACCCAAACACTAAATTCATTTCTCCACCAAAGCATATGTTGTGAGCATTCTTTAGAATCGTCTCTTTGATGCGATCATTATAAGTGGTCACAACATAGGGTTTGGTGGAGAAATAATGATGTTATTTCTGAACCTGTTTTAATTTACGCATCTTATCTAGAGCTCAGAGAAACTGTACTCTTAACCCACCGTAGCTAATGATACCTGTGCGGGGGTATTTGAAGATCTGACATTAATTCTACTTGTCGTTTAACGAGATTAATTCTTAAGAGTATCACAGAACATGTCATCTGACACTATGCTAGCATCATGTCATCTTAACGTATTCCGATTGTAGAAATCCGACACAGTGCAAAAACCGCCAAGCCAAATTACAGCTAATGCATTGATCAATAGTCAGAAATGTTCCAAGACATTACACACTAACTGACATCTCATAGCTGTACAGCTTACACGAAACGCACAAAGTAGGGGCTGTATGACAATTTGCTTTTGAAGTATGGCGGAAATTATTTGGTTTGGCAAAGAGGCAATTTGATATACAATTCGGCAATTTGCATTTGTATGGGACAAAGTCTTGGATGACCATCGACACTGATCTCGCATTGCACTGTGATTCTCTTTTTATTTCTTATTTCTCTACACCTGGGTCAGAGTTTGAATTAAATTTCAAGTATTATCTGATTGATCAGGGTTTCAGCAAGCTCAAAATCTGACCAATCAGGTGCTTGAACATGGTATCAGATTCAAGTGAAAGGTTTTATAGCCTCGGGGCCAGATGACTACCGACATCTTTACCTCGTGCGATCGCTTGTTGAGTCCATGCAAACAGAGTAGACCAAGGGTGGATGGTTACTGTTAGACTCCTTCAGCTATTTAATATTCACATATTGTATATGAATATTCATCTGATAAATTATTTAGTATCATTTTCGCAACTGTAGTAACCCGTTCGCAATGTTGTTTTTTTCTTTTCTTTTTTTTAACTAAACGGACTAGTTTTCTAAAAGACCCACATCAGTTACGACCAGTTGTCAGCGGCTGAGGGCATTAATGCAATATTATTTTTTAATTTTTGGCCTGGGGTCGAAAGACCCCAATGCCATTGAGATTGTAATACGACTGCCCACCCTTACAATGCACACAGCAATGCCGCAACAATTCTGTTTATACTTTTCTTTCCGATCCAAATCAGTGGTAGTTTTTTACAACATTCATTCAAACGCTTAATACGCAGTGGAATTGGATTATTGTTTTAAGAATTTGACTTTTCGGTAAGGATTTATCAAGCAAAATCAAGCAGACTAAGGCGTCCACATACACGAATCGTCTCGTGAAAAAAGCCCGAACAACACAGTCTTCTTCTTCTTCCGGTTAACTCAACAAGTAATCCCTTGTATACACAGAAAAACAGCTAGTTTTCAAGTTAGATCTCGGAAAGAGTGTTGTGCAAATGAACAGATGAGTTTATTCAGATTCTCTTAAAAGTTCGTGCAAGTTAAATCGAGGTAAAATATTGTCCGAAATTAATGAACGCTTGGGAAACGGCGTAGTGATTTCTTACTAAACGACCGAACGGTTCGCTGAAACACAGTTATAGGCGGAAGTTCATGAGTGTGTTAGCGCTCTTGTCAGAAACTACATGTCCCAGAGCTTAGGTATTTGGTGTATAGATTTACTTAGCATAACTTTTTGAGTTTTATAAGTATCATAGTTCTGGGGTTAAAATTGGCCCTGCCCTGTGTGTATATTCTTCTTTACTTCAGAAACTACATTCTAAAGGTTTCTCCTTAATATCACTCTTAGCTGAGACCAGTCACTTGGAGTTCTTATATAATCACCCTTAGCCTGATCAGTAGAGCAGAAATTGTGTTTAGACAAATAACACACACTCATTTAAGATCGAGAAAACTGTGGATAATTCTCAAAATGCAGAATACTCTTAAAGCTTTTTTCATACCTATGCCCTGCATTAAGCTACCAACTATCAATATAGAGCATATCTGTTGTGAATTTCAGCTTAACTCTTTGCATGCTGGGTAATTTTGTGATCTGCTAAATTGTTGTCTGCAGCATATTCACAAGTTATCCTAGCTACACACTTTCTTTCTGAGTTTTTCAGAAGTTCAGTCTCATTGACAAACAGTTTGGATATCAGATCAGGCACCACATTATGTTGGCCCTGATCTGGATCCAAACTGTTTGCATAGGTCATTAGTGGTGGGAGAATCCCACTACACACTTTCTTTCTAAGTTTTTCAGAAGTTCAGTCTCATTTACAAACAATTTGGATATCAGATCAGGCCCCACATTATGTGGGGCCTGATCTGGATCCAAACTGTTAAATTGCATAGGTCATTAGTGGTGGGAGAATCCGCTTCTAGCATCCATAGAATACAAGTCCCAGTGGTCTAATGCTCTATCCATTCTTTCACTTCATTCTTTTAGCATCATGTTCAGGTCCTCTACAAAAGTTATATAAATTGTGTCCCTCGGGTCAAAATTGGCACCGCCCCTAGGGTGTTAAGTTTTCAAAAGAAACATATAGTGAAAACTTTGAAAATCTTCTCCTCTGATTGTCTGGTGAGCGATGTCAGGGCCATTCTGGCCCTCTTGTTTAAATGTTAATATAAAAGGTATTTTACTTTATTGTTATACTTGTTTGCTATTGAAATTTGTGTACACTGCTCTGTTGCATGTAAGAAGACTAGGCACATATTTCGGTCGTCCTTTTGCATAAAGTTAGTACTAGTTGGACAGAATAACATTTTCTCCACTTTACACAGATATGCTTATGTGCTGTCACAAGGTGGAGCCAATGTGTTATGTTATTCTCAAGTTAAAAGAACTCATTTAACTCTGATACTTCTAATAGACAGTCTCAGTTTAGAATCAAGTCTAGTCAGTTTCTTCTTATTAAGTGATGATTTCAGCAATAAATTAACAAAATGACAAACCGTGAAGACCCACACCAGAGAGCTCCTAGAGGAACAGGAGCCCTCTGAACTGGGTTTGCACTGTTTGCATATTAAATGAGTGTACACGACAGGTAAAAATACTCCACTGATAGTCTTCAGAATACGTTATAAGTGCTGGGATGGGGTGTATGGAGTTGCAAAACCGTGCATACCCAGACCAGAGGGCTCCTGGAGGAGTAGGAGCCCTCTGATCTGGGTCTGCACTGTTTATTGAATGAGTGTAAATGACAGGTAAAAATACTCCACTGATAGTCTTCAAAATTAGTTATAAGTGCTGGGATTGGGTATGGAGTTGCAAAACCGTGCAGACCCAGACCAGAGGGCTCCTGGAGGAGTAGGAGCCCTATGATCTGGGTCTACACTGTTTGCATATTGAATGAGTGTAAACGACAGGTAAAAATACTCCACTAATAGTCTTCAGAATAAGTGCTGGGATGGGGTGTATGAAGTTGGAAAATAGCAATCACTAACATAATATTATGAAGACTATTTTAGCTGTTGTCAACTATTCACTGAAAAACAACAACATGTAGTTAATGTTTATATCTAAAAAAGATAGTATTCATGAATTTTTGTCATTCACTTTTTATTTCCTTGTTTATAACCTTTGCATGGATTGTTGACAACAACTTAAATAGTCTTCATATGTTATGTTAGGATTTCAGTCATCGTTAACACATTCTACCCTAGTAACTAGCTTTACTTGGCATTAACTAATAGTGTACCTGTGATAAGTACACCTGTCCTATGCAAACAGTATAAAGCCTGCCAACTGGTCATGTATTTATTATATGCCTTTATATACCACAGTAACAAATAAATAGTTGTTTAAATCATTTCCTATCCAGAAATATTTGAGGCAGAACAAGAACTCTTTCATGCCCTCGGATATAACGCTGTGCTTATACAGAACATCACTCTTATTGAAAACGAGGTCTAGTATTTGGCTGATCAGATGAGACTCGGAAAGCTTGATATCACATAAAGGCATATAATATATACCCTTATCATTATATATTTCTATAAGAAGTGCTTGTGTAGTTTGTTAGATTTAAAAGGTGTGGTATGCAAAGATGGCAAGATTCTAAATATGGAAAAATAGTCAAACAGGGAGAGCCACACACGGAATGACACCGCATCAAACACCATCTAACGAGAAATGGTAAAGCCACAAGACAAAACATAACAGGACGCATATCAAGACGAAACACATTAAACATTAAGCATATTAAAAAACAAAATTGACCGTAGGCTGAAAGCAGGAGTGCCGCCTTGGAACGGCCAGCAGCCAAAAGCAATAAAAAAAGGGCTACTGGGGGACTTGAACCTGGTTTATGGGTACCCAACCTCGTCCTTATCCCACTTTCACCAAAGTCAAAATGTAAATAAAATTCCCCCTCCAGACAACACCACAACATGCGTAACGATGTATGCCAAAATGAAAATGATTTGAAAATGAACGCTATTAGAAGTAAACAAGCGACGTCATCATGTAAATGACGTCATAATTTAAAAGTACGGGAAAACTATTTGAAACACTTCTACTGCGACATTTAAAAGATCAATCGCAAGAAAATACAATTAACAGTGGATATTAATCATACACAACTGTTTTGTTTGAAAAAGAATAAACTTGACATCGTAGGCATGTACTCGATGACTATTCAGGTCAGAGCAGCTGTGAATTCACCGAATTTCACTTTTTTCAACCTTGTTGCATCGGATATTTTATGCCTTAGTCTGAAAAAAGTGAAAGTGGTAGGTTTTGAATATGTCATTCTTGATAAAAAACCATTGAGAAGTCAATAACACATTTGAAATATGTCTATTGCCTTTCTCAGTTTATTTTTGTGAGTTTTCTAACATGTTTTCTCTTGTTTGTACAGTTTCACCCTTGTTGCTCATGCTCAGTCTTTCTCAGTTTTGTTTTTTCTTTGTGTGTGAAATCCAAATTCCTCCTCATCTTTGTTAGATTCAAAGAGGTGGTATGCAATGATGGCAATATTCAAATCCGAATTTCTTCATTTTCAACCTTGTTGCACTGGATATTTTATGCCTCTGTCTGAAAGTGGTAGGTTTTGAATATGTCATTCTTGATTTAAACCATTGAGAAGTCAATTACACATTTGATATATGTCTATTGCCTTTCTCAGTTTTAGTTTTGTCACTTTTATAACATGTTTACTCTTGTTTGTACAGTTTGACCCTTGTTGCTCATGCTCAGTCTTTCTCAGTATTGTTTTCTGTTTTTGTATAAAATCCAAATTACACCTCATCTTATGAACGTGTCTTCTGTGCACAACTTCACCTTTGTTACCCACAGTCACATTTTACCTTTTACTCATTCAATAAAATATGTCAATCTGTTGATTTATGGAAAGTCCATGGTTCTACCAAATTGCTAAATCGTACTTAACACAGTATCTAAGTGCATCTTTTGTCTTGTACTTGTATTTTGCTTGATGTCAAAAATCATCTACATACTGTTACTATCAATATTATATAGTGACAAATCTAAAGTTGATTTAACTGCTAGGTATTTCTTTTCTCAGCATGATTTAGATTTTGGTAAGACATGTCTATAGCTTGAGTGACAAATAAATAGTATTTAATTGAGTAGCTCAATTACATACATTTTCTTTTTTTGTGTTTTCGTCTTGCTCGATCATACTAATGAAAGTGCCTTACAAACACAATATCATTTATTATGCTTTTCATGTTAAAAATTTATGCTTTGTGATGCTGTGATAATATTTATATTGTGCCTTTCTTTCACCGGATATAATGACAGTTGTCACTAGTTGAAAACTGTTTCAAAAATTTACCATTACCTTGTAAGGTCATTTCTTAAGCGGGCTGGCTATGTTGCTAAATGAGTAAATCCTTAACCCAATAACCTGTTTCTAGTTATGAAGACAGGTGTCCACTTTCAGCAGATTGAAAGTTCAGTAGAATGCGCCTTAAGGTGCTTTCTGCTTTATTTTCAGCCTACTTTAAGCTATCAACTGCTAGGATATAGAATATATTTCTTATGGTATATGATCATGACTGTGAACCATTTAACTATGGAGGAAAATTTAATGTTCTTATATAAGAGAAAGACATCCCTTCAGTCTTCATGAACTACCAGCTATAGAATATAGTAAATATCTCTTATTGTGCCTATTCATTTATGTATGTCATGGAACTTTTCTCTTCAGTACAGGAGATAAAAAGGATGACATATCCATTGGTTTAGGCAAATTTCCGTTTGTTCTACTGTCTCTATCACAAACACAAACTTACATTGATAATTAATCATTTCGTGTTCAAGGCAGGTGGCATAAAATCAAATTAAGATCAAAACAGATAGCTCATTCAGTAGCTTTCTGTCTTGCTTTCCTATTGTTATATGCTGTCTCCTGTCTTACAATCAATTAGCCTTTATTATGTGATAGTCGGAAGGTTTTACTGAACAAACATGGACCGACCTGTAATATTATTAGTTATACAGTTCTTTCCCAGGGTACATGACGATTTATTCCCGGCTGAGGAAAATCATGTTGCCCGAGCCGTTAGGCGAGGGTTACATGATTTTACCAGCCGGGAATAAATCGTCATGTACCCTGGGAAAGAACTGTATAACGAATTTATTATACTGCAAAGTTTTACGGTTCGGATAATGTATATAAATCCATTTTGGCATGTTGAATCACTGAACACGCTAATTCCCCTAAAAGCGCCCCAATACATTAATTTTACCCGAAGGTATCCGAAGTGGTTTGTATTGTATTTCATCGGCGTTCGTGTTAGTATTGATGGCTGGACCATATAATAAATCCTCTTAAAACTGTTTAATTGGTCATTTCAAACAATGATGTTTTATAATTAATTTCTGCATTTTTTTCTTTATGTATCAATAGTTGTTCTATTATGAAATTTGCTATTGTTTAGCCGAGTCGAGAAGTCGGTCTTTTGGTTTCTGACCATAATATGTGGGGCCTGCCATGGGGAATTTCTATGTACCCTGTCAGCTCACAGGGTACATGGACTCATGTACACGGCTAGTTAACCAATCAGAATTGAGGATTTTACTTTGCAGTATAATAAGCAGCTTTGTGCCAGTATTGTCTATTAAATGCAATTTCTTTTATTCTTCCCTAATGTTGATATTGAAACTGTTGCTCTGTAGTGTAAATATTATGTGCCTTTCAGGATGTTATTCCAATAAAAGCAACACATCTGAGAAAGAAATGTAGGAACATGTGTTTCTGAAGTTTGCAGATTCACTAATTGTTACTTTCCTTCTTGATTCTCTTGCTTTCATTTGAATGCATTTACTTTCTTTTACCATTTCCCACAAATTTTACCTATGTACATGATATGCGTTATACAAATACAAGTAAAAAGGTCCAAGACTGTAGTGCAGAATCCTTCGTTTTTTAGGCTTCAATTGTCCCCAAAAGCTATAGCTCTCCCTCTTGGACCTCTTTTTATTTTGTAGCTTTCGATTTAACTGTTACTTTCTTCAAATGATGCCATTCAAAATAAATATACAAATCTTTATTTTGCTATCATGTTATCTTTTGTACCTACACTAGTCAGCTTTAATATCCCCAGGCCTTCAGCGCTTTCAGCGCTTTGATTTATCTCTTGCTGTACAGACTGTCTTTAAATGTAATGCAGTCACGTTTTACTGATACATCTTTTAGAGTTAAACCGTCATAAATATACAGAGCAACGTCTTGAAAATGGCTAACTATATACGAGTATGAGTGGTTTTAAAAGCAGATTCCTGCTTAACCGTTTCCTTCATACAAACGTGTTTTAACATATTTGCAAACAAAGTAGACCCAGATCAGACGGTTCCTATAGGAGTCTGATCAGAGTCCGGTTTGTTGGATAATGAAATTTGAAGATATTTGTTTCTTTAGTTTCTAGAATGGCTACAATTTTCCACCTCCCATATTTCATTATAACTATTTTGTCCATGACGATTAAGTAGGTATCGAAATTGTAAACATAGAACAATGAAAGGATTAACACAGAACTTATTTTATAGGGAAAGCTTTCTCCGCTATTCACGTCTTGCTTTATGATACCATGCGCTTTATCAATGTACGTCATGAATATTCACGCAGGAAATAATAACATAATGAAGAACAACATAATGAATATATTTCTGTAATACAGTATGAACACAGGAAGTGTTTCTCTTGGTAGAGATTGTAGATTCTGGCCTATACAAATCAATAAACAAACACAGCAAATGCTGATCTGGGTCTACCAAGTTGGTAAGGTGTAAAAAGGTGTAAAAACTAAATATGGAGTTAACGTTTTGAGCTTGACACTCAGTCAATATTTTCCAAAATTCTTGAAAGAGTTAAGTGTAAGTTAATATTTCTAAACAGTATAAAGATTAACACTTACCGTCTTGAACCTATTATTCTGCAAGTGCAGAACCCGAGTTGAGTTTTAATTATCGAGCAGAAAGAAAACAAGTGAGAACTGTTCAAACCTCAATATATTCATTTGAGGAACTTGTTGCGAAAACATGCCACTTAGGTGTATGATATTAACAATACTTAATGACCGGTGTTTCACTAACGTAAATGCTAATGCCATAGTTTACATTTTCTTAATTGCCTTAATAGCATGGTTGCCACTAGGATGCTTATTCAGTTCAGGAGAAAATTATCACCTTAGCTGTATGACGCACACTGGAAATTAAAGAACATAGGGTCACATTTTTGTTGAATGTTAATCTTAAATTACACATGTGCCATGGATGACTCCTGTATTTCTCTATCATAGAGAGGCGACTTTAACCCTTTCCTTCATATAAACGTGTTTCCCACACTTGCAAACACAGTATACCCAGGTCAGACGGTTCCTATAGGAGCCGTCTGATCAGGCCCTGCTCTGTTTGCTGATGGAATTTGATAGATATGTTCCTTTAGTTTTCAAAAAGGGTACAATGTTCCACCTTCCATATATCATTATAACTACATGTATTTTGTTCATGCATATTGAAATTTGAAATAAACATAGAACAAGAAAAGGGTTCAAGAGTTGTCGCATCATAGGGTTTGGTGGAGAAATGACGATGTATGTATATCAAGAAAATGGGATGGGATGGGATTTTATTAATTATTTGGATGCGGGAAGCGTGTGCACTGTCATTTGTAAACAGCGTAGACCCAGGTCGGATGGCTCCTGGCGGAGTCCTCTGATCAGATTCTGCACTGTTTGTCATATTCTCCCGCAGAGTTTACCCTTTTACGATGTACAGGCTCTACCAATAATCAACGATTGACTACTCCACTCTGAAAAGTCAGCGTTGCAAGGGACTGATCTGGATCTATTCTAGTGTGAAAAGGCGCATATATTAGGGATAAGACTTAAACGTTTGAGAAACAGTTGCCTGGTTGCCATACACCTTGGGTTGTTGGGTATTCGTATTCAATTTCTGATTGATTTGGACACGGCCTATTTGCAAAGGTTGGCAATTTTGTGCTTTAATCCCATGAAGGCAATTCTTTGGAACGATAAATCAGTATGTCATATGCAAACACGCTCCCTGTATGTACTTCTAAAATGAAATGTCTTCATTTCTTTCAAACAACTGAGTTATACTGTGTAACTAAGTGGATCGAGTGTACGCAAATTCGTTGTAGTTTCAGCCCCAAAGTCATAAAAATGATACTTAACATGTCATTTGTCCTACTAATTTATGTTACTCGATCTAACCCTGCCCGCAGTCGAGACATTTATTTATATTTATCAACATAAGAAAATACAGTAAAGTTTTGCTAATTCGACCCTTTACTTATTAACCTATAAGTCTGTATACGTTGATTGTACGTAATGCAGTGCAAAAGTAAAACTTCCTAAAGCTGCTTATTGTATGAATTATATCCTGTAATAAGCTACCACCTGTTTTGAATAAACAGCATTAAACTTCTTTATAATTTCAGTACTTTACTTTACCTCTATTTACCAACAAAAGAAGCTATTTATTAAGCACAAACTTAGGTCGACATTAACGTTGCAATGCTCTGAAAAAACAACCGCATTAAGGCACATACAACACTACTATTTACATTATATTGCTGATATTTTATTTTGGGACTATGAAAGGGATATGCATGTACGTGCAGACACCATTACTCCACTCTGAAGAAATGATTTAATGATGACCATAACAGACAAGTTGTCTGATCAGGATCTGCCCTACTATTTGACATTGCTACAGATCAAAGTTTAAACCGATATTTTATAGCAGCATAACGGTTAACATGTGTGCCGTTGTTATCGTCCAGTTACAGCTGGACTCCAGACAAGACACGGAGTAACTCAGTGCCTCATCAGCATCCACACTACTTCACACTCGGCCAATACATTGTGCAAGGTTTGGTCGAATCGAAGTAGTCAAAATTGCATCAGATCAAAATTTCAGCAGGTATTATTTTTTCCACAGCTGCGTAAGGGTTAATAACCATATTTGTATGCATGAATTTGAGAATGAGAATCTGAATATACAGCGGTCATTTCAACTTGCTCTTATCTTCCTGTGGGACTCGACAGAGCAGCACGATCAATATAGTTGACAACTTGCAGGCTATTACAGTAAAACCTCTCAACAAAACGACAACCAAAACGACGTCTAGATCCGAATACATGTATGTAATTGTAGGGCAGGTGTTACCTTTAGCTTCGGCGAACATTTTGCATGCGAACTGTCGATATTAACTTCGCCCTGCTTTAAATAGTCGCCTGTTTTTAGTGTCACACATGTTTTACTAAGTGGTAGCTTAAGAGGTTTCACAGTACTTCAGTACTCATTCCCATTTTATCTATACTAGGAAAAGCTAGTGTGGCAGTTTTATAGGCTCTGTTAAGATGCAGACTGTACGAACTTCTAAACGTGTTAGCGTGATATGTACAGTTTGCCCTTTGATTGTAAGAAGACTGATATTTGTAAACATTGTAAACCAAGATCAGAGGATTCATATAGCATCCCGCTTATCAGGTTGTGCACTATTTTTCAGCAAGAGTCTTTTAGCACATCTAAGTATTTGATACTGAATTGACTCTATAGTCAACCCTTTTCACCCCTAGTATTCTAACATTTTGTAACAGCGTAGACCAAGACTTGACGATTTATATGGGAACCGTTCTTGTGCAATGCCATTATAAATATTAAGCTAATTATCATTCATGCATGCGTTATGTCTTACGTGCATGTTCATGGAGTAAAGGTATAAACACGGATTGGGTATTCCACTTTGGATATCCAGTATTCAATGTCTTAACGTTTTCCTCCATAAATACGCCGTTCTATGCCTTTGCAAACAGAGTGGACCCAGGCCAGACGGTGTCTACAGGAGCCGTCTGATCAGGGTCTGCTCTGTTTGCTTGTGATATAATATAGATATGATTCCACAGTTTCTACCCTGGCCAAAAAGGCATGTGTCCATGTGCTATTACAACAGTTAATCAAATCAATATTCATGATGTCATTATTCCTTACATTAACCCATTTACCCCCCCCCCCCACGATTCCATATATGGGACGTAGGCAAACAGTGTAGACTCTGATCAGACGCCGCATAATGCGGCGTCTGATCAGAGTCTACACTGTTTGCTGATAGAAATTCAATATAAAACAAAACAAAAATGAAAATTTAGACCAGACATACCTTAGATAAAAGATAAACTAATTCAATATATAAGCATGGAAGAATCCACTGGGAGCAAATGGGTAAAGACTTAATGTCCTGATCGAGGTCTGTCCTGTTTGCTCATGATATAATTTAGATGTGAATCTAGAGTTTCCACCATGACAAACATTGTTGTGTCCATGTGCTAGTACAACAGTTAATTTAATCAGTATTCATGATCTCATTATTTCTTACAGTAATATTCATGGAGTAAAGGCTTACTGTTCTGTGTGTTACTGTTCTGTGTGTTACTGTTCTGTGTGTTACTGTTCTGTGTCCTACTGTTCTGTGTGTTACTGTTCTGTGTCCTACTGTTCTGTGTGTTACTGTTCTGTGTCTTACTGTTCTGTGTCTTACTGTTATGTGTCTTACTGTTATGTGTCTTACTGTTCTGTGTCTTACTGTTCTGTGTCTTACTGTTATGTGTCTTACTGTTATGTGTCCTACTGTTCTGTGTCTTACTGTTCTGGATCTTACTGTTCTGTGTGTCACTGTTTTATGTCCTACTGTCATGGAGTAAAGGCTTACTGTTCTGTGTGTTACTGTTCTGTGTGTTACTGTTCTGTGTGTTACTGTTCTGTGTGTTACTGTTCTGTGTATTACTGTTCTGTGTGTTACTGTTCTGTGTGTTACTGTTCTGTGTCTTACTGTTCTGAGTGTTACTGTTCTGTGTCTTACTGTTCTGTGTGTTACTGTTCTGTGTCTTACTGTTCTGTGCCTTACTGTTCTGTGTGTTACTGTTCTGTGCCTTACTGTTCTGTGTGTTACTGTTCTGTGTGTTACTGTTCTGTGTGTTATTGTTCTGTGTGTTACTGTTCTGTGTGTTACTGTTCTGTGTATTACTTCTGTGTGTTAGTGTGTGTTACTGTTCTGTGACTTACTGTTCTGTGTGTTACTGTTCTGTGTGTTACTGTTCTGTGTGTTACTGTTCTGTGCCTTACTGTTCTGTGTGTTACTGTTCTGTGTCTTACTGTTCTGTGTCTTACTGTTCTGTGTGTTACTGTTCTGTGTGTTACTGTTCTCTGTTCTGTGTGTTACTGTTCTGTGTGTTACTGTTCTGTGCCTTACTGTTCTGTGTGTTACTGTTCTGTGTGTTACTGTTCTATGTCATACAGCTGTATAGAGACTCTAACATCGGCCATCATCTTAACCCCCTGCCTAATGAGTATTCATGTAAGACATTTTTTAAATTGAATTGGTACAATGGCAACAGAAACAATTGACATTTTCACAGTGACACAGGCTGTAGAACCATACCTTAGACTACATTTTTTTTAAACAAACAGGTGTGCATACAGGAGCGGTCTAATCTAGTTCTTCTTTGTTTTCAAAGGCGTTGAAATGGATCTTTATCAGGTAAATGGTTTAAAGTGTTTGCTTATTTCCAAGCTTCTATCTGAATGTTAGACTGCTGGAACCAACACTATTCTCTAGATTATACATCCCGCGAACATATTGATTACAGCTATCATCTACTCGTAATCTTGATCCATGAAAGGTTCATGTAGAAAGTAGCAGTGTACGTACAATGTAGATCAGAATATACAGGCACTTCTGTTGAACTTTCATTGTCCAGAGATGTGGTTTTCAATGTAGACCTAAGTCAAGATCACGTGTACTTTATTTATAATTTATTACTTACGGTTTGTGTACGCTTTTGAGAGACTATTGACTGATCATACAGCTTGCATTGTGATGAGACGCTATGTTAATCAGCGCCTCATTAGGGTCCAAACTGTTAGGAAATACCAGTTAGGTTGCACTTAGCAGGCAAAAGGATTAAAAAATTATTAATTCTTCATTTAAGTTTACAAAAATGTTCTTAGTGTGTACTTTCTAATGGGGATTATGCCCTTTCTTTAGGTTTACATGTCCAAATAGTTGGAGTCAATACAATACATACAAGAGTTCCATTTGGTCTACACAGCCTTCTACCAATTTATTTTCATCATACAATTTATTAAATTTTACTTATATATTATTTTTTTTTTACAAAATAATGCTATATTTTTTTTATATTGAGGGGCAGTCATCCTATGTGGCATAATCCAACAGGGCTATTATCCTAAGGGGCAATGGTCCATAGGGCAATCATCCTAAGGGGCAGTCACCCTATGGGGCAGTCACCCTACACTCCTGTTAGACTTGGGCGGACATTTGCTCCCCCCCCCCCCTAGCGAGGGCAAATGTCCTACGTTCAAGCAGTTTGATCCAGACCAAATTAAAAAAAGTTAAAGAACTGATTAGAATTCACACTATTTGACCGTACACTGTGCCTTTGCTGTGTTCCGAGTATGGTTTTTAGTTATATCAGAAGTGAGGTATCAAATAAAATTAAAATATTTAACCCTTACAAAATGTAAGAAACCAGTCTATAAGACATTAGCTAATTGTAATGACCATGACGAGTGTTTTTAGAGGTTTTCTCATCAGCGTCTGCAATGTTTTATTTTTGCAAACATCATTCGGTTGCACCACTGTAGGTTAAAATTAAACTCTTTCAGTCAGAAATTTGACCACTTCAATTAAAAATTAAGCCTTCAAGACACTGAACTTCTCTTGCAAATTTCAGTGACTAAATAAAACGGTACGGACCCAGATAAAAACAACAGACGATTGGTATTCTTACTAGTGACAATCTAATAAATAACAGCTTCTGATCAGTAGCCAATATGTATTGTTTGTTTCTTCTTTTTGGTATGGTTTGTTTTTGTTTGCTGAAATTGGTTATTAATAACAAATATTTTTGAATTTATAAAAGGAAATCTGTATAATTTGAAAAAAATATATTATAATATCCTTTCATAATCAATTTTGGCGGTGTATTGGTCTACTCTGTTTAAATAATTGTAGGAAAAATCTTTTTTTACCGGGTTTTCCACTCGGCTGCCAGTTTTGTCCGGACGATAACTCCTAAATGGCTCATGCCATTGGATTGAAACTTCATACATAGAAAGATCATGATAAGAGGAAGTGCCATGCACAAGGTCCATAACTCTGGCTTCACTATTATTGGAATTATGCCCCTTTGAACTTAAAAATGTGTCAGTCCATATATGCGCGTCCGTCCGGTCTTGTCCGGGCTGTAACTTAGAACTCCATGGATGGATTGTGAAATCACTTGGAATAAATGTTCCTCTAGACGGTACGGCGTATCGCATGAAAAAACCATGTCAATAGCTGAAAGGTCAAGGTCATACTTAGAGGTCAAAGGTCAAAATCATGTATATTTTTAACTGGATTAACAGATTTTGCTTGTCCGAAGCATATCTCCTACACTACTTTGCTAGGATCACCAAATATGGTGTGTGAGTACATCTTGGGATGGCGGAGTGTCGCATACTATTTATAGGTTTATGTGACCTTGACCTTGGGCTTTGTTTACAAGAAAAACTTGTCCGGAGCATAACTCCTATACGGAATCAGCAAGGATCACCAAATATGGTGTGTGAGTTCATCTTGGGTTGGCAGAGTGTCACATACTATTTTTAGGTCAATGTGACCTTGACCTTGAACTTTGACCTCATTTGCAAAAAAAAGCTTGTCCGAAGCATATCTCCTACACTACTTCAGCTAGGATCACCAAATGTGGTGTATGAGTACATTTTGGGATAGCTGAGTGTCGCATACTTTTTATAGGTCAATGTGGCCTTGACCTTGGGCTTTATTTACAAAAACACTTGTCCGGAGAATACCTCCTATACGGAATCAGCTAGGAACACCAAATATGGTGTGCGAGTTCATCTTGGGATGGCGGATGTTGCATACTATTTTTAGGTCAATGTGACTTTAACCTTTGACCTCAGTTACAAAAAAAAGCTTGTCCTCAGCATATCTCCTACACTACTTCAGCTAAGATCACCAAATATGGTGTGTGAGTACATCTTGGGACGGCGGAGTGTCACATACTATTTATAGGTCAAGGTGACCTTGACCTTTGACCTCATTTACAAAAAAAGCTTGTCTGGAAAATATCTCCTACATCATTTCAATAATGATCACCAAATATTGTGTGTGAGTACATCTTGGGATGGCAGAGTGTCGCATACTATTTATAGGTCAATGTGACCTTGACCTTGGGTTTTATTTACAAAAGAAATTTTGTCCGAAGCATGTACCTCCTTTACCGAATTAGCTAGGATCGCCAAATATAGCATGTGAGTTTGTCTTGGGATGGCGGAGTGTTGCATACTAATTTTAGGTTAATGTGACCTTGACCTCATTTACAAATAAAAGTCTGTCCTGAGCATATCTTCTACACTACTTCAGCTAAGATCACCAAATATGGTGTGTGTGTGTGTGTGTGTGTGTGTGTGTGTGTGTGTGTGTGTGTGTGTGTGTGTGTGTGTGTGTGTGTGTGTGTGTGTGTGTGTGTGTGTGTGTGTGTGTGTGTGTGTGTGTGTGTGTGTGTGTGTGTGTGTGTGTGTGTGTGTGTGTGTGTGTGTGTGTGTGTGTGTGTGTGTGTGTGTGTGTGTGTGTGTGTGTGTGTGTGTGTGTGTGTGTGTGTGTGTGTGTGTGTGTGTGTGTGTGTGTGTGTGTGTGTGTGTGTGTGTGTGTGTGTGTGTGTGTGTGTGTGTGTGTGTGTGTGTGTGTGTGTGTGTGTGTGTGTGTGTGTGTGAGAGAGTACATCTTAGGAGTGTCGCATACTATTTATAGGTCAATGTGACCTTGACCTTGGGCTTCATTTACAAAAAAAAATGTCTTGAGCTTACGTCCTACACTGAATCAGCTATGTTCATCAAATGTGGTGTGTGAGACATACTAGATATAGGTTAATGCGACCATGACCTTGACCTTTGACCTTATTTTAAAGCATATCTTCTACACTACTTCAGCTAGGATCGCTAAATATGGTTTGTGAGTAGATCCTGGGATAGTAGTGTCGCATACTATTTAAAGATCAGTGTGACCATGACCTTGACCTTTGACTTCATTTACAAAAAAGCTTGTCATCCCTACACCGAATCAGCTAGGATCACTAAATATGGTGTATGAGTTCATCTTCGGATGCTGGAATATTGCATACTTTTTGTAGGTCATGTGGCCATGACCTTGACCTTTGACCTCAAATATGAAAAAAAGATTGTCATTTAGGGTAACTTGAGTTCAAATTGTGGTCTTACTATGCAATCTTTATTTTCATTTTGCAGTTGCATTTTGCAGGTCTGCTTACAAAACGCATATTGTCAGTGCTTTGCTTTGGGGCATTTGTCACGTACTGTGACACATTTCTTGTTCTGGGAGTTATGCCCCTTTGAACTTAGAAATCACCAGTTAATTCTGAAGGAAAACCCGGTTTGATGTCGTGTCGACATTTCTTGTTTTATTTTGGACTCAGAACAAATTTCAAAATATTTTTATTGAATATGTTTTTATATACATCTGGCATTTGAGGGAAGGTGTCTGGGTCAACTCTGTTTAAATAATTGTAGGAAAAATAATAAGAAACAGGTAGGTAAGATTTCAATATCTATAAAAATCCAGTCATAAACAGAGCAGATCCTGATCAGACGGCCCCTATAGGAGCCTTCTAATCTGGGTCTACTCTGTTTTGCATTATTTGTGAGTTGTTTTTTATCTGTAGTATGTTGCAATACATAATACTATCTTTTGAAACAATCTATCAAATTCCAGATCCTGATCAGACGGCTCCTATATAATCTGGATCTACTCTGTTTTTACTGGAAATAAAAAAAAAGAATTTTCCTACAATTATTTAAACAGAGTAGACCAAGACACCGCCAAAATTGATTATGAAAGGATATTATAACATATTTTTTTCAAATTATACAGTTTTCCTTTTATAAATTCAAAAATATTTGTTATTAATTTTTTTCATACCTGTGGCATTTTTAAACAGAGTAGACCCAGACACCACACGTCAAATGCCAGAAAATAATAACAAATATTTTCAATTTTGAACATATCTAAATGGTTTTATATACCAAAATTGATTATGAAATGATGTTATAACATATTTTTTTCAAATTATACAGAAACGTTTGTTATTAATTTTTTTTATACCTGTGGCATTTTTACCTATGGCATTTTTACCTAAGGCATTATTACCTAAGGCATTTTTACCACTTTCCCTATGGCATTTTTACCTAAGGCATTTTTACCTATGGCATATTTACCTAAAGCATTTTTACCTGTGGCATTTTTACCTACATTCGCCAGATGTAGGACATTTGCCCCCTGACACATGGTTTAGCTTGGGCGGACATTTGCCCCCTGTTAATTTCTCGAGGACAGACCTTTGGTCATTTTTGCATCATCAGCATCCCTAAAACATTTTACAGGAAGTTGGGCATTTAAAACAACAAAGTGTTTATATATAAAAAATTACCTTCAAATAGCAACTAATCATGCATGGGGTTTCCCAAGCTTTTACAAGCGAGTTTAATTGAGGCCTCTATTTACCGTTTTTGCAATGATTTGATGCGTGTAAATGCCTCAGTATTTAATTCGGTAGCCATTTGCAAAAATTGAAAACACAGAGGTTACATATGCAGAAAAGGGTGTGTACCCGTGACCAATCAAATGATTCTGCGACATCAAACATGACCTTTCAGTTTCTGAAAACGGTGACATTTCATTTTCTGAAACAACTGACAGCCATATTTATTGTTTTAAGACACAAATGTGTATGCAGCAGAACGTGACCTTTCACTTATTGTCATTATGTTGCTATGTGTTAAAAACTAGTGTAGGGTGACTGCCCAGTAGAGTGGCTGCCACTTAGGAGGATTGCCCTATGGACCATTGCCCTTTAGGATAATAGTGTTATGCTGCAAATCCCAAAACTGTGTCCAAAATACAGAGGTCCATTCTATGTTGTTGACCTAGGACCAAATTACACGTGTCGTCTTGCAAGATGTGACACAAATGAAGTATTGAAGACCTTAGTTAACTTCAGTAAGCTTAAAAGGTACAGAGACCCTCTCCCGTCTCAGATTCCTAACAAGGAACCTGAAACCGTACCAAACTCAACACAAGGTCAAGAATGCAAAAAGATTAAAAGTGGTAGGAAACAAAAATCCATTAAACCTCAACTTAAAACAGGAAAGATTGTTAAAGTTAAAAGTGAAAATGACCAGAAATGGTATCAGTTCGAACACAGTGAGACTTGGGTTCCTCTCGAGGAGTGTGATCCGAACTCTGTTCAAGAGTTCACTGTGAGACGTGAACTTCAAAAGAAGCGGCGTCCCACTCACACCGCCAAATACTGGCTCAGGTCTAAAGACGCAAATAACTAAGTAATTCAGCCACTACTCCTTGTTTTAGTCTCAATAAACAATTGGGAGTCTTGGACATATCTGGCTTCAGACAGACTATATTGACACCATAATTTGCTGCAGCAACAGATTAGGTTTTGTTTAACAAATTATATTGCATACCATTCGGCTTTTCATGTAGTCAGGCTAACCCTTAACAAATATTTTATTTGTTGTCTTTAAGTGCTACAGAATGGTTGGCCGCCATTCAACCCTGCCTGTCTACATTTTTTTTATAAATTGTAGGGTACGGTGTCATGCAGACGGTCCTGATAGTCTTGATGTGGCCCTTGTTCTTAATTATGTTGGAGACACCGTATCGGCATCTGATACTGTCCAGAGACTAAACTATGGCGTTGTTTTCAAGGAAACAGGAACCATGGACCCTTCTCCTGAAAACTGGTTGCATACTTTTGAATTGCCTCTGCCTGAACTGTTTAATGTGTCAAATTTCAAAATGTTTGGACACTTAAAATGAAATGACAGTTGCATCACCACCAGATGTACCTCTAAGTCTCTTATAACAAACAAGACTTAAACCATTTCTTCAGAAGCCATTCTTTGTATTTGTTTACATATGACACAGTGGCCTTCTAACAAAAATAGACAATGATAAGCCTATAACATAAGCTCTGGAAACAATAGGACTTGAAAGATGCTTACATTGCAACATTGTATTATACTTGTATATTATCATCTTGTCGATGTTATGTTTGCTTGATTCATTGATACATGTGTTTATTGTTTTTCCAAATTACTTTGTAATGTTGCAGTTTGTTCTGTACTTGTAAGTAGGAAAAAAGATATTGCTTCCATTTCCTTTTTTTTTAAACTTTCGGGTCGAAAGTTGTTGGAATAGAAGGGTATTGTTATGCTGCAAATATTCGGCAAATATTATGGCATAACAATTACATAATGATTTCATATTAATATTTTATATAACAAACTGCAACAATAACTATATTCTATCTGAACTTTAAAAATAATTATTACAGTCTTAGTCTCGCCTTGAAAGTAAATGTTGTCTTGCCTGGCTGGTAATTGGAGAAATTAACATAACAGATTATTACTTGGTGTCACAGATTGATCTACATATGTGCACTATGGAAATTAGATTGTGCAAGCCTGTTACTTATTAGCAGTGGACAGTCATTGGCGCCTAAGCCTTTGAAGTACATGAAATAGATGATTGCTGTCTCACTCACCAAATGTGTTTCAAACCTCTTAGGGTGCCCATATCACCTTGAGAGTAGGCTGCACAAACAAATTCTTCATGGGGGTTAATTAGTATTAAGCTAAGATTGCTGTGACCAAGAAATCTGAACGTCTGGTCAAAGAGAGAACGCCGGACAGCCAGCCGTGAAACAATTAGCACCTACCGGGAAAGTCACCCATTTATACCTCAGCAAAATGCAGTTGCATTACACTTGCATTTCTGCTGTAATACTGATTACACCAATAAAGATCGTTTTGATTCTAATATTGGAGTTGTGACTTTTCCAGGTAAGGTTATTTTCTTTCTCTATTTTTGTGAATATCTTGTATGTTTGTATTTTTTGAAGCAAGACTGTCAGTGCAAACCCTAACACTGTATTTTGAATTTCTGTGCAAATTCTAAATTTAGCAAATCAATTATTTTTAAGTAGCAACTTTGTGCATACGGTCTTGCCTCAATGATACTGAATCATATTGAATATATACTATGTTAATGCCACAAAATCATATCGTATGTGCCAATGTTTCTGTATGAACTTTTCATGATCTGGATCTATAATATTGGCCGAATTGTGAATTGCGTACTTTAATTTAATGGTCAAAATTGTTTGCAAATAAAGATAATTATAACATTCTCATTACATGTGTTAATGAGAACCTGCCATTTATAGCAAACAGTGGTATCAGGGTACAAACTGTATTTTATTATCTAGACAGTTATTTCCGATAACATGATATTTTGATTGTGGTATATGAATCGAAATATCATGAGTTGTGGAAGCTGTATGTTGATTTGTGGTACATGTATGTTGCAATGATCTGGATACAAACAGTTATTCCCAGATTAAGTTCTCTTGATACTTTAATCTAAGTGATGGCATTAACTACTGTATAAATTGTGTATGTTATTTGATGGTCAACATTGTTACAAATTAAGACATTCTGAAGTATTGTGTTAATGAGAATCTGCCATTTATCGCAAACCATGGTATCAGGATACAAACTGTATTTTAATATCTAGTCAATTAGTTCGGTGAACATGATATTTGGATTTGTGTAATATGAATCGAAATATCATGAGTCATGACAACTATATATCAATGTGTGATATGTTACAATTATCTGGATGCAAACAGTTATTTCAAGGACAGGTTTTCTCTCGATACTTAAATCTTAATACTGACTTTAATTACCGTATTTAATATAAATACTTAATGTGTTTAGGTACTTGATTATCAATATAGTTGTAGGATGTGGATATACTGTAATAGGTCTGTGCTTCCAGCTCTCACATTAGAATTGAATAGAATAGAACAGTGAAAGTCTTTGATGCACAGCATCAAAGTGTGTCACTAAAATGATGGTTTTAATAGTAAATACAAATAGCAGTAATTGGGTTCAGTTGCCTCTCACAGCCAAGTGAGTTCTACCAAATTAAATTCCCATCTGAGTTATTCCCCTTTGTATTTCTTAAAGCTATTATAGAATAGGAGCTGAAAGCATGACCTCGCATCTACAATATTCTTAAGTTGTATGTTATGTATATGATGTATACATGTTGACACTTGCATTTCTGCTGTAATACTGATTACACCAATAAAGATCGTTTTGATTCTAATATTGGAGTTGTGACTTTTCCAGGGTTACCCTACAGGCGAAATTCTAAATATATCAATAGCCCTGTTGGACTATTGCCCCATAGGATGACTGCCCCTCAATAAAAAAAAATATAGCATTATTTTGTAAAAAAAAATATATATAAGTAAAATTTAATAAATCATATGATGAAAATAAATTGGTAAAAGGCTGTGTAGGCCAAATGGAACTATTGTATGTATTGTATTGACTCCAAATATTTGGACATGTAAACCTAAAGAAAGGGCATAATCCCCATTAGAAAGTACACACTAAGAACATTTTTGTACAACTTAAATGAAGAATTAATAATTTTTTAATCCTTTTGCCTGCTAAGTGCAACTTAACTGGTATTTGCTAACAGTTTGGATCCTGATGAGGCGCTGATTAACATAGCGTCTCATCACAATGCAAGCTGTATGACCAGTCAATAGTCTCTCAAAAGCGTACACAAACCGTAAGTAATACATTATACTAGCACATATGGTATATATTGTATTTATAAGCATAAATTGTATGACCACAAACATCTCTAATCCCTTATTTTCCAAACAGGATAGACCCAAATCAATTTTAATGCTATATGATCTGGGTCTACCCCGTTTGCTCAATGTCAGATAACAAAGGTAATGTAATACTAGCACATATGGTATATTAAACAAGCATAAATTGCATGACCAACAACTTCTAATTCCTTATCGTCGAAACAGATTAGACCAGAATCAAATTTAAAGCTATATGATCTGGGTCTTCCCTGTTTGCTCAATGTCAGATAATAAAGAGTCATTAGCTAAAGATAATGTAATACTAGCACATATGGTATATAAATCAAGCATAAATTGTATGACCAAACATTTCCAATTCCTTATCATCGAAACAGATTAGACCCAAATCAAATTTAAAGCTATATGATCTGGCTCTACCCTGTTTGCTCACTAAAACACTTTCTTTAGGGATTTTTATAACTATGGGGGTAGTTAGGAGCATTAGGTAAAATTGGATATACAAATACAATATTTTGTTCATCATAAAGCAGAGTATTTGGCCTTCAAAAACATCAAATTATTTTATAATGCTATTATAATATAAAAAAGCATACTAAAACACTTTTTTAGAGAGTTTTATAACCATGGGGTAGTTGTCCAGTTTGGCAGTTTTCTTGCGGGGCAGTCGTCCAGGGGGCAATCGTCTGTAGGGCAATGGTCCTATGGGGCAATTACCCTATGGGGTAGTTATCCGTACCCCGTTAAAAACACAGCAAGTGTTAATTGGATTAGGGATTTGACTAGCCTAAAGGCAGTGGGAAATTCTACACTTACGCAATTCATTTACTGTCAGACAGACAGACAAATACTTTATTCACCCAGGATTTACAACATGGGGTTATTTCAATACAAATACAAATATATTGGTTCCGGTACATGGTAATAAATGACAAATATTTTAATTCTAATTAATTCGAAGAGATAAATTGATCGGGGGAGGGGGGGGGAGGGAGGTGTTAGATATTTCGATACATTTGATTTGTTTGTTCCCTGCTAAATATGTTACATTTAGAATGGAGACAAACAAATCAAAAGTGTTAATGGAGTTTCTCTATATACATGGCAGCTGTTCCATGATTTAAGATAAGAAGATTTCAGATCTTCAATATTTATATTTCCATTTCTTAGTTTAAATAAAGAAATGACTTGGATTAGTTGAAGCTAAGACATGTACATATAAATATGGATAACTAACTGACATGTTAGGCAGAAAACATTTTAACATATTGGGGTTTCCAATCTTGTATAAATAACCATAACATGTCTAAATATAGTATACGTGTGTCACGTGATTTCGAGTGGGTAACCACATATTTGTGTAGTGTTCATTTGACCTGTATGGCCATAATAGCACGGGGCCAGACAGATTGTAACCTGATGAGACGACGGATTACCAATTTCTGATCTGGATACAATGTGTTGATATGGATGGACTGTACAGCGTGATATATGTGATAGACATGTTTGGATATGGATGTAATGCTACAAAACGGTACGTGTTTATATAACTTTTTTACAGGCTTTAAGCTGGTTATTCGGATTGTTGTCACCATGCCAGATGCAGCTTACTAAGCTGAATCTGGCGTGGTCACATGCATTCTGAATGGATCCTCGATTGTAGTTAATTTGGTATTTAGATCTATATCAACATAGATTAATAAATAAATTCATTAAATTGATAACGTGAACGAAAGTCATGACAATTGTTAGTTTCCGGTAGCTGTAGAGCATGTGAATTGGCGAGGAGATGTGCATGTGTACCTTATAGGGCTTGCATGCTTACCGAAACGAAAAGCAAGCATTTAATAAAGGTACACATGCACTGGTTGTTTAGTTGCATAAAGAAAAATGTAGATAGCATCCTAGTCTTTTAAGGACTTCCGTTATGAACATGGAGGTATGGTCTTCCAGGAATAAGTATTCCTTTCACGTTCAACATTGACATAAATATACTGTTTGCATGTCATGTATATACATACAGTATGTATCTTATCATCTAGCTACAGTATTTAACCCACTCACTGCAAAGCTCTGCATCTCTTAACTTTTGTAGGTGATTTGGATCCTGATCTGATGCCGTGTCATACGGCGCTTGATCAGGAGCCAACCCACCTGGCACCTATATCAATGTTTCTTAAAAGAAGTCGTGAATAGCATGAAAAGGGGTTAAGTTTCGCATATTACGTCGATACTGAATTCAAACAGTAATTGGTTCATTTATCAATTTAACTCCCATCACACTGCATTGTCATCTGCTTCAAGTTTATCGTCTGCTAAAAATTCGAATTACCGTTTATGGGGTTTAAACTAAGGAAAGTTTACTATGAGTGCCAAATAGTTTGGATCTAGATCAGATGCCGTTTTAAACGGCGTCTGATCTGGGTCCAAACCATCTGCAGATATCAGCAAGGTCGTGCTAAGCATGATAAGGATTAGCCGGGAGTAAAAGGGAGGCATTGTGTGTCGCCATAGAGGAAAATGAATTACGCAGCATTTGCATTCTGAGTTTATATGGTACGTCAAACAAACAAACAACCATGGACTGTGAAGATTCGCCCATCTAACACCGAGTGTGCTATTTGGCCAGACACTTCACAGTTTACTTTTACATTTCAAAAATACAATAAATCTGATTATTAACATTGGATATTACGTACTAAAGAGTAACACCCGAGTTAGAATTTTTTCATAACTACGTTTACAAATCTACTGAGATTTCTCTGGCTATCTTCTGAAGTTATGGTCATGGTGCGTTTGAAGTTGTATTCAGTGTTTTGGATACCATTTAAATGGAGGAGTTCTGATCTTTGTTGCTGGAAGTAAGGACATTCTAGTAAAAAATGCTGTTCAGACCCTATTGACTCTGTGTTACAAAGTGGGCATAGTCTATTTTCGATAAGAGTCCCATCATATCTCCCAGTTTCAATTGGTAGTCGATTATTGGCTGTTCTAAATTTGAAAAGTTGTAATGACTCATTTTTGTTTAAATTTTTAAGATAAGTGTCTATTTCAAGTTTGTTTTTAAAAGATTTATATATGCGTCCTTTGTTTGAATTTTCCATATGTGCATTCCAGTGTTGTAAATTCTGATCGATTAGTATTTGTTTTATCTGTTTATGGAGATTAGGGATGTTCAGAAAAGGCTGATGGGTCCATATATCTGGCCTACCTGTTAAATTAAGTATCTCTGTTATTTTCTTCATCCATTTACTTTCTATATTCTGGTTTAACATGTATCTGTATATGATGTGTGATATTTTTTCTTCCTTGCTATTTACCAAACGGTTCCAAAATGAGATCATTCGAGTTTTTATAGTAATACCAACGGGGTGTCGACCTAGTTCACCATATAGCATGTAAAGTGGAGTGCTTTTTCGTGCGTTAGTTATTTTTCTCATGAATTCATTTTGTACTTTTTCTAGACTATGTTTTCAAAACCAAATATTTCAGAGCCATAAGTAAGTATTGGAAGGACAGTGTTATCAAACAGTTTACTTTAGCTAATAGTAAATATAAGGCTTTCTTTGCTTGTGCCACGACATGTTTTCGTGCTTGTAGGAAAGATCCGTTACTTGAAAATGATAGGCCAAGGTAATGATATATTTTCGTAATCTCCAGGTTATTGTCTCCTAATTTGAAGTTAAAATTTGTGTTATTTCTAGAACCAAATATTATTATTTTTGTTTTTGTTGTGTTAACTTTCAGTTTCCAGGTATCACAATATAATTTAAATGAATTTAAAGCTCTTTGGAAGTCATCTTTACAATCAGATAATATTATAGTATCATCTGCATAAAGCAGTAACAAAAGTTTAAGCCATACTGTATCGTCGATTGCGTCTTTCAACTTTACACCATTTATTTCATTAACTTCCAAATGGTCTTGTAGATCATTTAAGAATATTGCGAACAATAGCGGAGATAAATTATCACCCTGTCTTACCCTAATTTCAGAGTTGAAGAAGTTTGAATAGTGTCCAAGATGATAGACACATGATTTTATATTTTGATACATGTTAAATATAACTTTAAATAGTTTACCGCTAATAAGATTAGAATGTCAAATGTCGGCTTAGCTTTTATGATAAATATTTGTTTGAAAACTTTTTGCCGACTTTGGTTCACCCGAAGCAATTTTTAACAATAAATAAAACAAGATCTGGATCTGGAGGTGATAAGTATACATCTGTTTGTTATTTGAATACAAAATTACTGATTTAACAACAAAAAAGTAATTTACTTAAGTTAGATCTAAGCAATTATTTAAAATAGCTACATTTCTGTATTAGAGCAATTTCTAATGAACCTGAATGGAAGTCTCTGGGTTTTCTGAGATCGAGTAACACCAATTTCAAAGGTCCGTCCTCGAGAAAATTAACAGGGGGGCAAATGTCTGCCCATGCCCAAATAGGCGGGCAAAGGTCCGGGGGCAAGTGTCCGAGGGGCAAATGTCCGTAAACCGTAAATCCCCTTGCTATTTTCTCGATTGTAGGACGTTTCGGCCAGCGGATGTTTCGGCCTGGACGTTTCGGCCAGCTATTTTTTCAAAGTAGGACGTTTCGGCCAAAGTTGAAAATTTATATTAAAAACGAAATATTGAATAATCAAAATCAGTAAATAACCCTCTTTAAGTTAAATATTGATAATTGGTCCATTATTTTTGTTTGTTTATACAGATCATGGTATTAGCTAAGCAGGTGACCAAATTCATTTAACAGATTAGACTCACACTTACTCAACCCTGGGTACAAGGTGTGATAAAAAGAGGTGCTTTCAAATGCAATAGTCACATTGTTTAGTCACTAAAACAGCCATAGGCCACATACATGTACCATCTTACTTAATGAATTACTACCCCATTCAGTTTTCCATTTTGGTCTGGGTCCAAACTGTTTGCTACTCACTTTATGTTTTTTGTTATCATCCAAAATGTCATATTGTTCAACTTTTGTTGGATCTAGCATTGTTGCAAACATTATGGAATTACTATCCCATTAAGTTTTGATTTTGGTGTGGGTCCAAACTGTTTGCCCCTCACTTTATGCTTTTTGCTTCATTTTGTTCAACTTAGTTCAACTTTTGGGGGATTCAAATACATGGTTATTTTTTACTATGATTATTAAAGAAATATAAGTTTTTTACTACCTTGATCAGTATCAAAGCTGGAGTATATAATACATAAGCAATATTACTGAGTAAAACTTTATATTATCATCAAACAGTATTTACCTGCTTAGCTAATACCATGATCTGTATAAACAAAAAATAATAATGGACCGATTATCAATATTTAACTTATAGAGGGTTATTTAATGATTTTGATTATTCAAGTTTTGGTTTTTAATATAAATTTTAAATTTTGGCCGAAACGTCCTACTTTGAAAAAATAGCTGGCCGAAACGTCTTAGACCGAAACGTCCTAGGCCGAAACGTCCAGGCCGAAACATCCGTTGGCCGAAACGTCCGTCCTCCATTTTCTCAGTAGGGTACAATGATCCCCAGTGTTGACATCTGACAGTGATGACACCACTACCATCTTTCTTATCAACAAATTTACGAATTATTACGTAATAGGTGTATCTTTCAGCACAAATAATGTGCCCGATTATCTAAATTATGATTTGTTAGCTTCTCCAAAAATATAAGAAAACTACGTTTTGACTAATTATGGATCTATGGCTCAGCACGCTAAATCCAACGTTTTAGACAAATTTAAAATTTAGATTATTATGAATTCTATGATATAATCTAAATCTATTCTAAAATACTTCTACTATATCTGTTACGGTACTGTACATATAGTAGCATAAAATACATTTTACAGAAAATAGATGACCGCCATGAGAATGTATATCTATATGTTGATATAAATCTAGATCTAGCTAGATCTTTTGGAAATGAAAATGAGATTTAAAATTTTAAATAATGTTGATCTTAATTTTACGGTGTGCGGTAAAAATACCACAGGTAAAATGCCTTAGGTAAATATGCCATAGGTAAAATGCCTTAGGTAAAAATGCCAAAGGTAAAGTGATAAAAATGCCTTAGGTAAAAATGCCTTTGGTAAAAATGCCATAGGTAAAAATGCCACAGGTATAAAAAAAATATATATATTTTTGAATTGATAAACAATTGATGAACAATGTATATTTTGTATATACAGGCATTTATACCTAATGTACTCATATCATGCATTTAGCCATACAAGGATAAGTACAAAACAATGTCTATGAAAAACTTGATTAATAACACTCTCACAAAATAGATCTTGGCTAAAACAAGATAAACATCTACACAACACCAATCTGACATTGAACGTCACAATGTAACGCATGTATTATCTGTATTTGTATTTTTGTATTTATGGTGATGAGCTGTAATGCTTAAACCAAATAAATATTCTGTTCTGTTCTGTTCTGATAAAAAGAAAACTGTATAGTGTGAAAAAAATGGTGTAATAACATATAATAATCAGATTGGTATCTTAAATATTATAAAAAAAATAGTATTTTGGACTCGGACCGAAATTCAAAACATTGTGGACTCAGACCAAAATTCATTTTTTTTTTAAAATAATATCTTAAAACCATTTAAATATTATGAGTTATGAGTGGTGATGTCAATTAACCTTTTATCCCGCCTTTTCTCGCACTAACAAACAGAGAAGACCCAGATCAGACAGCTCCTATAGGAACTGTCTGGTCAGGATCTGCTGTGTTTGTCTGCATATTGAAATTGATCAATCTGAAATGGCATAATTCCATCTTCCTTGTTAAAATATAGGATGTTTCTCCATGAAATCAAAATGAATATAGAACAGGGAAAGGGTTAATGATCAAATCCAATTATGCTGATCAGATTACATGCAGCGTGTTAGACTTAATCTTTTAATGAGTTATGTTTGCTGATTTAAAATAAGAATCAAAGGAACTGAACTATCACTGTACTACAGATTACTTGCAGAGTAGACCCAGATTAGAAGGCTCCTATAGGAGCCGTCTGATCAGGATCTGCTCTGTTTGTAACTGGAATTTGATAGATCTGTTTCATTATTGTTTCAAAAGATAGTATTATGTATTGCTACATACTAAAGATAAAACAATTGCAAATCACAAGCAAAACAGAGTAGACCCAGACTAGAAGGCTCCTATAGGAGTCGTCTGATCAGGATCTGTTCTGTTTGTTACTGGAATTTGATAGATCTGTTTCATGATTGTTTCAAAAGATAGTATTATGTATTGCTCATTAAAACATAGATATTGAAATCTAACCTACCTTTTTCTTATGATTTTTTCCTACAATTATTAAAACAGAGTTGACCCAGACACCACCCCTCAAATTCCAGAGGTATATAAAAATAAAATTTAATAACAAATATTTTGAAATTTGGTCTGAGTCCAAAATAAAAAAAAAGATTTTTCCTACAATTATTTAAACAGACACCACCCCTCAAATACCAGAGGTAAATAAAAAAAATAATAACAAATATTTTTAATTTTGAACATATTTAAATGGTTTTAATATACCAAATTTGATTATGAAATGATATTATAACATATTTTTCCAAATTATACAGTTTTCCTTGTATAAATCTAAACATATTTGTTATTATTTTTTTATATATACCTGTGGCATTTTTACCTATGGCATTTTTACCTAAGGCATTTTTACCTAAGGCATTTTTACCACTTTACCTGTGGCATTTTTATCAGGCGTGTCCAACAGGTAAATGAGAATGACTCCCATTTCAAAGAAAGGCCATATCAATTCCAATCAAGGATTACCCCCATTTCGTCCCTTTCATCCGGGCTCTTAAACGTTTAGGAAACGCGTTAAGAAACGCGTAAATAAACGGTTAGAAACCCGTTTAACGAAACGGCTAAAAATGGGTAAGAAACGGGTAGGAAACGCGTAAGAAACGCGTTAAGTGGGTAGGAATAGCGTATTTACCACTGTAAAGGCAGGTGGCTGCTTAAAGCAAGGTGAAAGTAAAACAGAACGCTCTTACAGGATCGTTCTGTTTCACTTTCATCTTGCTTTAAGCAGCCATCTGCCCTAAATACCAGCTAATCAACACAATTTAGTTGCCGTTATACAGAGGTTTTACTGTACTGTGACCACTCTTTAGAATCATCTCGACGATTCTAGAGTTTAGTGGAGAAGGGACGATTTGTGTACTTCAGTACGCGCTTTTATCTGTAGCTCTGAATTACAAATACACTCCTCTTAACCGGACGTTCAAATTAGCATCAATGCTTGTTTGAAATACATGTGGCAGGTTAACCCATTCCCTCATAGGCTATTTTTAGACCCAATCTCTTTGAACAAATCTACCGAAAAGGAGAATGCACCAACAAAAAGATAAAATTTAGAAATGTGTAGTTTTGAAACCAGTATGATATATTTATCACGGGTGTATCACAAAAGCCCCTCGTTACAAAAGCCCATTATGCAAAAGCCCCTCAACAAAATTTCAAGGCTTACTAAAGCCCCTCACTATGAAAAACAAATTAATTGAAGTAACTTTAAGTGTTTTGTTAACTGTAATAAATAGCCAATTATCCATATCTATTGAATCTATATTAATTGTACCAAAGCAAACATTGTTGAGCCAGATCATAAAGCTTTGAAAATGATTTGGGTCTACCCTGATTGGAAATTAAGAAAAGGAATCAGTTAATGGTGGTTATATTATAATACTTTATATGCAATATGTGCTAATATTACATTATCCATATCTATTGAATCTATATTAACTGTACCAAAGAAAACATGGTTGAGCCAGACCATAAAGCTTTGAAAATGATTTTGGTCTACCTTGTTTGGAAGTTAAGAAAAGGAATCAGTTAATTGTGGTTATATTATAATACTTTATATGCAATATGTGCTAATATCACATTATCCATATCTATTGAATCTATATTAAGTGTACCAAAGCAAACATGGTTGAGCCAGATCATAAAGTAGTGAAAATGATTTGGGTCTACCCTGTTTGGACGTTAAGAAAAGGAATTAGTTAATTGTGGTTATTATCAGGTTATACCATGTATGCCTTTTAGCTCACCAGAGCTCAAAGTGCTCAGGGTGAGCTTTAGTGATCACCTGATGTCCGTCGGCGTTCGTCGTGCGTCGTTCTTCGTTTGTCGTCAACAATTTGAACCTTTAAACTCTTCTCCTCAGAATACATGTATACAGGGTTCTCAGCTTTCATCTTTGGCATATAGCATCATATTCAGGCCCCCTACAAAAGTTATATAAATTATGCCCTTGGGGTCAAAATTGGCCCCGCCCAAGGGGTGCCTTGTTTTCAATAGAAACATATAGTAAAACTTTGAAAATCTTCTCCTCTGAAGCGGGAAGGTTCTCAGCTTTCATATTTTGCACATAGCATCATGTTCAGGTCCTCTATAAAAGTTATATAAATTATACCCCTGAGGTCAAACTTGGCCCCGCCAAAGGGGTGCCTTGTTTTCTATAGAAACATATAGTAAAACTTTGAAAATCTTCTCCTCTGAAACTGGAATGTTCTCAGCTTTCATATTTGGCACATAGCATCATGTTCAGTTCCTTTACAAAAGTTATATGAATTATGCCTCTGGGGTCAAAATTGGCCCGGACCAAGGGGTGGTCAGTTTTCAATAGAAACGTAGTGAAAACTTCTCCTCTGATTGTCTGGTGAGCGATATCAGGGTCATTCTAGTCCTTCTTTTGTATAGAATGTGGTTCACCTAATAAATATTCATTAATTGTCAGTGAGCAAATAGGTTAGAACCTGATCAGATGGCTTTGTTTTAGAATCTGTATGATCTGGATGTATTCTGTTTGTAAAAAGTTATAAAAGATATCCCCTTGTGATAATACAACTTATGCTTTTATAAACATTGATAAGTGAGTAATATTAGTCTTATATTACAATGATCTAACCTAATGAATATTCATTATTAGAATAAATAAATATAAATGTTAATATTATATTATAAGAAATGATTTGATAAATGCATGGAGTGCAAGCATAAAAATAAAATGGATTAAATTTTAATACATTGTTTGTATTCCTATATATTGTCCCAAGTCTTATGTTATCACTCTATTAATTTGGACATAAAAGAGGAGCTCTTATTATCATAAAAACATATCATGTATTGTGAATAATTTACATGTTTTCATATTGAGGTCCAAATACATGTCCAAATATTTGGAGTATAATGATTAATTAACAAAAAGTATTGATTAATTTACAAAAAAGTAATGTGAAAAATGGTGAGGGGCTTTTGTAAGCCTTGACACTTTTGGTGAGGGGCTTTTGCATGATGGGCTTTTGTAACGAGGGGCTTTTGTAGGAGGAGCTTTTGTAACGAGGGGCTTTTGAGTGTACCCCATTTATCACAATGGTTTTAGAAGTGACTTTTACAGAGGTTTCAAAAGGCGTCAATATGAGGGAATGGGTTAATGCACGGTGAAAGTCATCGTTTCTGTAGGACCTTTCTGCGGGACTTTGTTCCTGCATTGTGCAACCACCTGACTAAAACGATTTAAATCTTCTGTACTAAAATATTGGTTTAGAGGGGTCTTACTGTATATCCAGGCAGAGGCATAAATAAAATGTTTCAAATAAAATTGTTCAAGATTGTCTCATTTATTCCCCCTAAACCCTATTTTAACTGAATAAACTTGTCTTCGAAACAATATTCGAAACGGTGGTTACAACGCAGGGCCTGGTAAAGAAATAACGAATTCAGTATTTATAAAAAGGCTGTCTTTCTTCTAGATAAATCCGATTGTCCAACAGTTTGGATGCCTTGGAAATGTCCAACAATTTGGATGCCTAGGAAATGACAAACAGTTTTGATGCCTAGGAAATGTCAAACAGCTTGGATGCCTTGGAACTATTGAGTTAGCCGTCCTCTCGTCTTGGTCCAAGATGTCTGTAAAGGTTACGCGTATCAGCAATTTGCCGGTAGGGCACAGAAAAGTAAGCCCTTCGCTACTAGATAATATCGTTTGCAAAATTTTCGCCAGCTACAGCTACATCTTTTAAATATCTGCCATTTTCCTTCAAAAACATACCGACAGTATCAAACAGTTTAGTTACTAATGAGACAGCGCAATAATACTCTGTGTCTCAAACGGACCCAAACCTTTTGCATATATAGGTACACACAAATTCGCCATCGGCATCGAAAGCGTTAAGAAAACTACCATAGTTTCCCATTTTGTATGGAAATAAGCAGTTAGTGCGAGTATTGAACCCTGTGTTCACCTACTTTTAGTACTACAAACTACGCTGGAAACTACATGAAAAAGTGGGGTATGTAAATATGTTCGTTCTGAACGTGGACAAGTATGCATGGCGTATCATGGATAGAAAGATGTTAATCTTTAATGAGAGGAACCGCGTATATAACCACTTTGCAAACAATGTAGTGGATCAAAGGGCACCGCTTGTCATACCAATCAATTTCTCCAGTTATGAATTGTGATACAACATCTTGTTCAAGTAATATTCAGAAAATGAAGAGTCAGTTTTAATTATTCAGCAGATTAAGGGTTAACTGTTAAGTACTTAACTATCAGTACTGTTAGTGCAAATATGTTAATGCCACTGTTCGACCGTCCTTAATTATTAGGTTTGCGCCCACGTTTTATTTATTCCCTTGAAGCTTTCTATTTCAGATCTAAAGACACAGGCTTGAGAAAGTGGGAAATAGAACGAGTTTGTGTCTCATATCAATACAATACAGTAACACCCCACGAACTCGATTAGTAAAGCAGAATGGAAAATATATTAGGGCAGATGCAGCATAGTGCAGAAAACTCCCAGAGGAACTTTTTGAATAACTGTCTCTGTGCATTAAGCAGCTACCTGTCTTGAAAAACCGATAACGATACGGATTTGGGTGTCCGAATTATCGAGGTTTTACAATTGCTTAATATGAAAGACCCGCAAGGCCCATGCAAAAGTACGTCTTTGAATGAGGTTTAGTCCCAAAACGAATGTGTCCTTCGAATGTCAAAAAGAGGGGTTTTTTTACACTTAGAAACACGGAAGAGCAAGATCAAAGGGATTCATGTGACCAGGGTTTTAGATCCTCTGGCACATTAAACCTTTCATGTTGAATGAACCCTTTTGAATAAACGCTGATCGGTTATTCGACTTTGAATATTCAGTATTTAAAGGGGTATTAACCCTTTCCCTGTTCAATACCTACTGACTATTCATGGCAAACATAGTTACAACGAAATATGGAAGGTGGAACACTGTAGCCATTTTAAAAAGTAAAGAAGCATATCTTCCAAATTCCATTAGCAAACAGAGCAGACCCTGATCAAACGGCTCCATTTTGTCATTCGGAGGGGCACAGCGAACAAGATACTTGATGGAATAAGCCATTTGCATTGATGGGTTGAAAAACAGTGCAGACCCCGATCAAAAGACTACTTCAAGAGATATCTGATCTGGGTCTACACTGTTTGCTTTTGTCCTTTTTTCAGGGACAGTTGGTATTAATGGGTTAATGCAGGACGCGCGCAATACAGACTGTTCCTATTGGAGGTTTCCGTATAACATCTGTCCTGTATTCGGCTACCACATGCCCCCGTTACCCGAAATTAGACCTTGGTGATCGCTTTAGAGGAGGTTTACTGTACATTTACGCATCTCGTTGTATTTGCATAGCGTCATAAAATTCATTCCTCTATAACATATACAGTGAAACCTCTCTAAACCGGAATTCTAGTAAAGGAGAATTTAGATACTTTTAGGCAGATGGCTGCTTAATGCAGGGGAAAAATCATGTAGAAAGCTCCTGGATGAGCTTTCTGCATGACTTTCACACTGCATTAAGCTGCCACTTGTCTCCAAGACCGATATTTTTACCACATTTATCGTCCGGTTTAGAGGGGCTTTACTGTATACGGCAAACTTTTTATCTAAGCCATTAATCGCACCATCTAATAAATGACACATAAACAGTCTAGATGAAGATCAAGAAGCCCCTGAAAGAGGCCTCTGATCAGGGTGTGTCTATGCCTCTGATCAAGGTGTGTCTATGCCTCTGATCAGGGTGTGTCTATGCCACTGATCAGGGTGTGTCTATGCCACTGATCAGGGTGTGTCTATGCCACTGATCAGGGTGTGTCTATGCCTCTGATCAGGGTGTGTATATGCCTCTGATCAGGATGTGTCTATGCCTCTGATCAGGGTGTGTCTATGCCTCTGATCAGGGTGTGTCTATGCCTCTGATCAGGTGGCGTCTATGCCTCTGATCAAGGTGTGCCTGTAATATCTACCAATTGATATCAATGGTTTACACCAGCATTTATTAGTTGGCTGTAATCACTCAACACGAACACTGGACAAGTCCAATTATAAAATGTTGACGGATTTAGCTGGACTTATATGGATTTTATTGATTTAGTACGTGGGACGAGGGGCCTCCATGATCAACTGACAATCACTTAGCCCCTTCTCCGCTGTGGATCGAATCACGGCTTGGGCATTTGGATTTTTCATGTGAGGAGGCCTTCCAGCTGGCTTGCGGTATGCCAGTGGTTCTACCCAAATGTTTAGGATACAATGCATTTTCTCATGCACGAACAACCTCTGGGTCCTTCCTTCCACTGTATATAGCTGAACGTTGCTATTTGACTGAAATACTGTCAAATAGATTCGAAACAACTGACTGTGGAATTAAAAGGAAAAAAGGCAGTAAACGACATACAAGCGTATGCTAAGACAGGACAGTGAGGTTTGCATATATGTGATACTTATCGATGGTGCCTTGGTTCGATGATGGGTTTGGGAAGTGTGAGAGAGAGGATACATATATAACGAAACCTCTCTGATACGACCATTCCAAAGAAGTCTAATTCTGGACTATCCAGGATTTTCAAAACGAACAGTAGCTTAATGTAGTACATAATTGATACAGAAAGCTCCATTAGGAGCTTTCTGTATCACGTTTGCCCTGCATTATGCAACCATCTGTTTTGCAGACTACTGTGTTAGTAAACCACGTGGTGGCTTGTGCGAAAATGTATTTTCGAAATTTGTGCGAAAAGTGTCAACAAAGGCGTGTTTGGTTTGCTTCGGACTCTGCACACAGGTAGCGGTATCCAATCGACTTTGTAATATACAGTAAAACTTCGATTATTCGAAACACTCAACTACGTATAACTATCGATCATTAAGTCAGGTTGAAACTTAATGCACGGTAAAACTCTGCGAGGTTTTTGCATATCTTTCAGCATGTATTAAGCAGCCACGTAAATCCTGTGACATATTCCTGGTTGTTACATTGTTTCGTATATTTCGCACATGAACAGATACAGATAACCCTTTCACCACTGAACTTTCATAGTGAACTATCCCATCAGGGTTTAACTTTAAAGTCCATTCCGCATGAAAGGCTTAAACTAGTTAGAAGATTTTAAATGATAAACAGTGAATGCCCATACAATGTATAAGCGGGCTCCTCTAGGAGTGCTCTGATACGGGGTGTATACCGTTCGCAAAGTACAGTGCTTGCATGTCCAGCATTCAAAAGGTTACAATGGTTTGCTAAATATAAACTATATCGTAGGTGTCAGGACTACGGGGAATGTTGCATTCTACCTTCTTTTCAGTATGCACCCGGTATAATAGCAATAAACAATGGCTATTAGTCTGAATTTTGACAATATCTACGCCAACATCTATTTGATATTACCTTTACAACATCAACAAAATAGTGCCTTCCAGACAGCAGACCAATAAATATCCAATGATGTGGGTCTCTACGCTTAAAATTCATATGATCTGACTAAACAGTACAAAATGTACGTCTAGATTCTATTTCTGAAGTAAATTGAGAGACTTGTATCGAACCTGATGACGTAAATTAAATGTTATGAATGATATAAACAATCTTGCATAAAATAAGCATCTAATGCTTCAATCAAAACCATGCTCTCCGATATCCTGAAATGATGCTGTGTGTATATTTTTGCCAAATCTACAGGAACACTTGTAAACATTTTGACGTACACCACTCTTGTTTTACACCCAAACCCATTTGGTGTTACTCAGTGAACCCATTCCCTCATATTGACGACTTTTGACGACTCTGTAAAAGTCACTTTGTGACACCATTTTGATAAATATAGCATTTACTCTTATAGGAGCAAATGCTCTATTTATCACAATGGTTTCAAACTACAAAATTCTAAAATTGTCCCTTTCCCTAGTAAACGCTCCTTTTCGGAAGATTTATTCAAAGAGGTTGTATCTTACAATATTTACATTCGCCCTGCAACGTCCTTATATAACCTTATTCTAAAAAGAAAGTTGTATTTTCCATTGAACATTCATTTCAATACCGGTTTGAGCCGGTTCTCCTTTTCCAAGAATTCCGCTGTGTAAGCGCGGAGTATTTGAAATGTGGCATCTTCTTACTGAGAATTATCGCTTGAATACATAATATTGCCAACTTTAACAGCCGTGGCGTATCAAAATATATTATCAAGTAATGAGTGAAGCATAAATAAGTCAATGTCCTTACCGTTAAGAAAGAAAAATCCGAGAATAAAATCCAACGTTGTGACCTGCTTGCGATCAAGCATGGCGGTTGAGCAAATTGGCTTCGACACCGCGACCTACATTCCAGAAGATGCTTTAATACATTTTTTTTGCCATACATAGGATTTAAGGATCAAAACATAAATTAAAAATCTTAGAGTTATGACTTTCTCTCTCTTTTTTTTCAAAATACGCAGAGTGTCAACGAAGTGGATCCAGGTGGACAGCTTCTTCAGTAATTGTCTTATCTGGATTTATACCGTTTGCTTTAACGTGATATATAAAAGAAATAATTATAGCAAAAGGTGTGGCCCCTGCGAGATAGGTCCTGACGAGACTGTTTTATCAGGGGTCAAACTGTTTGCTGTTATGCTTTAAAGCACGACATAACAATGGAATAATGTTTTCTATACTCTTCATATGTTATGGTCATGTATACATGCTATTAGCAATATTTTTAGTTGTTAAGTGTTAACCTAACGTGTACTCATTTTCATAGATCTATAAGACTCAGAATAAAATAAAAGGACACTCCTGCATACAGTGCAGATCCTGATCGGAGGGCTCTCAAAGGAGCCCTCTTATCACTGATACACTCTGTTTGACCATTATCTCTTAAAATATCCTTCTGACTTGTGCTCTTGATTATAATTATCTAGATTGCTTGTCTGTAGCGCCGTTCATTAATATTACGTATTTTGATGACGCGTGTACATACGTCACAAATATGTCACAAGGGATTCCCCAATTCATAAAAAATAGTTCTCATCCTCTAGGAATTCCTGACGCCATTTAAGTCACCATAATCAGTTACATGTATTTATAAGTGGATTTCGTAAGAACTTTTGAATTTTGCAAGCAGTGTAGACCCTTATCAGAGGTCTCATTAAGTGGCTAGGTGGTCATAAATTTACACTGCTTTCAGGAATCAAATGTTTCTTACAAGGTTAACATGATCATATATATATTGTATTTTTTTTCTAGTTCTTGATCTACTAGATCTATGCCGAATCTTAAAATATTTGACCGGAGGTCAGTTGCATGGACTTCAATAGTTTATTAAGGTTAAACAAGTGTAAATTTTGACATGCATTTTGCATACCCCGTGTGATCCCCATGTGGATTTCTTTTCATTAAATGGATGTTGTTTTTTATTCCTTGATCACATGTTGGACTTTTTGTGCGACTGACTCCGGATCAATATAGATCTAGATCTATTTTGAAGAAAATTGCTCAGTCAGTTTGCAATATCTACTCAACTACTATATACCTATATACTTGTACTGTGCGTTTCGGATGGCTGTTTTGCTGAATTTTTGGTACATTGAATACTGTTTTGCTTTTTTTCCACCCGCGATCGGGCTCGCCTCGGCCGTCTCGGGGCGGGGGCGGGCTCTGGGGCGGGATTTCGCTGGGATCTGGCAGCGGGCGCGGGTTTTCCTCGTTGACCCCCATTGTGGGGATCGCTCGCTCGGAGATTTCTTTGCAGTGGGGGTTGGTGGGGGTTTGCGCCTGTTGTCGGGTTCGGGTTGGGTTTGGCCTCTGGGTTCGTCTTCTGCCCTGGGGCTGTTGGGGTGGGTTTCGGGTTTCGTTGGGTGGACCGGGTAAGTGTCGCCGGGGGTTCGGTGGCGCGGTTATCCGAGACGCTCAGTACACGACATTAATATTCTTAAGGTTTGGTTTTATTCTTTGTTATTTATCTTTTCCTCTATAAGCTCACATGTTGTTACTTTTATGTAAACTGTGACGAAAATAAAGGATCTGTTCTGTTCTGTTCTGCACCAACATTTCGTAAATATATATGGTTTGAAATATCTCGATAATCTTTTCTTTAAACATAGCTGGAAATTTACTGATTAAAATCTTGTATTCATTCTATATTTATAATATGTGTTTGGGACTATTTTTCATACCATATATAGAGATCCTACTACGTTAGAAACGAACCTGGCAACGACCTAGATAGCGGCTATTATTACGTGACCGGTAAAAAAAATCCGTTGAAATATAAGAAATACAATGGAATATAAATATAAGAAATAAATGACGTGCTCCCGGTGTTCATTGGGTTATGCAACGCATAGCTTTACGAGCAAAGTTAGTGAAGCCCTTTTGGGCTTCACTAACTTTGCTCGTAAAGCTATGCGTTGCATAACCCAATGAACACCGGGAGCACGTCATTCATTTCTTAAATATTTACATTCGCCCTGCAACGTCCTTATATAACCTTATTCTAAAAAGAAAGTTGCATTTTCCCATGAACGTTCATTTCAATACCGGTTTGAGTCGGTTCTCCTTTTCCCAGAATTCCGCTGGACAATTTACTGATTAAAATCTTGTATTCATTCTATATTTATAATATGTGTTTGGGACTATTTTTCATACCATATATAGAGAAACTTGTCTATATGGGACGGGAATAGATGATTGACACGTCTTCTTCTTTCACAATTTACTTCTCTCAATTCTCTCTTTGCGTACTACATTCAAACTCTATTAATCAACGTCTGTTCCCAAGCGACGTAACGTCACTTCCGTGTTATGTACACGTGACGTAAGGAGCGTTATCTCCAACAATCCTACTACGTTAGAAACGAACCTGGCAACGACCTAGATAGCGGCTATTACTAGACCGGTATATATTTTAAAAAAATCCGTTGAAATATAAAATATACATGGAATATAAATATAAGAAATAAATGACGTGCTCCCGGTGTTCATGAGGTTATGCAACGCATAGCTTTACGAGCAAAGATTCAAGTGAAGCCCTTCGGGCTTCACTAACTTTGCTCGTAAAACTATGCGTTGCATAACCTCATGAACACCGGGAGCACGTCATTCATTTCTTAAATAGCCTATAAGGTAATGGGTTAAACCACCTCTTTTAGCAATTTTAGCAAACCTCTTTTGGTGCGATTACAATAATTAGCAGCTACATAGGGTTTGGCGGAGAAATGCAGTAGAACCTATCTTACGCAACCATTGGTTGATAAAACATAGGAGTCTTAAAGAACACGTGTTTCATGCAAGGCAACGGTCATGTAAAATATGCCATAGCAGTTTTCTGTATTTCTTTAAACTTGCATTAAACTGTCACCTGCCGTATAGCCCCAGAATTATACTTCTGTTTAATGGTCGCTTAATACCGGTTTTACTGTATATATGTAAACTATATTTTTCCATAGATTGTGCCAACACTATCCAACAGTTCTGTCATATCATGAAGTATTATATTAGCAACACGTACACTAGATTGCGCAACCAGCGTAGAACCAAGTCAACTGTCGCGTTTAAAATGTGGCCTCTAATAAGGTTCTACTCTGTTTACAACCAGTCAGCAAAAACATTGATTTTATCGAAGGCAAACTGTGCAGACCTGATCCGACACCTGCTTGACAGACTGGTTTTCATTTAACCTATTTATACCTTTATTTGTTTCGTAAATCCAGTCCAGATCTTATTTTTTAGTCTATCCATTTTTCTACTTTAGTGAGGCAAATGAAATAATCAAATTGGTGGTACATGTATAAAACATCAACATCGATTGGTTAGGCAAACAGTGCAGACCCTGATAAGATAATGAAACTATGTTCTATGGTTTTTGCCTTTGCCCTGTTTATGGGACATTTGGCTCCAAATAATTTTTAAAATCACCCTTGGTTTTGCGAGATTCTTTCGAGAAATAATTATTTCGACATTACCGTTATGTTTATGTATTGTGATTTATTCATTGGTTATACGGACTAATCGATAACATGAACTCCATGATGACTGAAGTTATGTAGTTTAATGGAGTTTTTCTGAAGACGAATTTCTTTTTATATTTAAATGAACACGAACTAGTCATTCTCAAACGTTATGGGACCATGCATATCACTTCGAGATAACGTGAGTTCCAGTCAACCTATACATTTCTAACTTTCTCGTGGTGACAGTTTAAAGCAGACCGCAAGTAATGCTGAACGCTCCTGTAAGAGCTTTTAACATTACTTTCGATCTGCATCAAACTGTTACCTGTCTTTATAGATATGTAGAGTGGTGAATTTTGAAACAATTCTGTATTACAAATATTTGAAAGGACCCACGTTTTAATTCCAGTTATATGGACGTTCGAGCTATTTGAGTTCGAGGTGACGAGGTTTCACTGTTTAACCCATTCCATCATAGGCTAAGTTTATATCCAACCTCTTTGACTAAATCTATCCAAAAGGAGCATTTACTAAAGAAAAGGAAAATGTTAGAATTGTGTAGTATTGAAACCATTGTGATAAATAGAGCATTTGCTCCTTATGACCAAATGTTCTATTTATCACAATGGTTTCAAAAAGTGACTTTTACAGAGGCGTAGAAAGACGTATTTATGGAGCAAATGGTTGATAAAATATTATATTGAAAGACATCGCATTCAAAGGGTTAATGTGGCAAACAATCATTTTCAAACAGTGTAGACCGAGTAGAGAGGGCTTCTAGAGGAGTCATCTTATCAGGGTCTGCACTGTTTGGTATTCAAACGCACTGTATGGACTCTGTTTTAAACAATTCATATTTGAGAAGTTAAATTTCAAAAGGGTTATAATTACAGATTCATGTGGTTATGTGAACTAACCCGGGAAACAGTCTACTAAACATTTAAATGTTGCGAGTGCATGGACAACAGTAATGCTTATTGTTATGTTACCGATCAAGGGAAACAGTCTACTACACAATTTTCCAATTTATTCAAATAATATGCATAAGTCCTGCTATTTGCAGGCAACATCACCGACAAAAACATATGAAATAACACATATAAGCCACGTGATCAACAGTGAGTAATGCCCGTATTATGTTTGGAATAAGCCAATGTCCGTTCAAGATGCATCTAGTCTTGCCATTGTTAACACAATATAATACGTGAAGAAAAAGAACAACACACTGTGTTATGTTTTCAAGAAAGAAACTCTGGTATTTTTCATTTAAAGAAGATAATTATCACATAAACAGATTCGTATCATGCATCAAATCTGAACGGTATCGTAAGCAAGTATAATATATACATATTTTGTAGAAAATATAAACTGTCAAACATATGGGCGATAAACGCTGTTTTTGTATACACACAACTGCACATCTTAACTCCAAAATAACTTCGATAAATATATTGTACGTGGTCGAGGCAATGTTGTCAATAATAACACTGTTTGCAAGTAGTAAACATAGCACTTGTATACCTTATCATAAGAAAACTGTTCACAATGTCACCTTTCGAAACGAAACAAAAGTGGCGAACAAATGGACAGTACTTTATTGCAGTGCTTAAAAGGCACACGTAAGGCGAGGTTAAGTGAGCTTAGATACACAGACGTCATCTCACGATATAAGTAAGGTTAAACTTAACTAATGACAGAAAGTAAAGTACCTAAATACTACACAAATAAAGGTTGCGAGTGCATTGGCAACAGCAGTAATTCCTATTGTTATGTTACCTATCAATGGAAACAGTCTACTACACAATTAAATGTTGTGTGAGCAACATCGGTAATTCCTATTGTTGTGTTGCCTAACCCGGAAAACAGTCTACTACACAATTAAATGCTGTGGGCGAGTTGTTGTTAACCTTTCCTTCCTATAAACGCATTTTCACGCATTTACAAACAGAGCAGACCAAGATCAGACGACTCCTAGATTAGCTGTCTAATCAGTGTCTCTTCTGTTTGCTAATTGGATTTGCTAAAATCTGTTTCTTTACTTTCTAAAATGGCTTCAATGTTCCATCTTTCATATTTCATTATAACTATTTTGTCCATGATTATTCAGTAGGTATTGAAATTTGTAATAAATATAAAACAGGGCAATGGTTAAAACAGTTTGAGAAGCTACATGCAACCCCCTGACGTCTCGATGGGGTACACTCTATTTGATAATCTGGTTTTCTCAAAGATATAGAACAATTGTTTAATATTTAGCCTTTTGCCAGCGAATCTATTATTACCGTTACAAACAGTTTGGACCCAGATGAGACGGCGAGTAACTCATCAGGATCCAAGTGTTTTCATTTGTTTGTTTGTGTTGATTAACGTCCGTTTCTAGTAAGCATTCTGGCACACTGGTTGTACTATGGTACATAGTGTGATTGCAGCTTGGAGTTTAAAAAGTGGGTGAAAAGTAATGCAAAAATGATTTGCCCAGCAGGCTAAAGAATAAACATAAAATGATAACAACATGTCACATTCCTGGAGAAAACTGTTTCACTTGGACAAACTACTTAATACAGTGGATTTAAGTTTGGAAACCAGTCGCATAACAATTACCTTTATTTTTAAATACCAGCAAGAGGTGACTGGGGCACGCTTATAGTTGTCACAAAGTTTTATCCATGAGATTTAACTCCTGACATATCGTATCTTAAAGGTATTTAATGTGTCTATTTATTCACCGCTGCCGCAACTACATAACGCTCTTTGAAAACACGTTTTAAAAGTATATTAACCATACACCTGATAGAGACATTGGGTGTTATTTCAAACAGAAGAGAACCACATCAAACGACTTCCGTGGAGCCGTTTTTCTAGGGTCTGCTCTGTTCGCTGATGGAATTATATATATATATAGTAAAATCTCGATTCTTCGAAATTTTAGTATAGAACAATTGAGACCCTTTTAGGCAGGTGGCTGCTTAATGCAAGGCGAACGTCATACAGGCCGCTCCTAGAGTGTTCATTAAGTCGGTGTATGGTTTTACTTTATCAGTGTTTATGGCAGATATGAAGTTTTGAAAACGTCTCTGTGAACATAGTATAGTAGATCCAGATAAAACGGTTGCTGTTGAAGTCGTCTGGACGGGGTCTGCTCTTTTTTCTATGGAATTTGCAAAGTTCTGATTCTACAGTTTCTGCCATAGCCAGATTATCCCATGTACACTTGCCATTATAATAATCACCTAATGAATATTCATAAAGTCATTACTATTTCTTTTTCATTAGATAAAGGGTTAATCTAAATAGTTCGTGGAGCGACTCATACTGTGATTTGATGGGTTCACATCTGGCTACAAAAGATGTGTTCGAGTGTTACAGTAGACAAGACTTATCAAGCAATTGCGGACAGCTATATATAGCTTGTATATTGTCTGTGGGTCTCTATAAATGGAACACGTTATCGCCTTGTCACATTCCCTCTCCGACCAAGAGAAATACCCTGAAGATTATCAGGACCTTTAATTTGATCATGGCGTTTTATAGTTGTGGTACTGTTTCAATAAGGCAAGCATCAAAGCTTTTAAAAGTGCCAATAACTCAATCAGAATATTGTAAATGATTACTTAGAGATGGGAAATGATTAGGGTAATTTGTATTCGTACTTTCAGTTCATTTTATTTCTGTCCCTCCTTGATGGGTTGGAATAAAAGTGTACTTTTGCATCGTAAATCGAAATTCGATTTTTCTTACTGTTTGTGTAGACATAGTCCAGTATTTGATGACGAATATATAACCACTATCAATTAGTTCAATCAAGAGTGTCTGCTCGATTTCGGACCTGGCACATTACCTATTATGGTGGTGTGTTAATTCTTTTGAGAAACTATTAACCTACTGTAAATCAACTTGGATTCTAGTGAGATTAAACTTTAGCCTGCTGCGGGCGGATGCGTGATTACCTATGCAAACAGTTTGGATCCAGTTGAGACGCCGAGTAACTCGGCGTCTCATCAGGATCCAAACTGTTTGATACTCTGACCGTGCTGTTGAAAATAAATGCAAGATAAATCAACTGTGACAACTGAAATCGATGGCATTTTCTTCAAAACAAATTTGCTTAGCAGGCTTAATGTTAAGGCTGTTTTCACATGCCAATTAGGTATGCCATTAAGCATGATAAGGGTTACAAAAATATGTCATTGAATTAAACTAGGCTGCTATACAGTAAAACGTGTCTTAAGCGGCAATTCATTTTTGTTCAGAGGAGTGTTGGTAAGCAGGTGCTTAATGCAGTTCGCCACAAGCTTCCTTACAGATCCATAATTAACCATTTCCCTCGTGTATTCGTGTTTTCAAGCATTTGCAAACAGAGTAGACCCAGATCAGATGGCTCCTAGAGGAGTCGTCCGACCAGGGACGGCTCTGTTTGCTAATAGAATTTGATAGATCTGTTTCTTTGCTTTCTAAAATGTCTACAATGTTCCACCTTTCATATTTCTTTGTACATGTAACTATTTTTGTAATGAATATTCAGTAGGTATTGAAATATGGAATAAACATAGAACAGAGAAAGGGTTAAACCTCTTTCTGATTACCGCTTAAACCTTTACTACATGTATATGTATATCCATATAAGAAATAATGACAACGTGTCTATTGATTAGTTTATTTTTATAATGGTAAATATTTACATTCGCCCTGCAACGTCCTTATATAACCTTATTCTAAAAAGAAAGTTGCATAACCTCATGAACACCGGAAGCACGTCATTCATTTCTTGAATATAAGAAATACAATGGAATATAAATATAAGAAACAAGGGCATGTTGTATTGCTATGCAAGACATGAGTCCCCCACCGGACTGAAAAAAACCTCCACTCTCCCCACCCCACCCACCCATGGTGTGGTTGACCATGGTATATATACATGACCATCTGAATGGTATTAGTACCTACTTTCATACATTGAATCAGTAAATAAAAAGTTATTGTCCCGACAAGAAAATATGAAAAAGGGGAGTAACTCCAAAAATATTGATGCTAGAGTTATTGCCCTTGTGCATGACACTACATCTCATCACGCTTGTTCCATATGAGAAGTTTCAAATCAATTGAACCAGTACATAAAGAGTTACTAACTGGACAAGAAAATATGAAAAGGGGAATAACTCCAACAATATAGATGCTAGAGTTATGGCCCTTGTGCATGACACTATCCCTCATCATGCGTGTTCCATATGTGAAGTTTCAAATCAATTGAACCAGTAGAGAAAGAGTTATTGTCCGGACAAAAAAATATGAAAAAGGGGAATAACTCCAAAAATATTGATGCTATAATTATGGCCCTTGTGCATGACACTACTCCTGATCATGCTTCTTCAATGTGTGGAGTTATAATGAATTTGGCCTAACTTTGTAGGAGATATTGCCCGGACACGAAGTGTGACAGACGGACTGACAAGAAAATATGAAAAAGGGGAATAACTCCAAAAATATTGATGCTAGAGTTATGGCCCTTGTGTATGACACTACCCCTCATCATGATTGTTCCATATGTGAAGTTTCAAATCAATTGAACCAATAGATAAAGAGTTATTGTCCGGACAAAAAAATATGTAAAAGGGGAATAACTCCAAAAATATTGATGCTAGAGTTATGACCCTTGTGCATGACACTAGCCCTCATCATGCTTCTTCAATGTGTGAAGTTATAATTAATTTGGCTTAACTTTGTAGGAGATATGGCCCGGACAAGAAGCGTGACAGACGGACGGACAGACGGACGGACAGACGGACGGACGGACGGACAGACGGACAGACGGAATCGAGCAAACCTATAGTCCCCCAACCGGTAACCGGTGGGGGACTAATAAATGACGTGCTCCCGGTGTTCATGGGTTATGCAACGCATAGCTTTACGAGCAAAGATTCACGTGAAGCCCTTCGGGCTTCACTAACTTTGCTCGTAAAGCTATGCGTTGCATAACCTCATGAACACCGGAAGCACGTCATTCATTTCTTAATTGCATATTATTATTATACAGAGCTGCTTCTAACGTTTCTGTTATAGCCAAACTACATATGTTAATGTACAATTATAACATTTCAGCTTGTAAATGTGCATACTTGTCCCTGACATATACTGTACACAGTAACACTTGTCCCTGACATAAACTGTACACAGTAACACTGGGCCCTGACATAAACTGTATACAGTAACACTGGGCCCTGACATAAACTGTATACAATAACCCTAGGCCCTGACATAAACTATATACAGTGACACTTGACCCTGACATAAACTGTATACAGTAACACTTGGCCCTGACATAAACTGTATACAATAACACTTGGCCCTGGCATAAACTGTATACAGTAACACTTGGCCCTGACATAAACTGTATACAGTAACACTTGGGCCTGACATAAACTGTATACAGTAACACTTAACCCTGACATAAAATTTATACAGTAACACTTAACCCTGACATAAAATGTATAAAGTAACACTTAACCCTGACATAAGCTGTATACAGTAACACTTGGCCCTGACATAAACTGTATATAGTAACACTTGGTCCTGACATAAACTGTTTACAGTAACACTTGGCCCTGACATAGTAACACTTAACCCTGACATAAACTGTATACAGTAACACTTGACCCAGACATAAACTGTATACAGTAACACTTAACCCTGACATAAACTGTATACAGTAACACTTGACCCTGACATAAACTGTATACAGTAACACTTGATCCTGACATAAACTGTATACAGTAACACTTGGCCCTGACATAAACTGTATACAGTAACACTTGGCCCTGACATAAACTGTATACAGTAAAACCTCTGTAAACCGGAATTCTAGTATAGAATAATTTAGATACTTGTAGGCAGGTGGCTGCTTAATGCAAGGCGAAAGTCATGCAGAAAGCTTCTATATGAGTTTTATCCTGCATTTAGCTGCCACCTGTCTCAAAGACAGATATTTAACGTCCGGTTTAGAGGAGGTTTACTGTGTTCATTTGGTAAAGGGTTAAAACTATCGGAATCAGATTCCTTTTTGGCATCAATGCATGTTAGTTTTGCAGTTCTGCAACGTTCAGTGATCCACCAGGATCGAAACTGTTACTTGGACATGATGGGAAACCTGTGTGTATCGAAGAGCTGATGCAGATGATAAATAGTTATGAAGTAAAGCAGTACCTGTCTTAAGCAACCATCACAACGAGGTGTAAGTATGGTCTGTAAGGCAGGTTGTAGCTTAATACAGTAAGTATGGTCTGTAAGGCAGGTGGTAGCTTAATACAGTAAGTATGGTCTGTAAGGCAGGTGATAGCTTAATACAGTAAGTATGTTATGTAAGGCAGGTGGTAGCTTAATACAGTAAGTATGGTCTGTAAGGCAAATGATAGCTTAATACAGTAAGTATGGTATGTAAGGCAGGTGGTAGCTTAATGCAGTAAGTATGGTTTGTAAGGCAGGTGGTAGCTTAATACAGTAAGTATGGTCTGTAAGGCAGGTGATAGCTTAGTACAGTAAGTATGGTCTGTAAGGCAGGTGGTAGCTTAATACAGTAAGTATGGTCTGTAAGGCAGGTGATAGCTTAACGCAGGTCAAAAGTAATAAAGAAAACTGCTATAGGAGCTTATTGCATTACTTTTGCCCTGCATTAAGCAACCATTTGCTTTTTTACTATGCATGTGCCCACTCAATATGATCTCGATTAAGACGATTTTTACTGTATTTGTTTGGTCAACCAACAAATGTAAAATTGATGTTTGTTATACTTATAATTGGAGACTTACAGTAGCAGGACCATTGATCATTAGCACGCTGCGGGTGATCATTAGCACGCTACGGGTGATCATTAGCACGCTACGGGTGATCATTAGCACGCTACGGGTGATCATTAGCACGCTACGGGTGATCATTAGCACGCTGCGGGTGATTTTGAGTAGCTCAACATCTCCTTAGTGCCCAAACTGGAATCCAGATAATTGAATTCAAATACAGGCACAACAGGCCAACCTCATGGTCGGTGGCAAACGATTCAAACGGCTTATTGCCATAGGCGAACCTGTGATTACATCTGCAAACAGTTGGGATCCAGACTAGACACCGAGTAACTCGGCGTTGCATCAGGATCGAAACAGCTTGAATCTCCACCTAGGTTATTAACAAACAAGAGTACCGCATACGGTACATAATACGCCCACTTGCAAACTTTCTCTGATTCAACATGCCTTATAAGCGTTGACATTTTCTAATCTGTGCTTCAGATCTTGATTTCCATATTAAGGTGATACTATTTTTTCAAAAAATGAAGTGAATATCTTATTACATAACAAAGTTACGGCTAATCCTCATTTGCAGATTTTTGTAAAGTGCAACGGCCATAACTCTGTAAGGACAAACTGAATGAACCTCAAAATAAACTCAGCTTCAAATTTTGTTGCTTAAAACATTTGTTTTAAGTTTCATTTATATCATTTTAATAGTTTTCCCAGAAAACAACAGACAAACTAAAAGTTGACCGACAAACAAAGCAACGAACACAAAGTTCAAGGACCATAACTTTAGAATAAAATGACATATCAAAACCCCTGCAATATATGTGAAAATTCACATTAAGGTTTAACCATATAAAAAAATTGAAGTAAATATCGTTTCAAATAAAAGAGTTATGGCCATCCTCATATTTGCATAGATTTGCATTATTTTTTTAAGTGCAAGGGCCATAACTCCGAAACAACAAATCAAATGATCCTCAGAATCGAATTAGCTTCAGGTCTTGATACATTAAACATGTGTATGAAGTTTCATTAATATCTGTCAAACAGTTTTGCCAGAAAACAGCGGACAAACTACATGCATATATTTGCATTATTTTTTTAAGTAAAAGGGCCATAACTCCGAAACAACAAATCAAATAAACCTCAAAATCGACTCAGCGTCAGATCTTGATGCATTAAACATTTTTATGATGTTTCATTAATATCTCTCAAATAGTTTTCCCAGAAAACAGCGGACAAACTTTTTGCATGTGTTTGCATTATTTTTTAAGGACAAGGGCCATAACTCTGAAACGAAAAATCAAATGATCCTCAGAATCAATTCAGTTTCAGATCTTAATGCATTAAACATTTGTGTGAAGTTTCATTAATATCTCTCAAATAGTTTTTCCAGAAAACAGCGGACAAACTATTTGCATATTTTTTAAGGACAATGGCCATAACTCTGAAATGAAAAATTAAATGAACCTCAGAATCAACTCAGCTTCAGATCTTGATGCATTAAACATTTGTGTGAAGTTTCATTAATATCTCTCAAATAGTTTTCCCAGAAAACAGCGGACAAACTATTTGCATGTATTTGCATTTTTTTTTTAGTAAAAGGGCCATAACTCCAAAACGACAAAGCAAATGAACCTCAGAATCAACTCAGCTGCAGATCTTGATGCATTAAACAGTTGTGTGAAGTTTCATTAATATCTCTCAAAAATTTCCCCAGAAAACAGCGGACAAACTATTTGCATATTTTTTAGGACAAGGGCCATAACTCTGAAATGAAAAATCAAATGAACCTCAGAATCAAGTCAGCTTCAGATCTTGATGCATTAAACATTTGTGTTAAGTTTCATTAATATCTGTCAAATAGTTTTCCCAGAAAATAGCGGACAAACAAAATGTTGACGGACGAACGAACGAACGAACGAACGAACGAACGGACGGACGGACGGACGGACAGGGCCACGACAATATACGACCACCTTTATTAGGTGGGCGTATAAAAATGAATGAAATGAATTTCTCACTGAAATTTAGAGCAGACAACAGGGTTTGCAGAGGAAAGACTTTTCGGCGTCAAATGTGTTGTTTGTTTGTCTCGGATATGATAATATCCAAGCAGTAATGCCCTATGGACAGAAGTATGTTAGAGTGTTAGTTGTAAAGTAAGTAGGTAAATTGTTTATTATAGTGACATGTGTTACATCATATTCTTATATGTACAAACATATATACAAATTCATAAACACCAGGCCCCATTGGCCTATATGTCACCTACAAAAAATGTAACTTTAGACATATTCACATAGATATGATATCATAGCTTATATAAAAAGATCAAATATTATGGATGTCATTGATATGCCAATAGATACGGTTAGTGGCGTCATTCGTGTTAGGTAGCATAGATAAATCTGTTAGGTAGCATAGATAAATCTGTTAGGTAGCATAGATAAATCTGTTAGGTAGCATAGATAAATCTGTTAGGTAGCATAGATAAATCTGTTAGGTAGCATAGATAAATCTGTTAGGTAGCATAGATAAATCTGTTAGGTAGCATAGATAAATCTGTTAGGTAGCATAGATAAATCTGTTAGGTAGCATATATAAATCTGTTAGGTAGCATAGATAAATCTGTTAGGTAGCATAGATAAATCTGTTAGGTAGCATAGATAAATCTGTTAGGTAGCATAGATAAATCTGTTAGGTAGCATAGATAAATCTGTTAGGTAGCATAGATAAATCTGTTAGGATAGATAAATCTGTTAGGTAGCATAGATAAATCTGTTAGGTAGCATAGATAAATCTGTTAGGTAGCATAGATAAATCTGTTAGGTAGCATAGATAAATCTGTTAGGTAGCATAGATAAATCTGCGTCTAAGATGAAACGCACTTACAAGACACTTGGCAGTCTTTCTTGTCTGATCATTTAAAACAATGCTTAACTTTTCATGACACGTTTTGGCAGTGAACACATTGTCAGTAAACATACCATTAAAATGTCTTGGCGCATTACTTCATACCAATCACATTCTAACAGAAAATGAGTTTCAGTCTCAATATCATTTGAGTTGCACAAAGTGCAAATTCTATCAGTCACTGGTTCGTTAATATAACTGCCGGTCTCTATACGAAGAGGTAAAATGCCACACCTGAACTATGCGTTCACTTTTGTTTAGGTTTAGTGTCACATAGTGTTCTTTTTGAAGTCACTTTTAAATTGTTAAGTTGTATGTACTAAACAAACCTCTTTTATTATTTCCTGTAATTTTCAGATCAAATGGAACATTGTTTGTCACATAAATGACCATATGAAACGAATAACTGTTGTACAATGTGAATAAACAGTATACCAGAGGTCAAAATAAGATGCGTAAATTTAAACATTTTCAAGAATGACTCGAGGAGACGATTCTAACGAGTGGTCACAGTATAGGTTTTTGTGGAGAAATGACGAATCTAGTATTTTGTAGCTCCGGTATTGGCATTCGCTTTAGTTTCGTTATATATGGACGGCCAACTATCAACTGCACCAACTTTAGTTTCGTTATATATGGACGGCCAACTATCAACTGCACCAACTTTAGTTTCGTTATATATGGACGGCCAACTATCAACTGCACCAACTTTAGTTTCGTTATATATGGACGGCCAACTATCAACTGCACCAACTTTAGTTTCGTTATATATGGACGGCCAACTATCAACTGCACCAACTTTAGTTTCGTTATATATGGACGGCCAACTATCAACTGCACCAACTTTAGTTTCGTTATATATGGACGGCCAACTATCAACTGCACCAACTTTAGATATCGTTATAAGACAATACAAGCGAGGTTTTACGCAGGCGTAAAATGGCTGCGTAAGATATATTAAAGCAGGATAGAAGAAAAAAAAGAGAGCAATGACGAAAATGCTTTAATAAGATATAATTTTGCTAAAAACGATATTTGAAACACTTAAAGAAGGGAATGTGAACATTTGGAAAACCAGAACTGCATACTTCTTATGTGATGTTTTAGGCACTGATAAGACATTTTGAAAGGCGTAAGTTAAAATATTGTTTGAAATGTCTTTCAAAGTGAACAGTTGCGATTAAAATATATTTTCTTATTTCTGAGGCGAACCCTTGAACATAGCAGGTAAATTTTACATGAAATCTGAAATAAGCAACTGTTTCCCTAAACAAGTATGAGTTTTGTTCCAGCTTCTATTGATTTGGGTTTTAGCATTTATAATATATCTAACATACGCAAATAGTTGGATCCAGATGAGACGCCGACATGATACGGAATAAAACTATTTTTTAGAATTGCAGCAGTATTTGCAGACGCCAATCGCATTTTGAGTACATTAGACTGGACAGCAAATGACCTACAAGTAACCAGCAAACTGTTAACAGCACATCAAATATCAACGAATACTGAGCACAGTGAAAAGTATTGCAGCTGTTTGTTCTGGAGTGTAAATCTAAAATCTAGTCTCGCAGTAAATCATGGTCATCTTAAAATAATTATAAGAGGGGTTGCGGCTTAAGCTGCAGTCAATAAAACCAGTATCCATGCTTATAAAACGTTTTAGTTGAGTCTGAGTTCGTTCTCAAGTTTTTGATTGGTCAGATTTTAGCCTTTGGCCCACATCTGACCAATCAAAAGCTTGAGATCAAACCCAGACTCAACTAAAAAGCTTTATAAGTATGGGTCCTGATCTATGAACAGCCATATAAATGTATCTATTAAAGTATAACAGTTTCACTCCTTCCTTTTATACACCTGGCATGTGCTGATGGTCACATTTTCACCTACAAATATAGCGGATAATTGCAATGCGCTATGTATGCGTACTCATACTAGTTGTTCAATTAGACAAATAAATTGTAACCATAAACTCATAATATAACCGTGTCAAACAGCATGTATGTAACTATGTCAAACAACATGTATGTACCTATGTCAAACAGCATGTATGTAACTATGTCAAACAGCGTGTATGTAACTATGTCAAACAGCATGTATGTAACTATGTCAAACAGCATGTATGTAACTATGAAGTGTATACTAAAACTGATATTAACCCTTACTCACCTGTGCAAAACTAATATCAACTCACATTTTGATCTGATGCAGCTTACACTACTTCATTTCAAACACGAATTTTACAAACGCCTCAGATTCTGATCAGACGCCAATTTTATCGGCGTTTAATCTGGATCCAAGCTGTTTGCTAATGCGAGTCAAGTCGCGGGTAGTGGAATAAGGGTTTCACAAACGCATGTCAGCGTTCTTTTTGAGACTGGGATCAATAGCAAGCTGTATTAAGTAGCACATATAACTTTAATGTCGGGTTTGCTCATTGATATTTATGAAATGAACCGAACACAGACAAAAATAGATCAACAAGGGAATTCAGACTAGTAACAGAGACACAAAAGACAAACTAATACAGATGAACAGTCCACTTATAGATGATGAAACAAAAACAGCCATGTCAGACACATTTTCTACATAAGAAATGGTATAAGTGTAAAGTTTCTTATATTTGAGACCGTTGAAGTATATCAAATTTATACAAATGTCAAAATGTTCAACACTAAATCCGATTTAAATGCTTAACCTTTAACCTGCTGAACAAATTATCTTTACAGAATTTGTCGTCTATTACATTTTCAAAATTCAAGCTATAATCAATTTGTCTACCACAATACAATCAGTATCAAACAGTTTGGATCCATGGTCACAATGTCCTGTAGTACGTCCAGAATAAAAACTCGATATCCATGGTCACAATGTCCTGTAGTACGTCCAGTATAAAAACTCGATATCCATGGTCACAATGTCCTGTAGTACGTCCAGTATAAAAACTCGATATCCATGGTCACAATGTCCTGTAGTACGTCCAGTATAAAAACTCGATATCCATGGTCACAATGTCCTGTAGTACGTCCAGTATAAAAACTCGATATCCATGGTCACAATGTCCTGTAGTACGTCCAGTATAAAAACTCGATATCCATGGTCACAATGTCCTGTAGTACGTCCTGTATAAAAACTCTGTCACAATGTCCTGTAGTACGTCCAGTAGTACTATAAAAACTCGATATCCATGGTCACAATGTCCTGTAGTACGTCCAGTATAAAAACTCTAAATTGATATTCATGCTGTAATTATTTCTTACGTGAATATGCATGATGTAACGTGGTATGTTGAACCGCAATTTTCATGTCACCCATTTTTCACACGTGTGAAAAATGGGTTGACGCATTCTTCACACGCGTGAAATTTGCGGCCCCATTTTTCGCACATGTGAAAAATGGGGCCCCATTTTTCACAAAACACTGCTGTGAAATATTCGAACCCCCTTTAACCCCCTTTTCTGAAGACCTACTAATACCAACGCATTTTTTCACAGATATGTCAATAGATGGTTTAGCTATTGTTGAAATGCTTATGCATGAGAGATCTTTAACAGCAATCAGGACATTGAATTAGTATCGGATAGGGTAGCTTTGTCCCTGAATTATATTTATGACAGTAATGTCCCCTGAGTCGACTCTCGCATTATCTCGAACTCGGTTAAGTCTAACTTCTGCTTATGCCGAAATCGAGAAACCTTGAGCAAAATTGAGCAGCAAATTGAGCTGAAAATTGTGCTGTTATTTAAATTACAAGCAATTCTGATCCAGACCAGATGCAGAGCGACTCGGCGTCTGGTCTGTATATAAACTGCTTGGGATTCTGTTTTCATTTTCAACAATATAAATGAAGCATGTGTATTTGACCAATTTGTTTTTAAAAAGTAATGTGGTACCCGTGTATTGTGTATATAAAAATCATTTATCTCGGAGTTCTTTAAAGTCGAACTTATATTGATGTTCGCAAAGAGTTCAATATAATGAGTGTCGACTGTACTTTAGTATATGTTGACAGAAATTATGATTTAAGGAATTATCCAATTACCGAGTTTAAAACCGACGTAGATAAGAATGTTTTGTAAATATACATAATATTATATACAATATGACAGGGCATTGAGAATAAACTGAGAGTGAAATGCCAGCGCAATGAGAGTATACTGAAATGAAAACAAGTTTAAATTAGAGTAAACTGACAGTCTACGGTAGAGTACCTTTTAGTACTATGTCTTACTAATGAATTAATGAAGATGATAGTTTCTGTAATGCTGTGTGGCGAAATAAATAAATAAATATTATTATCGTTATTATTATTACAATTATTATTAGTATTATTATTATAAATGATAATATCGCAATAAACAAATTATTGATTAATTGATTAATTCAAAATAAATTAATAAAACAAAACAATGTAATAAGTATACTATTTTCCACCATTGGATTGTCAAGTTACTGTCCGTTCACTCTCAGTGATGTGTCAAATTACTTTCAGTAAACTCTCATTGTACTGCCAGACTAAAGCCAGTTAACTGGCAGTACGTGAGGGTGACAACTTTAAACAACGTTACTTGTGTTATTGTTTCGGTGCCAGATAAGTACAACCAGATAGGCAGTACGCGTTTATTTATAGAAGGTCACAAAAGGTCATGACGCACTGTGCGAAAACAAAAACAAACAAAAAACGATGCCAATTTTGGCCCATTTTTAAACCTTTTGGCGCCAATTTTGTGTGTGTCGTGTCTATTGACATTAGATCTTATAAATAATGCGATTGGTTTGATGCTGCAAATGTATGGTGCACCATAACAGCCATAACACGTGTAGAAAAAACCGTGTCTGAGCTGATTTTGGCTGCTGACAAAACGCCCATTTATATGCCTACGACCATCATACTAGCCTACTTTACAGACTGGCTTGCAGCCATTATAACCATAACCCAAACAATTTGCTTCATATAGATCCAAGTTATGGAACGCCTAAATACATTTATTACGCTACAGGAGTCGAAATGATATAAGGATATTCAGAACAATCAATGCGGGAATTTTTCTTCAATGTTTTTCCTAAATTGCTGAACATTCTAAAATAAACTTCTACTTTCGGTCTACATTTCTGCGTTGATCTCTTTTTAAACAAAGTTGTGATCTGGAAACATAGCGCAGAGTTGGAGAAAGCATATTTCCTCGCTCTCAAATTATTGAGATGGCGTGTCAAGTCCGATACAAATTATGTGAGCATATTTGTTGTCACGATATACGATATTATCACGCATGATATACTATTTACATACGATACATATACGCACACTATACGATACGCTATGAACGGTTTCTTACGTTATCATTACCTTAAGTAAAGAACAACTCTTTCTTTATTTAGATAATACATATATTACAAAAACATTACTCAAATATCCCATAAAATGGAAATATTACCCATTATATTAACCGTGAGATGTACAACATATCCGCGCGAAAGATATACACATGATATACGATTAACGCACGATAGATATACGCACGATGTACGCTACATACTGTAGAAAGGCCTTGAAACAAGGAAGATACATGCCAAGTTTGAAAGCCCCATTTTCGATGGTTCAAAAGTGATAGGCAATGGTAAGGTTATTCATTAAGTAGGCCAAATATCAATTCAGAGGTCAGCAGGTCAAACAGTTTGTATTCATACAAATGGTGTGTATAAAAAAAATCACATACGCAAATTATAATGGTCCTGCGCCTCATCAGTCAAAAGAAGTTTTTAAAATAGTAAGTCAAAGGTCAAGGAGAATGTCATAAGGTCAAAAGTTTTGGTATCTTGAAAGGTCTTGTCTTAAGAAATGTACACACCCAATATGCAAACGGTTCTAGATTTATGACCATGGTGACCGACTAGCAGCCAGTCGGGACAAAATATCCCAGATATTCGATATCCCGGGTGTACCAGCACATGTTGTCGACGGTGTACATATCGTCGCCGGCAACAATATATGCCGAAACAAGCGGCACATATTGTCGCCGGCGACCGTATGTGCCGAAATTGTCGGCACCGGCGACAATATGTGCCCAAGGGTTACCCCACTGTCATAGTGTCGTTCGACTCGTTTGTCGGGAAATCATAATTGTATTCGGTGGTTTACGACACAACAGTGTAATTGCATCAATGATAATCAAAATCTGTGTATTATGTCAACTGTTGTGACAGGATCATATATCCGTCCGGCTGCTTGTCTGTCGTTTCATCCATGTGTATGTTCTTTGTCGTCAATTTGTGCGTCGGTAAAGCCGTTTGACATATGGTCGCCAAAAATACTCTAAAAAGAACTATAACATTCGTCACATATCGTCGCCGGTGACAATTTATGCAGTTCAGCATTAACATGTGCCGAAAACCTCGGCACATATTAACGCCGGTGACAATATGTTCCATCTGTTTCAGCAGAGATGGTCGCCGGCGACAATATGTACAGCGGCGACAATATGTGCCGCAACACGGGGAAATCAAATGCAGACAAAACCATAATGCATATCAAATATGTGGACGCTAAAGGATTAACAAGGAACTCCAAATACTTTTTACCCACGTGACCCATAATTATATTTTAATCAAGTAAGTATGTTGAGCAAGCACCCAAATCAAATTCTAAGCTGTACTACAAATCTGGCATTTCGATTCCTGCGACCTTGATCTATAATCGAAACGACCAAAGAAATTGGTCAACTTCAATATATTCACAAGTGTGAAAAATGCGTCGCGTGTTTTGAAGTGAATAATTGAGCACATCTTCTCGACGCACTTTTCACGTACGTGAAAAATGCGTCGGGCTTTGAAGGGGAGTATAGGAGCAGAACGCAATTTTCACAAATTATGTGAAAAATGGGGCCGCAAATTTCACACGACCCCCGTGTGAAAAATGGGTGGCGTGAAATTTGCGGTTCAACAGTTGTAAGTACTAAATTTTGGCCCTGTAGATTTGAAAGCGTACTTGGAATTTGTTGAAAACAAACGGCATTACTTATTACATGTAATAATTAAACAACACAATGTACTCGGCAAACATTTGCTAAGCGTTTATGCGATTGAGATTCAAATAAATATACCAACCGATACTTGAAAAGTTTCAAAGTTTAGTTTCAAAGTTTATTCCGTATGAAGCATAAGTCCTACCCATGCAGGCACCATTAGCAACATGATATAATGTCAAATAAATGTAGTCACGTGATAGCTAGTTAACACATAAATAAGAAGAAAACCGGAATACGGCTTTTACATAAACTAATTACTAACAACTATGTGATCGAATAATTAAAAAGAGAAAAGGTTTGACTTAAACAGCAAAACTATCTTTTCAATTGCAAGACAAATATGAAAGGTATAATCCAGGCTTAGTCACACAAAACAAGTCCAACGTATGTATTCGTAAAATATGACTCAATGACTGTATTACCAGCATATTTCACAAACCCACCAATTCCCTCCAAAGAAACGAAAATTGGAGTAGAATGTGAGGTAAGTGCATTGTCTAAATATTCAGCGTACAACGTATTAACCCTTTCCCTCATGATCTACGTCTTTTCCACATATTTCCAGAGTAAACCTAGATCAGACGTTCCCTGTAATAGCCGTATGAACTAGGTCTGCTACGTTTTCTTACAGAAGTTATGTCTGATTCTACAAGTTCTGTCTATGACAAAACTTCCCTTTAAAAATGAATATTCATGAAACTGGCTAATCTGTGCATAAATGTTCATTTGGGAAATGGTTAAGTCAGAGATTAGGAAGACATACATACAACTACAGACATACATTTAAACTGGCACATACTGTACATATAGATTCAGTTACTGTCAATCTGTTAACCTTTATTCCTCTAACCGCGACTTCAGTCGCACTTGTAAGTAGCTTGGGTCCAGATGATACGTCGAATAACTCTACGTTTCATAAGGTTCCAAGATGACTGATACCCGGTCAAAAATATCTCTAGAGCACGTGTCATACCGTAAGGGATAGTGGAAATGATGTCCGGTACTTAGATAATTGTTGCACAAGTTGGATGTGCTCCCCGTGCTGTCTGCTGTACAGATGACAGCACTGCAATGAAATTCGAACTTGAATTACAGTGGGATTACCAGGTATTACTACAAGTATGGGTAAGTAGCCTTTTGTCTCTATGAGGTTTGGCCTGACTGTTCCGTATGCGTACAATTAACAAATTAACATCTAAACAAGCAATTGCAAATACATGTAGTGTCAAATATACATACAAATATATGTATTTTTTCATGTACATTAACATATGAAAATAAATATATAAAAAGGCACATTCATGATGAAAAATCGCCGTAACGTTTGGATTGTAGGCCTATCTGGTCAACATCAACTTACATGTGAAAGAAGTACGTCAGTGTTAGGTCATATCGCATTACTAACAATCCCATGCCGGACAAACATGTTTTAGAAGCTGACTTTTGACCACCTCCTACCAAAGATGTGTGAAAGTTTCAAACGCCTCTGATTTTGAGTAGGTTCCGAATTGTTCGTCTTTACTATGACATCCGCCACAATATCATAATGTCAACCAAAGATTCGTTCTTAGCAAGCTAAGGGTTAAATACTGAGCATAAATGAACATAACGAATAAGATTAACATAGCACTATTTACAATACATATTTCGCGGCATGGTTGATATATACTGTATCATATCAACATAATCCAGACTATCCTTAAAACGCCATAATGTACAATAGCAAATGCTTATTACTTAACTGATACATGTATCTTTCTAAGGAAACATACCAGGCTTTTCATCGTAGACACACTATCTGCAGTAAACAATTGCTTAAATTTTAACATATTTGGGTGTATGTAATAGTACCGTGAAATCGCCTAGTTCCTGTAAATTCTAAATTCTGGGCATATAAAAAGATGTCATTACAAGTAAGACATTTTCTTTCATTAACCGGGACACCTCTCCATCTACCTGTTTCGATCAGGAACCTGTGGTTTCTTGTCATAAATGCCATCAGGGTTTTACATGAATATTGAGGTAATAATTTGACATATGTACTCTGTTTAAAATCTGTTTTCACTACCTTATAAATATTTGTGCTCGAAGTATTTTCAATTTCGGTTTTCCATTTTTGTACAAAGTTATCTTTAAAACGTTGCTAAGAGGATTTCACTAGCCATTTTTTTTTACATAAAATGTCTTTAATAGTTCGTAGCCATGCTAAATCAATTTGTTTAGATTCCTGGAGTCCGTATATAAGTTTATACATACTTGCCGACAATTTTGGGACTTCGCTATGCCAAATGTTCTCTACTAGACTGGCCCAATAAGCAACCATTCTACTTTTTATGTCTATACTAATGGGGTACGTCCCGGTTTCACCATATATCATATAAGAAGGGGTCGAATTCTTTAACCTGAAAATATACTTGAGGAATCTCAATTGAACTCTTTTTATTACGTCATTATTTCCACCACCCCATATTTCGCATCCATACATTAAAATTGGTTTTACAGTTTTATCAGACAAGTCTAGCTGCAGATCAAATGGAAGAGACAGTGAATTAATTTTTCGCAGCAGGGCAAACATCGCTTTATTGGCTTGTTCAGCTTAATTTTTCTTTGCTTTATTAAAGGATCCACTTCGCGTTAAATAAATGCCTAAGTATTTATAATCATCGATGATGTCTAAAGTGTCACTACCTAGTCTGAAACTGAATCGCTTTGACTTTCGACCTTTACTAAAGATAACTATTTTCGTCTTCTCTGTGTTAACAGATAGTTTCCATTTTTTACAATAAATATCAAAACTATCTAATGCCTCCTGCAGATCTTTTTTTGACAGACCGCCTTTTCACGCCTTTGCACACAGAGTGTACGCAGAACAGATGGTTCCTGCTGGTGTCGTTTTATTAGGATCTGCTCTGTTTACTTATGGGATTACAGTGAAACCCGTCTAAACCGGATGTTAAATTTAGTATATATATACTACACTAGTGGTGTCAGTTTTTTTATATATATATCTATATATCGGTTTTGGAGACAGGTGATAGCTTAATGCAGGGTGAAAGTCATGCAGACAGCTCCTATTGGAGCTTTCTGTCTGACTTTCACCTTGCATTAAGCAGCCACCTGTCTAAATGTATTTAAAATCTTCTCTACTAGAATTCCGGTTTAGTGAGGTTTTACTGTATACAGTTTATGTCAGGGCCAAGTGTTACTGTATACAGTTTATGTCAGTGCAAAGTATTACTGTATACAGTTTATGTCAGTGCAAAGTGTTACTGTATACAGTTTATGTCAGGGCCAAGTGTTACTGTATACAGTTTATGTCAGTGCAAAGTATTACTGTATACAGTTTATGTCAGTGCAAAGTGTTACTGTATACAGTTTATGTCAGGGCCAAGTGTTACTGTATACAGTTTATGTCAGTGCAAAGTATTACTGTATACAGTTTATGTCAGTGCAAAGTATTACTGTATACAGTTTATGTCAGTGCAAAGTGTTACTGTATACAGTTTATGTCAGTGCAAAGTATTACTGTATACAGTTTATGTCAGTGCAAAGTATTACTGTATACAGTTTATGTCAGTGCAAAGTATTACTGTATACAGTTTATGTCAGGGCCAAGTGTTACTGTATACAGTTTATGTCAGTGCAAAGTGTTACTGTATACAGTTTATGTCAGTGCAAAGTATTACTGTATACAGTTTATGTCAGTGCAAAGTATTACTGTATACAGTTTATGTCAGTGCAAAGTATTACTGTATACAGTTTATGTCAGTGCAAAGTATTACTGTATACAGTTTATGTCAGGACCAAGTGTTACTATATACAGTTTATGTCAGGACCAAGTGTTACTGTATACAGTTTATGTCAGGGCCAAGTGTTACTATATACAGTTTATGTCAGGACCAAGTGGTACCGTATACAGTTTATGTCAGTGCAAAGTATTACTGTATACAGTTTATGTCAGGGCCAAGTGTTACTATATACAGTTTATGTCAGGGCCAAGTGTTACTATATACAGTTTATGTCAGGGCCAAGTGTTACTGTATACAGTTTATGTCAGGGCCAAGTGTTACTGTATACAGTTTATGTCAGTGCAAAGTATTACTGTATACAGTTTATGTCAGGACCAAGTGTTACTATATACAGTTTATGTCAGTGCAAAGTATTACTGTATACAGTTTATGTCAGGGCCAAGTGTTACTATATACAGTTTATGTCAGGGCCAAGTGTTACTATATACAGTTTATGTCAGGGCCAAGTGTTACTATATACAGTTTATGTCAGGACCAAGTGTTACCGTATACAGTTTATGTCAGTGCAAAGTATTACTGTATACAGTTTATGTCAGGGCCAAGTGTTACTGTATACAGTTTATGTCAGTGCAAAGTATTACTGTATACAGTTTATGTCAGGGCCAAGTGTTACTATATACAGTTTATGTCAGGGCCAAGTGTTACTGTATACAGTTTATGTCAGGGCCAAGTGTTACTGTATACAGTTTATGTTAAGGCCAAGTGTCTGTCTTAACGTATGTCATTATAAAATGTCAGCTAATCAACATGTATGATGGCATTGTTCTAACAATGGTATACACCAGGTTAAGGGTTAAACTTTCAAGTGATATTTCGGTTGCACTTTATGGAAAAATCTAATATTGTTTATGTTGTTTTCTGAAAACGAAGAGAATGAGAATTTTATAAAGCTAAAATGTTGTCCAGCATGATAAACGCTGATGACCAGTGTGCTCATTATCAGAATGTAAAACAACAAAGCACGCAGAAAATCTTCACACCATCGTTGAAAATGTCTACCAGTTAGAACTAACCATTTATTTCGATTGCTAAATTGATTTTGCTGTATTTGAATACTTAAGCCTTATTCTGCTATCCGTGACCTGGATGGCACTTACAAGCAGCCTGTACCTAAATGAAACGCCGAATAACTCGGCGTTTCATCAGGATCCAATCTGGTTGACATTAGGCCAAGAGCTTCTCAAAAGCTTGATCGAACCTGACGTACATGTAGACAAAATCGTACACGATCCAAAAGTGTGCATACACTATTTTTGCAGCAGTGCAATGGTTAATCATCCAAATGTTGTTCACGTCTCCCAAGAACGGTTTAATGTTTCAGTACTTTATTCAATGACACCGTAGCATATGACCTCTACGTAGTTCTTTTATGACAAACACAATATTTCCAGAGTGGATTAATTGCAAAAGCAGCGTTCTGGTACTTGAATCGCATTCATCATGCCATTTACAAAGACACATTGAATTGGAAAATGGTCTTCAACAATACCTTACACATACAAATAATTACAAGTGTGCTTCTTTTAAATAGGAAACCAAAGATATGTCAACAGCTGTTATATAAATATATCAATATAAGGTAAAGACAGAGGTCGAACAAAAACACATAGTAAAACACATATTCAATAGAACCTGTCTAAAGTGGCCATTAAAATGAAGTCTTAATCTGGATTTCTAAAACAGGTGGTAGCTAATTGCAGGGCAACAGAAGTGCTATAAACAGCCTATACAAGCTTTCTGTATCACGTTTACCCTGCATTATGCAACCACCTGCTTAATGCAGATCAACAGACGTGATACAGAAAGCCTTTACGAGCAATCTGTATCACTTTTACCCTGCATTATGCAACCACCTGCTTAATGCAGGGCAACAGACGTGATACAGAAAGCCTTTACGAGCAATCTGTATCACTTTTACCCTGCATTATGCAACCACCTGCTTAATGCAGGGCAACAGACGTGATACAGAAAGCCTTTACGAGCAATCTGTATCACTTTTACCCTGCATTATGCAACCACCTGCTTAATGCAGGGCAACAGACGTGATACAGAAAGCCTTTACGAGCAATCTGTATCACGTTTACCCTGCATTATGCAACCACCTGCTTAATGCAGATCAACAGACGTGATACAGAAAGCCTTTACGAGCAATCTGTATCACTTTTACCCTGTATTATGCAACCACATATTTTTTAAGACACAAATGTTTAATAAACAAATGACCGTTTAAGACAGGTTCTACTGTATGCCTTCATAACCCTAAGTATTCGGACAAACAATCAAGCTTCTCAATCGATTTGTAAAGTGGAATAAGTCAGTCTTTGCAATATCTAATTTGCCATAAAAGCCGTTTTACATTTGACGCAATAAAATATTGTTGTAGTTGCAATTTGGCACCTTTTGACATGTTTACAGTAAATGTACATATTAAAATATAATGAAAACCCTGGTCAAAATGTTCCCTTTTACCTATGTTGGTCTGTCCGAATAGGGTCTATTTGGATTTGCCCATACCCAGTAGTATCGGCATATTTAGCCATGTACCCTGATGCTTGGTTCCATTTACGCTTTACTTTTTGGAAAGAGCATATCATATAGAATACGGATGTACAGTAGAATCCACCTGAAACGACCAGTTTACGAATCAACATAGATATTCTCTAAAGCAGGTGCTTTCTTAATGCAGGGCAAAAAAACTCATGCAAAAGCTTTCTGCCTAACTTTCGCCTTCAACTAAGCTACCATCTGCTGTCAAGAGACATATTTACAATTCTGTTTGGTGGTTCCATCAGAGGGCTGCTGCTGTACAATGCATCATGCCCTGAACATGAAGTATACTGCTAATGTACATATTATACTCATACTATTTGCATTGTCGGTCTAATCATATGCCACCATGTTTAGTTTGGCTTCTTTATTTCTTTCTCTCTCTCCCAAATAGATGCTTTTAAACGCCATTGCAAACAGAGTAGGTACAATTAGACGACTCATGTTGGAGTTTGTTTGCTTATGAAATGATATAGATTTAATTCTTCAGCGTCTGACAAGATGAAATATCCTTTGTTGATGATATCATTATGGAATTCATCAAATTGATATTCATATATTTATTGTTTGAGATTAATATGTATAAGGGAAAAAGTTAATCTAGTTTATCAGGCGTTTGTTCGAAATCGTTTAAGGATAATAATACATGTCTACACAGATCCTCAAAGAGTCATACATCCAGCATTGATTCTACTTGATTAGTTGTTTACTTGTTATCGAAAGTGTTCTTTGTGGGAACAAACAACCTGTTAGAATTTACATAATTATAATTATCCTTGTATCTCAATGGAACACCAGGGTCAAAATTGTTCAGCGAAACAAGAACGCATATTTTGCATAGATAAACACAGTCAAACTCATCTTAACTAAATACTCAAATGACGGTTTTAAAACAGGGACAGCTTAATGCAGGATGAACATCATAGAGAAAGTTCCCAGATGACCTTGTTGAATAACTTTAACCCTTGCATTTAGCGGTTACTTTTATACAACAGATCTCGATGTTCCTTTACTAAAGGTGTGCTTTGAACAATGTTTACTTTGTTGCTCAGAGTGGATTAGGCAGCATGGTTACACGTGGCACCACAGTGGTGTAACTGATGGTTACACGTGGCACCACAGTGGTGTAACTGATGGTTACACGTGGCACCACAGTGGTGTAATTGATGGTTACACGTGGCACCACAGTGGTGTAATTGATGGTTACACGTGGCACCTCAGAGGTGTAATTGATGGTTACACGTGGCACCTCAGAGGTGTAACTGATTAAATAAGCAGTAACAAGATCAATTGTATTGCCATTAGTTTGCCTTTGCTATGGTGCTGCTGAGGTAGATAATCGGAGATATTAATCCTAAGTTCTCCTGCAAACTATATGTTGTGACCGCTATCCGTGAAACTCTTTAAAATCGTCTATTCGAGTGGTACGTGCACCAACATTAGATTTGATTGAGAAAACAACATAATTTGTAATTAAAGTGATAGTCTCTACTGGCAACGTGTTTAAACAAAAAAGAAGTATATCGTAAGAAAACCAAACAAATAAACTTGGTCAAAGAAGACACAACTTTCAGATATCGAAGAGACCCGATGTATTCGGCAATGTATTAGTATTTATTCGGCTCGCGTTTTAGTTTCAACCAAGGCCAATAATATTTTGTTGTAGAACAAAACTTATAAGTATCGATGAAAACGTTTTATTTTGAATCACGGGAGCATTTTTCGATATTAGTTCAAATTGACAATGATAATGATTGAACATAACACATACCAAGTTGTATGATATTATAAAAAAAATATGTGTTCATTGTAGGGACTTGAACAATATTAATGTACATAATAAAAACATATATATATAAATACACAGTAGTACCTCTCCAAACGGAATGGATTAATATTGATAATGTTTAAGATAGACATTTGATTAATGGCATTCCCACGTTTTTATTTTGCTGATAGGATGATATAGCTTTGATTCTACAAGGTATGCCATGTACACAACTTCTGCGATCATATATGGTACATGTGTTATTGCAACACTTCAGTTAATTACCATTCCTAAATCCCTTATTTCATGACTGAATGTTTCTCAAAGGGAGACAACAAAGGTTCAGAACAAATTCATTTTCTAAACGTTATCTAATGTCTCGTACCCGCTCTTGGACACGATCTAACCACCCAAACCTTTTCCTCACTGACAAATTACAGTTAGTGTACAGTGTCATATTACAGGTAGTGTACAGTGTAGACAATAACTCATCAACGTTATGGGTTTAACCGTGTACAGTGTAGACAATAACTCATCAACGTTATGGGTTTTTCTTTTGCATGAACACTAACTTCATTTAACGTATTTTAGTAAACTGAATAATGAATCATTGCGCATTCCAATGTTTCAATACGCGGACGTTATTTCGAGAACTTGACAAATACATTTAAAACGTTTTTGCAGACTCATCCCCTGCTCGGAAAATATGAATCATCATACCTTTGTCTATTATTGTTATTACTTAACCCCTTGTACACAATGGACCGATTGGTGATGATCATTATTAACCCTTTTCCTGTTGAATATTCATGTAAGAAATAATGACACCATTACTATTTATTAGCTGCATTTTCCATAATGACACATGATGTTATGGTATTGGTAGGTAATGTAGAGCCAGATCTATTATAATTGTGTAAGCAAACAGAGCCGACTCTGATCACATGGCTCCTTCAGGGGCCGTCTGATCTGTGTCTACTCTGTTTAAAACGACGTGACAAACGTATACCTAAAGGAAAGGGCTATGAGTTTGAATCCAGTTGAGATGCCGCGTAAGCAATGTTCTATCAGGATCCCCGCAATTTTACACTGTTTCTGCTGACAGTTTCTGTTGCAGAGGTCTGTTTTACCCATTAACTCATCTCCTCACATTGACGTCTTTTGACGCCCCTGTAAATGTCACTTCGTGAAACCATTGTGATAAATATAGCATTTGCTCCATAGGAGGATATGCACTATTTATCACAATGGTTTCAAAACATTCAGAATCTTCATCAGACTGTGACTTCCGCGGGAGCATGAAGTCACAGGGCGGGTTTACTACTTGACTGGTTCCCAGAAGTAAACAAAGGCCTGTAAATAGGGCTGATCTGGTAGCCCCTCTCGTCCCTATTCATGACCTGTGGCTCCCCCGCTATGTGTGGCGATTCTCTAAGCTTTCTAAGGGATGTGTTATCTTCTCTGTCCATTATTTTAACCCCCTCCCAGTATATCACATGGTTCTGTCTCGCTATATGATTCGTCACTGCACTTGAATGTTCTGTGGTGAGTGACGCTTTGCGTTCCGACCGTGTGTGGACTGTGGGTGTGTGGTTAGAGTCTTACTTAGCTCTCCTAATCTTTTTCCGAACCAGTCCAGTAGTAAACCCGCCATGTGACGTCATGCTCCCGCAGAAGTCACAGTCTCATGAAGGTTATCCACTGGAGTACCGAAACTGTCACAAAGGTAAAAGTAAATTTGGATATTAAGTCACTAGAACATACATAGAATAAAGAATATACTATCCTGATGAACTTCTTTCGAGGTTTCCTTTTCTCTAGTAAATGCTCCTTTTCGGTAAATTTATTCCGAGAGACTGTGTCTTAAAATAGTCTATGAGGGAATGGGTTAAAGGATTGAAGGTTACACACCATACTTCTTATACATGTATGTATTCACCGACCTCTCTTGGCGGGTAAATTGGGTATGTAAACCGGTCTATTGTTAGAACATTAGATCATAATTGATATTCTTACTCCCCGGAACTACAATTTTGGCGTATAAATAATCTGAAATGGATGATATAAGGCACGTTTCAATCCTGGTATTGACAACTGAAGCAGCACATATAGAAGTATATATGCGATATATCACTCTCCAAGAAATATATCACCTTCCAAAGAAACCCATCTAAACAAGAACTTTAGTAAGGGAACGTCAAGTTGCTTTATGGACTATTTGCATAACTTGCATCCTACACTGAGATGTCACTTGTCTTAAATACCCACCTTGATACTGTTTTGTCACCTGTCTTAACTATTCCGCTGCCAATGCCGCTACTGTGATTACCTATGCAAACAGTTTGGACCCAGATGAGACGCCGAGTTACTCGTCGTCTCATCAGGATTCAAACTGTTTGTTACTGTGACTAAGTTTTTGAAACAAAAATGAAGAAATGAAACAAATGAAAATTGCAACAGACGACAAAGGTAGCAGACGACAAAATTTGGCAGCGAAAGGGTTAAAGACCGACCTTGATATTGCTTTGAAATTCCGCTGCAGATTATTTTACTGAAGATGTACAGATGTCGCTTTAAATTGTGTATTTCATTTGAAAAGCGTTTTAAAAGTCGGGCAAATTAAATAATAATCAGAATTCATTATGTAAGCGCCTAAACAATAACTTTAGCGCTGCCAAGAGCGAAAATGTGAATACATTTGTAATCAGAAATACACATATTATACGCCCGTTTCTGAAGTAAACAACCTAGGGATGAAATTTGCAGACGACAAATTGTGTCATCAAAAGAGTTTTAAATTTTAATTGAAGCATATGCGATGTGATATTTAAACTAGTCTCCTCCGTATCAGAATAATGGACATTTAAATATTTAACCAATATCCAGATATGATCGGCCTGACTCGCAGTTGCAAACAGATTGGATCCAGATCAAGCGTCAAGTAACTCTAAGTTTCATCTAGATCCAAGCTATTGACACTCGAGTAACAGTTTCGCAAAGAGCTGGATGGATATAGAAGTAGTGGAAGTTGTATTAGATCTAAATGCAAGCCAAAGCTGTTTGATATAAGAATAAGAGTTAAAGCGTTTCGTATCTTGGACAGAATCGTTATGCGATTTCAAGGTTGAATTAAAATTGGATTACAATTCAAACCCAAACACCGATATTTAAGGACATAACAGACAGTCGTTAACCCATACAACGCTGAATTTTGAAATGGACTATTCCAAAATTCAAACAAGTCAAGCTTATTGTGAATATTTGGGGATTTTATAAAAAAAAAGTGTAACATAACAAACAGTGCATATCCTGATGAGAGGGCTCCTCTAGGGGCCGTCTCATCTGGGTCTATACTGAATGCAAATGCCATTAGTGATTCGTGCTCCGCACTGTAATAGTTAATAATTCCAAGATCCTGATTATAATCCGAAAATCAACATAACGTACAGTGTCTCAATTTGTATAAGGCGTTCTCTGTTGACTGTACAGCAAAGTCTCGCTAATACGGACACACAAAGTCTCGCTAATACGGCCACACAAAGTCTCGCTAATACGGACACACAAAGTCTCGCTAATACGGCCACGCAAAGTCTCGCTAATACGGCCACACAAAGTCTCGCTAATACGACCACACAAAGTCTCGCTAATACGACCACACAAAAGAAGTCTAATTCTGGATTTTTACATCATGTGTCAGCTTAATGCACTGATAAAAGTATTGCTGAAATATCCAATAGCAAACCATGCATTAAGTAAGCCTATGCGTTTACATCCTTACTTGTTAATATATTATGAGGTTGCACTGCTGAGACTCTTCTGGAGAGCGCATATACAGTAGCAACCCATTTATCCTAATCTTTAGTAAAGCTCAATAAAGAGGTTTTAATGCAGCTGGTGTCCCATGCAGGTTGAAAGTCAATCAGACATCTCGCAAGGGAGATATCTGCATGACATTTAACTTGCAGTAATCTATCGTAAATGTAAAACATTGAATTGCACCGATGATGAATGATTTTCACTTCACAGTAAGTGCAGTTCGTCCTTCATACTTCAAAGTTATTTACGATTCCACTTTTATTTTACTTCAGTCACAATTGCCCGATATACCGGAATATCGAGTAATATACCCGACCCGACGATAATTTGCAACCATAAATTTGGGTCCATATGCAATACTGGTTAAAACGAGGTCAAGATCCAGCCGGCATACGCTCTTCCAGTGGTTTCTTGACAGCTTAAAAGTGAGTAAAACACTAAACAGTCTGTAAAGATATGCAGGCTATCAGAATTCGAGCATGGTCCGAGGATATAAAACATTATTCTAAAGTATCCGATTGGTCAGAATTGGAGCAAGCTCAAGATCTGACCAAACCGATACTTGAAACTGAGTTCAGTAAAACCTCTCTATAACAGCCACTAACTTATGTTAAGTAGTTGGTATTTAGGGCAGTATGTTGCTTAAAGCAAGGTGAAAGTAAAACAGAATGATCCTATGGGAGCGTTTTGTTTTACTTTCACCTTGCTTTAAGCAACCACCTGCCTTTATCACAACATACTTGATGTAATTTAGTGGCTTTATAGAGTTTACTGTATACATTGGTGTTGTACGACGGTTATGTGTTCAAACGAGATTGCTAAAACACAAACCACTAAGCATTTCCTTTCATCTTGCTAGCACTGTCCAATCTGTTGGTGATCTGTACCCAAGTATATTTTCTACCATACAGTAACACCGCTCTATAACGATATAAAAAAGCTGTAACTCCGGCTGTTTCCAGGCCGGTGGTATCTCATTTCGGGTTTAACGTTATGCAAAAAAGCTCGTCTAGGAACCTTATTGTATTGCTTCCGTCCTACATGAAGCGACCGCCTCTATTCAATTACATCTGTCTATTTAATGGCCACTATAAAGAGGCTTCACGGTACCACTCGCTCTAATGTGAGACATATTGCAACAAAATTAATACTGCAATGATAGTGTAGACAAACGGCTGGTTAAAATGTCAAAGCAATTTACCTAACAGGTAGACAGTATGACAGTGTGGTATAAAGTGATCAAGGATTGTGATATAGTGATAATTGATCCAATGTTGTGACCTCAAAGAACGTAATATGCAGATTTAAAGAGATCACGCTTTCGAGAAACTATTGACCACGTTTCGTGACACAAGCTTTTTAGAAACTATTGACCACGTTTCATGACACACGCTTTTGAGAAACTATTGACCACGTTTCGTGACACAAGCTTTTACGAACCTATTGATTGAGTACATGTATCAATCATCTTGGATCCTGATGTGACGCTAAGATACTCGCCTTCTCACCTGGTTCCAAGCTATTCCAATGAGACTAAGGTCGCGCTCAAACAAGTAAAGCGTTTACAATGTCCCTCATCCACATTCATTTTCATGCCTTTCTAAATTATAATACCGAGCTGGCTCTTCAGTTACAACAGTTACCAAAAGTGTCTTTGTAAATATGCCATTATATATCAGTGTTGGTATTATGTTTCGTCAAACTCATTTCAAGAATACAGTAAAACCCCTCTAATGCGACCACCTAAAATAGGTATAATTCTTGGTGGCAGAGGCAGGTGGTAGCTTAATTCAGGACAAAAGTAATACAGAAAGCTCCTCTAAGAGCGTTTGTCCTGCATTAAGCAGCCACCTGCTTATAACGACAGCCATGTTTATTCATTCAGTTGTGGTCGCATTAGAGGGGTTCTACTGTAAGTCAATGTATGTATTTATTAACCATTTGAATGCTGGAAACGAGTGCACTATCATTGCCCTCTGTAGTCCAAAATCCATTAATAACACATTCAATATTGCTATATTGAATTGACTGTCTGTTTCGCTCTGATAGTTCAGTATAACGTGACAAACAGTGCAGACTCTGATAACAGGGTTCCGCTAGGAATACTCTCATCTGGATTTACACTGTTTGCAGAGAACATGGGTGACCCATTCTCCGCACCGAAAAGGTCAAAATAATGTGTGAATGCGTAATGAATCACCTATACAAAACAATTAGGATCATGGGTGAATGTGTAATGAATCACCCATACAAAACAATTGGGATCATGGGTGAATGTGTAATGAATCACCCATACAAAACAATTGGGATCATGGGTGAATGTGTAATGAATCACCAATACAAAACAATTTGGAGCATGGGTGAATGTGTAATCAATCACCTATACAAAACAATGTGGATAATGGGTGAATGTGTAATGAATCACCTATACAAAACAATTTGGATCAAAATGAGGCGCCGGCGGGAGCCACACTGTATTTGACAAAGATTATACTTTAATACAAAAGGAAGACATTCTTATAAATACAATTCTGAGCAGACGACATTGTTTTCTGCAGACGACAATACTTAGCAACAAAAGAGTCAAAGAGTGTACAGGTACTTACTGGATATCGTTTCAACTCTTATCAGTAGATCCGTGCTCAATAGCACACCTGCAACGAGAACAGAAAATGAAAAGTTGTAATTAGACAAGCAGTAGATTACAGAACACGCGATAAAGCTACAGAAGTTTGCGTTTTTAGTTTCACAGTCGTTACATGACTAAACTATATAACCTTCATATTTGCTGGTTTAATTTAACGCTTTTCGTGCTGCTAAAAACCAGATATGTTATGTTACATTTTTACTTGCTTCTGATTCGTTCATATTGTTTTTTTGAAACTATTTTTCAACCAGCATGGATCCGGATGAGATGCCGAGTTACTCGGCGTCTCATCTGGATCCAAGCAGTTAACAAAGGTCATTCAGGACACGGTTACTATGACAACGTTAGCGTGTAACCTTTGGCACTCCGTGGACGAGGAGTCTGTGATCCCCTACTATGTAAACAGTCTGAATCGGGCGACGAAATGCCAAGGTTTCTCACCTTGACAAGTAAAGTATGACACACCTTGACAAGTATGACACTCTCTAGACTTGTTGAGCATGTTTTGAAATGTCAAAATACATTTTTTTTGAAAGCTCAAGTAGACGGCATTTACGAAAGTGTGTCTTCGGGCTATAGGTTAACTGTCACCGGCACGTCATCGGTACTTGAACTCGACACAGTGACAAGCGTGCTGCCAATTGGATCGTTATAGCTTTATTTAAGCCACAGTTTCTTTACCTGACACGGACCCCTGTAACGCATTGGCAAACAGACTAGACCCACACCAGGCGGTTCATATTTAAGCCGTCTGATCAGGGTTTGCTCTTTTTGCTTCAGGATCCTGATTAATGCATGGTGAAAGACGTGCAGACAGTTCCTAGAGGAGCTTTCTGCATGCCTTTCATCCTGCATTAAGCTGTCACCTGTCTCCAAGGCCGATATTTACGCCAAATTCAACGTCTGGTTTAGAGGGGGTTTACTGTAGATTTAAAATGCATACATGTACTGAATTCATGAACATATGAAGACAGTGAGTTTGTTTCAGAAGGATACTATGACAACCGCAGTAGTTCTGAATGCATGTACAATGTACATGTTTAGTAAACGCTCGACAGTTCGATTGAGAACTGTTAAGACACAGATGTATGTCCGCTTTGAGTTGGATATGTACTAGAGGAGCTTTCTGCACGACTTTCACCCTGCATTAAGCTGCCACCCATCTCCAATGTTTGACCGTATATACATACAAAAGTGTCTGCGAATGTACATAATCACACCGTAAACTCCTTAAGTCTACATATTTCAATTTGTTATTTAGAATTACAGCACATACAACCTTGTATTAAACCCTATATATCAATATTTAACAGCTGAAAATGCTACATGTAATTTCAGTCACTGCGTGAAACGAATCGATTAAAGTCCGAATCTTGAAGACTCAACACTACCAAACTGGCTGTAGCTACTGACACTCAACACTACCAAACTGGCTGTAGCTACTGACACTCAACACTACCAAACTGACTGTACATGTAGCTACTGACACTCAACACTACCAGACTGACTGTACATGTAGCTACTGACACTCAACACTACCAAACTGGCTGTAGCTACTGACACTCAACACTACCAGACTGGCTGTAGCTACTGACACTCAACACTACCAGACTGGATGTACATGTAGCTACTGACACTCAACAATACCAGACTGACTGTACATGTAGCTACTGACACTCAACACTACCAAACTGGCTGTAGCTACTGACACTCAACACTACCAAACTGGTTGTAGCTACTGCCACTCAACACTACCGGACTGGCTGTAGCTACTGACACTCAACACTACCAGACTGGCTGTACATGTAGCTACTGACACTCAACACTACCAGACTGACTGTACATGTAGCTACTGACACTCAACACTACCAGACTGGCTGTACATGTAGCTACTGACACTCAACACTACCAGACTGACTGTACATGTAGCTACTGACACTCAACACTACCAGACTGACTGTACATGTAGCTACTGACACTCAACACTACCGGACTGGCTGTAGCTACTGACACTCAACACTACCAGACTGGCTGTACATGTAGCTACTGACACTCAACACTACCAGACTGACTGTACATGTAGCTACTGACACTCAACACTACCAGACTGACTGTAGCTACTGACGGATATCAGGCTCAGACAGTGCGTAAGTTGTAATCATGAGGTAATTCAGTTTATGGCTTCTGTCTTATTACCAATGAATGAACTTAACACTCTCAGACGTCTTAACCATAAGTCTACCAACAATTTCTTCAACGGAAAATAGGTTCCAATTCAAAGTTTGCGAGGAAGTTTATACAGTTGCTTCCTAGAACAGTGTTTTGAATAGTTTGGATCCTGATGAGACATCGAGCTATTCAGCATCTTATTTGGATTGAAAATATGGGTAAACGTTTTACAAATAGCTATGGTAGGATACATGTTTAAATACCAAAAAGTACTTTGTACATTTTACGTCACAGAGGTGTTTGACAGCTTGTGTTATTCAGGAATACGGGTCATTCAAATCAAATACTGGTTCATACTAGCCATATTTAGAGTTCACTGCACTTGTAACTGCAGTCTATGGGGCCGAACTCCTGATGATCTTTGAAAACGGTTTGAATCAAGATGAGATGGCGAGTAACTCGGCGTCTCATCAGGACCTCAATTGATTAATGCTTTCCCTGTTATAGTACGTGTAGAAACTATAGATCTAGTATAATTTCATAAGCAACCAGAGCAGATCCTCATCAGGATAGCTCCTAAAGGAGCTGTGTCTACTCTGTTTACAAAGGTGTGAAAAATGTTTGTATGAGGCAAACGGTTTACTCTCTGGTGGCATGTTCATCGAAAGAAACGAAAGAAATATCAAGTTTAAGGAAGTAATCATGTCCACCCTTTCCATCATTTAAACACCTATTCACGCCTCTGCAAACAGTCCTCCGAGGTATGCAAACAGTCCTCCGTGGTGAGACGTCTTCTGTAGGAGTAGTCTGATTAGGGTGTGCTCCTTTTCATATGAAACTATAATACATCTGACACTACAGTGCCGTCCAATGCCAAAACACCACGTGTATGTAAAATCCATTATAATATATCAACAACAAAAAATCATGAAGTCCCTGTCTCTTACATAAATATTCTACAGTGAAAGTGTTAACTACTTATAAATGGTTTAATTACTGCAGTAGTGTTCTAAATCCTCCAACTATAGTCGCTACAAGGTGACAAATGTAATTAGCACCAGCATCACGATATATACTTTCATGTTAACTACATCTTAGACTTAGAGTATTTCTGTCATGCAAATATCGCATAACATTTTTGTGATGCAAATAACAATGTTAGGTAAGCCAAAAGTGCGTTATCATATAATATATGTTGGTTATACACAGGTACACCTAAGCTATTATAGTGACTTGCGCGTATGAAATCCATCTGAAGCAACCCCTTAATCGATAGAGACTGGTGTCTTAAAAAGCATGTGGTTGCTTAACCCATTTATTCCGATATTTCTTGAGGAAAACTCGTGCGGATGTTATTTTGGAACCCGTCCATGTCCATATTGGGAGGGAACAGGATACTGCATATGTGCTCGTACACTGTGGGTCTATGTTCTTTTTAAGGGACACTAGTCACATACCTTTTGCCCTACATTCAGCTACAATCTGATTTAAATATCCAGATTTGATCGGTCGTATCAGCGAGATTTTACTGTATTTGATGGCTACATTTCACCTTAAACCCATCTGGCAAATATGCCTTTATTAAACCAGACATCACACGGGATGTGTGAGCTTCCGCTGGGGCTCGAACTCACAATCTCGAGACGGGCGCTATACCATTTATATTTTCTTCTACATAACTTCTATATACGGACGCCTTGGTCCGTCAAAAGAACTAGGTCACACGTCATTATCAGTTGTAGAGATGTATATATTCCTTGTTATTGACAGCTATAATTTCTATCAGCGAATACCATTTAACACCTAGCCTGCTGAAACCCTCATCTGCAACAAATTGTGCTTACTTTCGATCATTTAAAACTTTTGAGAAACTACCGACCATACATCAACGTGCTTGGGTCCTGATGAGACGTCGAGTTACTCGGGGTCTCACCTTACTCCAGGTTGTTTGCAAATCAGTAAGGTCGCGCGTGACAGGTACAAGATTAATTTCGACATGCCAGTTATACTAAACTGTAATTATTACAATACAGTTAAACCTCTCTAAACTGGACGTAGGAGCTTTCTGCACGACTTTCAACCTGCATTAAGCAGCCACTTGCCTAAAAGTATTTGAATCTTCTCTGCTCAGATGGATTTTACCGTATGTTGGACATTAGCAACTGGTTTTCAGGAACCAGTTAAGAACAAGTGACACGTATTTAACATTGCTTATTATAGTTGTACGCACTAGTTTGCCCTTGCGCTGTTAATCACTGACATCCATTGACAACATTATGAATCCAGTGGGGACGCCGAGTAATTCAGACGTCTCATCGGGATTCAAACTACTCGATGCTGGGATTAATGTTGAAAACGAAAAGGGAATAAATCAAAATTAAAAAAAGCAAACAACGCATTTTCTGGCGAATTACTCAGTAATGTATATATCTTATAATGACGAATTTGTCTTGAATCTATAGTTTCTGTCATAGCAAAAGTTACTGTGTTCACGTGCCATTTTAAATATAGAAACAGATGTTCATGATGTCGTTATTTCTTCACGAATATCGATCAAGCAAATTGTTAAAAAATGAAACGCTATTGTAAATTTGTCTTTCGTTTCGCTATTGAATATACAGTTTGCATTATAGATAATTTCTTTACACCAAAAGACATGTGGATTCTTATAATATACTCCCAACATAGTGTTAATATTCAACAGTTTCGCTTCTTCACAACCATAACTCTAAAACAAATCTGCTCGCACCAGACTAAATCATAACTTTGCAGCTTTGTCATAGCAGATATAAAATTCCAAGGCCAATAATACCGCGAGTTTATTGTGTACTCATAGAAGCCCAGATTGGATGCGTAAATTATTGTGTTTGCTGGAGAAATGACGACTTAAATATTTGAATACCCACACCTATACACATCGCATCTATTGGTCTGGTCTTAAGTCATTACCAGAAAGAGATGCCAGACGACACACGTAGGATGAAATAATTTAAAATTTTGATTATACGATAAAGAAGGGAATTTATACCTTGGTAAACATTCCCGTTTTCATCACCTAATTAATGTGTACAGAAATGAGCGTCCACAAAAGCAAAACATCTGCTTGCAACGAACAGCCTATTATTTATGTGGTAGAATATATATTCCTGGAAAGAAAACGCGTCGGTCAAATACCATATGACATATGGTTTGACACTCATCAGAACTAATTACGTAAAATAGCATGTAGTATTAGTGTCAGAATGATGAAGTACTTCCTGTGAAGAAATGAAGTTATGGCTGTCTAATACGACACAAAGAGGCAAATTGATGAGTCGAAAAGCCGCAAACATATTGCTTCTTTGACAGCATATGACAGAAGCAATCGTTATTGCAATAAAACCTCCATATAACAACCATTGAAGGTAGGTCTAATTATAGGGGTTTAAGCCAGGTGATATTATTATTATCATTAATATGTTTTATTAAAATTATCATCACCACCACCATCATCATCATCAACATCGTCATCGTCTTCACCATCATTCTTATTATCATCATCATTATCATTATTATTATTATCATTATATTGGTATTGGTATTGGTATTGATATTAATATTATAACCATTATGACAATGTGAAGTTTCGCATATTTAACTGCAATCCCCTTTCAGACTATACTTGATGTTTAAATGTATTCGTTTCTAGTTGCTAATTTTTTTGTCTCGTTTGTACTCACTAGATGATTGATGTCGGACTCCAATGACTACGTCTACGACCAATGTATTTATAAGGTAAATGCTACTGAGTAACTCTTATCCCGCTGGGAAAACATACATGTCTACTCACATTTTGTATCCGCAGCAATGTTCACTGCTGCCTTTCCGATCTGAAAGGTTTAGAGAACGTGTAGACCGAGTGCCGAGCAACTTGGATGCTGATCAGACACCGAGTAATTAAGCGTCACATTTGGATCCAAGGCGATAACACAAGCGAGTTAGGTCGCGAACAGCTGGGTAAGAGTTAGGTCGCGAACAGCTGGGTAAGAGTTAGGTCGCGAACAGCTGGGTAAGAGTTAGGTCGCGAACAGCTGGGTAAGAGTTAGGTCGCGAACAGCTGGGTAAGAGTTCAAACAGTACATTGCAATATACAGAGACAACTCTCAAATCCGAACATTTAAAAAAGCATCATTACTGCTCTTTATGTCAAGTGTTAGCTTAAAGCGGGGCGATGGTTATGCCCCTGTGAGTTGTCAGTACGCGTTTCATCCCCACTAAGTAGCCACCTGCCCAACAGTTATTAAGCGTTCGGATTAATGAGGTGTTTCTGTATAACAACTCTTAAATGGAATAGCAAATCGAGTATGCAGTTTATTAGAGATAAAAGAAACGTGTAGAACTTTTATATACATCCGAACAAATTGGTACATACAGTCTCATTCTAGATTTTTAAAACATGTAGAAGCCTTAAGGAAGGACTGACGTTATGCAAAGAAACTTTTAAATGGGCTTTCTGTATTACATTTGCCCTGCATAAAGCAGCCACCTGCTCATAAAGACCCATATGTTAACCCTTTATCTCATATAAACGTGTTTTCACGCATTTGCAAACAGAGTAGACCCAGATCAGACAGCTCCTATAGGAGCCGTCTGATCAGGGTCTGCTCTGTTTGCTAATGGAATGTGGTAGATATGTTTCCTTAGTTTCTAAAATGGCTACAATGTTCAACCTTCCATCTTTAATTATAATTATTTTGTCCATGAATGTTCCGTTGTTACATGTATTGAAATTGGTCTAAATATAGAACAGAGAAAGGGTTTCAGTGAAATATGCGGTCGCTTTAAATAACGAGATTCTACTGTAAGATATGATAGTTGATATGCTCGGGCAACGCTTTATTTCCATATATCATTTAGTCTCCCACAAACCAACTACCCGTTTAAACATTTTGAATGTTGTTATACAGATTTGTTATTACCTTTTCAAACAGTTTAGATCCAGATATAACTCGAGCTCACCTCAGCACCCAACAGTTTGAATTCAGAATGAGTTACGTTTTTTATGAAACTGAAGATAATTCAAATTAAATGATAGGTGATAATGAAAGCCTACACTTGTTAGTTGAAGATGAACGGGTTTGTTCGAAATTAATTACAAAACAAAAGTTTGTCGCTAGGATCCAAAAAGCTTAACACACTGAGTATATGCTTTTGAAAAGATACAGAAGCTATTATTTTTCATTTTTCATAGAGGACATTTCCTATCAACGGAGCATTTGCTCACCATATTCACCCCCGCTCATGCTAAGCAGACCTAATCAGCTTGGATCGAGCTGAGACGCCAAGTAACACGGAGTCTGTTCAGTATCCAAACTCTTTGACATACGTTCAATCGTTTCTGAATAAAATATAAACGGCCGGATTAAGTGAAACTTCTAACATAATATATTTTTAGCAGACACTATTTATTTCAGCATGGATGTGTAAACGTTGAATAATTTATAGAGGTGTTGGTTTAAGGTTAAACTACTCTTTGTCTAGACACGTTTCTAAATCACCAGTCACAGTCTCTTAGAAGCAATGTCTTCACTCTTGACAGTAATTGGTAGTAATACTATAAAGGTAGCTAATTGATGCATAAACAAACGGGTTACAAAATGTTAGTGTTTTTTAACCCAATTAGTCAGTACATTATGACGCCCGGCCTGTCAATGGCGATAAACATTCGTCTAGTCTAACCGAACGGCGTTTTAGGCAATAGATTTCCTGAAAGAAAACTACATGATTAATGGGCATGCATAAATGGCTTTAATCCTTTACAACGCTGGAATTTCAAATGCACTATTCCAAAATTAAAACAGGCCAAGCTTACAGTGCATATTCAGGGATGTTTTTCAAAGAAAAGTCTAACGTGACAAACAGTGCAGATCCGGGCGAAAGCGCTCCCACATGAGCCCTCTACACTGTTTGCAAAGGACATTAGTGACTTGATTCCCGCACTAATGTGGTTAAATCATTCAAGACGTCGTCGGTAAATTGAGACTAAGACAAACCATGAACAAGAAACACAGAACGCCCCAACATGACTGGTGCTAAGTTTTGTATTTTCTAGATCCCTTCTTTTGCGAAAGAGACCCACGTGAAACAAAGGTATTGCATGGATGATACATATTCAGTAACATAGAATAGTTAGGCAGAATACTTGGTCAGCCATTTTTTTGCAAAACTATTTTGAGTATAAAACATCTGACTGATGAATCCGTGTCATGGTATCGTTCCACCCTTGGGCAATGCGATACAATCATGACGAATCGAACATAGTGGACACGCACGCTTTGGTTTAAGCATTTCATGACATATTATGCAATTTGGTAGTACATTTGAATTTCTATATCAACAACTATCTTGCGATCACTATTTTGAACATGTTACTACCATAATTGGCTGCCAGACTATCAGCTCAAATGCTGGGTGTAAGTATGTTTGTGTAGATTGGTTACTGCACGTGATATCATTATTTCTTGTTTATTCATAACAGCCAATGATAAGTTAATACGACGTGTTCGACTTTAAGTGAAGATAGTGAAGGATTATGTTATATATTTGATGTTGAACAAATGGCTTTAAGTGATCCTATTCTCTAAGTGTACACATTACACGTTCCATTTCGACTGAAACAATGTTGACCTGATAACCCTTCCCTTCATGCAAACGCCTTTACACGCCTTTTTCAGAGTAACCCCCAATCAGACAGCTTCTATAGGGGCCGTATGACTAGGGTCTGCTCTGTTTACATACGAAATTATATTATTGGAGTTCGGATGGATGTGAAGCAATTTCATAATTCACTAAGTTTTGGTTAAATAAGTGTACTTCACCCATGAGATACAGTTTAACATGTTGCTTGGCACTTGGTTGACCTCGAATCTCCCAATAAAGACGGTTATCAATATAGATAACCGGCCGTTATTGGAGTTCGGATATCTGCGGTCTAATTTTCGGCGCCTTACGAGTACATCATTTAGCCCCGGCACATGCAACTTCCTCGCAGTACAAGGTCATCAGTGCTGGTGGGTTATAAATTTGCTCTTGGAATTTTAGTGGCAATCCTTTGTTTTAAACATCCAAAAAGGTGTGATCGGTGCCACATGGCAGACAGCGAATCAAAAACATAAATCTATTTGTCAGGGGCTTAAATTGCAATTTTTATTGGAACTGGCATTTTAGTCTATATAGGTCAGCAATTATTAAACACTCCCGGGTGTTTCGTCATTGAAGATGGCTCGATTACTGAATTCCAAGGATCAGTCAGTTGGATGTGGCGCAATATCCGTTCGATATTTACTTTGCACCCGGGTGTCTCGTTATTGAAGATGACTCGATTACTGATATCCCAGGATCAGCCAGTTGGAGGTGGCAAAATATCCGCTTGCAGTTCGGTAATTACTTTGTAGCCTTTGGGCAGAAGAACAAATTGTAATTTGACTATTTCAAAGCATTTTTGGCATATTTAATTGAAGCCTTTGTGGCATTTGATTGGAGCCTTTGTGGCATTTGATTTTAAAGCCTTTTGTGGCATATTTGATTGAAGCCTTTGGTGGCACACGTGATTGAAGTATTTTGTGGCATTTTTTATTGAAGTCTTTTGTGGCATATTTGATTGAAGCCTTTTGTGGCATGTTTGATTGAAGCCTTTTGTGGCATACTTGATTGTAGCCTTTTGTGGCTTTTAACGATTGCTGTCAAAGGTCGCCCTTTACGACGATTTGTCCGGTGTCCCGTTAACCAATGAGGTTAACAGGTGGAAGCGGAAGCCATGCCCAATAATAGCCAAACCACGTAATAGGATCAGATTGTTTCCTTGTGTATTTTATTGTATATATCAGTTGAATAAATATTTGTATGTAAATTGAAATACAATATTGTTGTTAGTTCGGTGGATCAGATGCTGAATAAAGTGTCAGATGGTTATGAAGCAATTTCATAATTCACTAAGTTTTGGTTAAATAAGTGTACTTCACCCATGAGATACAGTTTGACATGGTGTTTGGCACTTGGTTGACCTCGAATCTCCCAATAAAGACGGTTATCAATATAGATAACCGGCCGTTATTGGAGTTTGGATATCTGCGGTCTATTTTTCGGCGCCTTACGAGTAAATTATTTAGCCTCGGCACATGCTACTTCCTTTCGCAGTACAAGGTCATCAGTGCTGGTGGGTTATAAATTTGCTCTTGGAATTTAGTGGCAATCCTTTGTTTTACACAACCCACCTACCGACTCCCAATTACAAGGTTGTTATATATATGATGTGATGTTGTTCACATCGTTTTTTGTTGTAGTCTATACTAACACTGGAAGGCTGTGCACATTGGTCACCTGTGTTTAATTTGTAGTAATGGATAATAATGTTCTACTTTGCATGGATTGTGTTCTTTTCATGAAATAAACTTGTTCTCCAATCAAGTGTTCGGTTCCATTCAGCGTGTCTATATTTTTAAATGTATTTGTGATGTTCAAACTATTATTGCTGGGTGCTGTTGTTTTGCTTTTCTATTCGGTCTGGTTAGCACAGGCACTTCCAGCGGTTGTGTGATACATTGTAGTATGGGGCGCTCATGGAATCATCGGCATGGTTCCCACAGCAGAACCTGGCTTTTATGATTGAACATTTGATACGCTACAAATGGATAGTTTGTCGAAGGGTTGACTGGCAGACAGCGAAGCAAAAACATAAATCTATTTGTCAGGCTTAAATTGCAATATCATATTGGATTTGGCATTTCAGTCTATATAGGTCAGCAATTATGAAACAAGTCCGGGTGTTTCTTCGTCATTGAAAATGGCTCGATTACTGAATTCCAAGGATCAGCCAGCTGGAGGTGGCGAAATATCCGTTCGGTATTTACTTTGTACCCGGGTGTCTCGTCATTGAAGATGACTCGATTACTGATATCCCAGGATCAGCCAGTTGGAGGTGGCCAAATATCCGCTTGCAGTTCGGTATTTACTTTGTAGCCTTTGGGCAGAAGACATTTTTTGTAATGTGACTAATTCAAAGCCTTTTGTGGCATATTTGATTGAAGCCTTTTGTGGCATATTTGATTGTAGCCTTTTGTGGCTTTTAACGATTGCTGTCAAAGGTCGCCCTTTACGACGATTTGTCCGGTTTCCCGTTAATCAACGGGGTTAACGGATGGAAGCGGGAACCATGCCCAATAATAGCCAAACCACGTAATAGGATCAGATTGTTTCCTTGTGTATTTTATTATACATATCAGTTGAATAAATATGTGTATGTAAATTGAAATACATTATTGCTGTTAGTTCGGTGGATCAGATGCTGAGTAAAGTGTCAGATGGGTGTGAGGCAATTCCATAATTCACTAAGTTTTGGTTAAATAAGTATCCTTCACCCATGAGATACAGTTTGACATGGTGCTTGGCACTAGTCTTGGTGGACCTCGAATCTCCCAATAACTGACAAAATGCCAAAATGCAAGTGTACATGAACCATTATAAAAAACCAGCTAACAAACATGCATGACGTTACTACAATAATACATATTAGCTGAATGTTTAAAACGTAATACTAACACGGGATATTTTGGCAACGGTGGATCTATATAATTCCATAAGCACACAGAGCAGACCTTATTTGAACCGGCTGATCTTTGTCTACTTTGTTTGCAAATGTGTAAACTGGAATCACTAGCGGGTAAGGAGTTAGATCAACACTACGTTTTGTATACATACTTATGGAGGACGATCAACGCCAAAATTGCATCATGCTTTGTGGCATTTCAATTTGCTTCATTCTAAATTATTCTTGCATGCCACGATGTGCTTTCTGCTTTCTTTGAATGCGTGGTTCGTTGTTCCAACTACGCCCCGGCCATTGTCGTACTCAAGTCAGCTCGGACTAAAACGCTTAAGTGATTTGCCGAATACATAGGTAAAGAAGGAAAACGCTGAAGACATAGAAATCGAAGGATTTAAAAAAACGCAAAGAAATAGAAGGATTACTGATACATTAGAGTTTGTGTGTGTGTGTGTGGGGGGGGGGGGGGGGGTAGGGGGTATTTACTTATGTCAACACCTGTACGGTAAAGCAGAATATTATGAATGGAAAATAGTCATTATGTAGTTATTGTTACTTGTTTAAAGCAGTTTGAGTATACATTAAAATATTATATTTGATAAACAACTATATCTAATTAAAACTAATTAGATTTAAACTCATAGCATCACACAAGACTATGGTGGTGGTGGTTGTGGTGGTGGTGGTGGTGGTGGTGGTGGTGTGTTTGGGTGGGGGATGGGGTATCATAAACATGATGTTCTTTTAGTGCAATTTTATTTCGTTGTTTTTATGTCCGTCTGATTAGGGTCTGCCTTGTTTGCTAATGATCTGTCATTATAGACATGATTCTACAAAGTCTGCCATGATAAAAAAGTCCTGTATCCATGTGCTGTTTTAACAATATAATTAATATTTACGATGTCATTATTTTTCACATGAATATTCAATGAGGAATGGGCCAGCTGTGTAGTACCATGATCGCCGATGTGTGATAGGCTACGTATATCTGTGTTAAATTAATTCTAAATAGATTTTTAAACTGATGACATCACATTTACTTTATAAGAGAAGATTATGGGGAAAATGGGTGAAGTTTTTTTTAAATAAATAAATAAATATATAAATAATAGAATTTTAAACTGATGACATTACATTTAATTTAAATCAGAAGATTATGGGAAAAGTTTTTTTTTATTTTTAAAGGATGTTACATTTGGCGCAATTCTATTTGTTTGTTTTTCCGTCTAATCAGTGTATGTTCTGTTTGCTAATGAACTTAGAATAAATACCTGGTTTCTATCATTACCAAAAACAAGGGTGTCCAAAGGAAAACATGTGTCATTTGCTGGGGTAAGTTTGACGGACAGTGTGACATACAGACAGACGGACGGTCATACAGACGACGGAAAAGTGGCCCCTATGTGACACACTGCCTCTCGGCAGGTGACACAAAATCGGTATACAAATGCAATTATACACTATAAAGAAGAGTGTTCAAAGAACACATGTGTCACCCGCTGGGAGAAGAGTAATAATAAAAAGGAAACACAACAGACAAGCAGACAGACATGCTGACGGACATGCAGACGGACGAACGGACGGACAGACAGACAGACAGACAGACATATAGACAGATAGACAGATAGACAGACAGACAGACAGACAGAAAGACAGGAAGATGGGCGGACGGACAAACAGACAGACATGCAGATAGATGACGGAAAAGTGATCCCTGTGTGACACACCTCTCGGCAGGCGACACAAAAATCACCTGATATATATTAGTGACGTCAATATTTCGTACATGAATATTGAACAGGGCAATAGTTAAGTTGCTATATCGTAGAGTCATATCTTTATCATATCATAAGCAAACAGAGCCGACCGTGATTTCAGCATGCCGACTATTTCTCAAACCTAATATAATTCTAATAAAAATATGTTCTTTTATGCTATATTAATCATGTTTATATATATAATCTTAACCCTTTCCCTGTTCTATATTTAGTCCAAATTCCAATACTTACAGACTATTTATGGACAAAAATAATTGTAATGAAAATATTGAAGGCGGAACATTGCAGTCATTTCAGAAATTCTTAATAAACAAATGAATGAAATTCCATTAGCAATCAGAGCATATACTGATCAGACGGCCCCTAAAATGAACCACAAGTGGTCTATCTCACATCGGCGATCAGGGTACTACACAGTTGGCCCTTTACTCAATGAATATTCATGTTAAAATAATGACATTGTGATTATTAAAAATATATTTTTTTAAAATAACACATGGACACGTGAGTTTTACCAGGACAAACTATGTAGAATCATATCTATAATGACAGATCATCAGCAAACAGGACAGACCCTGATCAGGCGGACATATAAAATCAAAATAATAAAATTGCACCAAAAGCAACATCATGTTTATGATGCCCCCCCCCCCCACACACACACACACCACCACCACCACCACCACCACAACCACCACCGCCATAGTCTTGTGTGATGCTATGAGTTTAAATCTAATTAGTTTTAATGCAATATAGTTGTTTATCAAATATAACATTTTAATGTATACTCAAACTGCTTTAAACAAATAACAATAACTACATAAGTGACAAGTTTCCATTCATAATATTCTGCTTTACCGTACAGGTGTTGACATAAGTAAATACCCCCTAACCCCCCCCCCCCCGCACACAAACACTCTATGTAATTAATGGATCAGTAACCCTTCTATTTCTTTGCGTTTTTTGAAATCCTTCCATTTCTATGTCTTCAGCGTTTTCCTTCTTTACCTATGTATTCGGCAAAACACTTCAGCGTTTTAGTCCGAGCTGACTAGAGTACGACAAAGGCCGGGGCGAAGTTGGAACAACGAACCACGTATCAAGCATCAAGCATCAAGCACCAAGCATCAAGCGCTAAGCAAATAGCACAAAGACGTTTAAACAATGAAACACATCATTTGACGTTATAATAAGCAATAGATAAGTTTACAGAAGGTCGAAAGTCGGGTCGAGGAAGAAACTTCAAAGAAAGAAGAAAGCACATCGTGGCATGCAATAATCATTTAGCATAATGCATTTAACATGAAGCAAATTGAAATGCCACAAAGCATGATGCAATTTTGGCGTTGATCGTTCTCCATACATACTAGTTAGTAGATTATACGCCAGTCTGAATGTTATCTGAAAAGTCTATTACGGGGAGATTAAAAGAGCGTCTTTTTGCGTCTCAAAAAGGAGAAAGACCTTTCTCGCTTCTCATACGTGCTAGATAACCTGAGTTACTAAAAATAGGGGTACTAGAAATCCTTATCTGGATCTGTAAAGGCGACATTAATACAAAGGAAGTAACTCTTACAGAATAATACCAACATTTCAATAGTCAATGCGTTTATAAATTAAAATTGATATAAGTAATTAGCACAGATTATAAACTCTTTATAAAAGTCTAATTTAATTAACCGAACACGTTGTTTTGTAGTCCCTCAGTCATTTACATTTTACGCCAAAACGTAACATTTATGGTAATGTCATACAGGTAAGAATTGACGTCATTTAGTGTCACACCTTTATGCAGATTGTATCTATTAGATACGGAAGTCGTATTACGCAATCGAAAGCAGTACCACACAAAATCCATTTTACTTGTTTTATGTGTATTTAAACGAGAAAAAAAAATCAAGCATGGGTTTCATTAAAGCCGGGGGTCTCTATACCCTCGCTAAAGCTCGTGTCAGACTGGAGACACACCAACCTCGAGCCTAGAAACACCCGTCTTTAACAAAATCCATAATTGATTCCATTAATATATACACTATAAAATGAATTGAGACAAACTCAATACGTATAAGAACATCATGAATATAACAAAATAAACAAACATAATAATGTTCTCATAATAAACATTGACAATTCACGTGCCGAAAGTGATGTAACGGTTTTGTATAATAGTCAACAGTATTCACCTGTCTTATACACTCCTAAAAGTAGATCGCTTTGACCTAATTGCAGTTCATACAATACCTAATAATCCAAAGTAAATTGTGAGCACTCATGTCAGATTGTCCATTAGGATATCAAAATACATTGCCCACACAATTGAAAGGATAACCTCAAACTGTCTCAAAGACTTCTATGCAATGGCCTTTATAATTTGACTGTCTGTCATTTCTAGGAAAGAAGTCACGAAACTTCACATCCTCGAAGGCATGTGATTTATCAATACATTTACTAATAGTTTTAAAGCAATCTAAAGATTTTCTCATACCTGCCCTCAAATATGAGTAACAGTTAAAGTAAACGTTGCAAAAAGATGTTGTTTGTTTTAAAATGCCGAATGGTTTTGAATGTTTTTTCTTTTCAATGCCATATGCATCAGATAGTAGATCTTAGATGAAAAATATAATGAATGATGAAAAAGATGCGCTTCTCTACAGAGTTGCATGAATTTAATGAATAAACAAGTCCTTCCTAGATAAATGTGTTGACAAACATCACATTAGAAACAGACACAATGCACACTTTCCTAGAAATGACAGGTTTGTCAAATGATAAGGGGCATTGCATGTGACCGAGTGGACACATATCGAGAGATCTTTAGGATATTGTTGGCAGCGTATATCTTATATCATTAACACAGGGTATGTAAACCAGGCGGTAGCGCAATGTAAGTAAAAAGTAACGTAGATAGCTCCTATAGGAGCTTTGTGCATTACTTTTGCTCTGCATCAATCACGCACCTGCTTTTTAAGATTCCTTTGTCTAATCGATATAAAGTTGCTGCAGACAGGTTCTGATGGTTGTAAAGTTTAATCTACCGACACATAAAAATGACTCCTCGCTTTCTAAATACAGTAAAATCTCGATTATTCGAATGTTTCTGCATATAAGAATTTAGAGCTTTTTAGGCAGGTGGCATCTTTCACCATGCATTAAACTGCCACATGTCTTAAAGATTGACAATAATACGTATTTCAGTGTTCGAATAATTGAGATTTTACTGTATATTCATTAAAGTTGTAGTCTGTTAATAATTTCGCCAGGTTTGCGTATAACAGAATATATCGAGAACCGGGATCAGTGTGACTTGAAACTAATTTGATGCTGAAGCACGTGGTTGGAAAGGGTTGTTTGCAATGGTTTTAATACTTCTGAAACCAACCGAAACACGCCTTCCATACACGGGACAAATCAGTTAGTTTATGGAGTTGGCCTACTCCATGTACATGTAGCATAAGGTAAATAGTACACAACAGACACACGGCGCGTTAAAAATAAAAATAAATACTCTTCCTGCTGACACATATTAGCTCTTGCTGTGAAAACTTGCTTCATAATCTATATATAGTTTTGTTTCAAAATCGGAGATTGGCAGAATGTTTCCATTGAACTCCATGTAATCAACGACGTTTTCTGGCGGCGTTTCCTAAAAATTACCAATATTTAGACACTGTATATATGTTTCTGAATATATAAGCTGTTGGAAAATAGGTAGAAAACATTATGTCTATGATATGAATATGTATACAACGTTTGGATTTGATAGTTGCCACCAATGGAAACCAAGCAGTTCTCTAAATGATATGGGTAAGTATGTAGTAATATTATAATTCAGGCGCCAGCGAGAACAAATGTATTAGATTTGGTTTCTTTTATTTGATCACAACGGAGAATTCAGTCTGTCCCTGCGTCATAGATGAAGCGTCGGATGGACATGCGACCTTTATATTAAATTAGACTACACCTTTGATGCTGAGACTAGCCAAAGTTAAACGATGTGGCCATACGCCAACGTCACTAGGGCGATAACTCGTTAGGTTATATACTGTTTAACATGTGAATGCTTAATATTGAAAGTGTGCAATTGCCCATCAGTGTTTCTAGATGGAGTAACACAAGCTATACGTTTTTGTGTGGCAATCACTGGATGCTCTGGTCGAAACGTTTTTCAGGGAATGATCTGATCAACACTGTCCAAGTACATTCGTTTCCCGAATGAATTCAAAAGCTATCCCTCACACATACCACGCACACACACAAGCACACACGCACGCACGCAAGCACGCACGCACACACACACACACACACACACACACACACACACACACACACACACACACACACACACACACACACACACACACACACACACACACACACACACACACACACACACACACACACACACACACACACACACACACACACACACACACACACACACACACACACACACACACACACACACACACACACACTGACACACACACACTGACACACACATGGAACATGTTTCTTTATAGTTACAGTTCCACTCATTATATTTTAACCCTTATCCTCTCGCAAAAAAATATCTGCCCAAATTATGATATGCTGTATTTTTCACCACCCTTCGATTCCTTATTGTACTCGGGGCATTAATGTGACAAATAGCCAGCAACCTGGTGAGACTCAGTTGAATCCAAGCTGCTTGGCCATAAGACCAAGCCGCGTTTTACAGCGCTGAATTTCCAAATGGACTATTCCAAAATTCAATCAGGTCAAGCTTACTGTGAATATTTAGGGATTTGTCTAAAGAAAAGTGTAACATGACAAACAGTGCAGACACTGATTGGAGGACTGTTGTCTGCACTGTTTGCAAAGGACATTAGTGACATTGCATCTTACTCAAAGAATGGCTTAACTGTGTTTTACAGCTTAGTTTATTCAGCTTGAACTTCATTGTATCGTCATCGTCCTTTATCCGTACCCCATCAGCGATATATGAATATACTAATTCTGTAACGTCTTTGCCACAGTTCAATCTGACCAACTGCTTCAATCAACCTTGTGACCAAGGATCATGTTTACTGTTATTTTGAAGGTAATTCTAAGACTCTGACTTAGAAACAACATTTAGCAGCATTGTATAGAAAGTTCTTTCAAGCCACAACCAAACGTATTTGTTTGCCTTACTGAAATTTTCAGACACCGATACTGTCCATCATCAATGCACTGACTTCTCTAACGTTATCGGCTGTTTCCGCCACTGCACGGGTGAGTGGCAAAAATAGGTCTGTAGGCCACCGACAACTTGTAGGCCCCTCGTCCCTACTCATCGTAGATGACTGTCGCGCGATATGGATAGCTTCCTTTACTTGTCTTGTCTGTGTGTCCCCCTCTATTTATTCTGGCTCGCTTCCAGTCTATCACATTATTTTTCTGTAGTGCGTGGTCAGTTATAGCACTTTTGTTATATTGCTTATGTGATGTTTTCCTTTCTGATCTTGTAAAGTTTGATTCATTCTTTTTCTTGTTGTTCTGAGTCTTTCATGTGTTCTTTCAGTCTTACTTCAAACTTCCGCACCGTTTCTCCTATATACATAAACATAGGGTCGCAATATCTCTGGAACCCCTCAAAACACTCAGGTATTTCTTGGTACATCCGAAGGATAATACGTTGCCACGCTTTACATGTTTAGTATACCGGTATGCGGAACATTCCTTTAAAGATACATGCAATTCGTTAAGGATTTATAAGGAGTTTCGCTCACGCATTGAGTACCTTAACATCATGTACTATTATGGCTAAGTCCATGTTTTGTTGTAGAACATCACGAATCATTACATTAGGAACAATTACATTACTGCCAAAGTGTTACTACCCATGTAGGACTCTACAAGGAGTTGTTCTTACAAGTTCAAACATACAAAATATCTGGAATAAATCCTAAAGTCTGATTATCTCCCCTGAAATGTGTTGGACCATAAAGAGTTTACTGCCTGCATATCTTCCTATGAGTAACTACCTTATGTTTATGTTTCGTTGAAATCCGACTACCTATGTAGGAGCTTCTCTTACAAGTTTAAAAATGCATATCTTGAATAAATCCTAAAGTCAAATATCTCCCCTGAAATATGTCGGATCGTAAAGATCATCCTTCGTGCACATCTTCATATGACGTATTACCTTCTGATAAAGACTACCCATGTACGAGAAGTTGCGCTTACAAGTTCAACCATACATACAATCTGGAATAAATCCAAAGGATAGGGTCAAATGGGCATACATTTGCAGAAGGAAAAATCTCCTGAATTTTTTGATGACGTCATGGCATTTTAAATAACAAACCAATGTCACCATGACGCTGGATCAACATTATTCTCTTTGATTTTATGGCTGAATGCATGTAACAAAAATGTGACGTGTATTTTGACATGATAACCTTTGTAAAAGACCCTTAGTGGTCGAAATATTAGATCAGAGCAGTTCAAGTATTTATGCATTATATTAATTCCCTATTTTGGAATATTTTATTCATTGTGAAAAGTCTCCGACAATATGCACATATACATATTGTGTCCTTGCTACATACAAGGTTTTATTAAATTCTGTTGAACAGTTCGAGAGGAGTTGGTGCTTACAAAAATAGGGTCAAAAGACCAAGTTCAAAGGGGTAAACTTCCCTTAAACAATGCAGAAGGAAAAATCCCCGACAATATGCACATCTACATAGTGTGTCCTTGATACATGCAAGGTTTTATGAAAATATGTAGAGCAGTTTCAGAGCAGTAGCGCTTACAGGATTGGCAGCCGCTCTTCCGCCAGCCCGCCGTACATCAGCGTTTCAATAACCGGATTTTCCGTGGGAAACCCGGTTAATAAAATGCACTAGTGTATTTCTATGGTTTACGGCACTCTGTTTCAGAACTCCTCCATCCAGATTATGTGATAAAAATATATTGTACGAATGCTGGAGAAAACAAACAGTAATGTGTTTGACATCAAAGATTCCCTATATTGGTTGTATTTCCGGTCGCGTTTTAGTTTCTTAACAGTTCGAAATAGGTCAACAATAGGTTGTAAGTATCGTCGAAATGGGTTTATTTTATATCACAGGGACAGTTTCAATACAAGTTGAAAAACTTCATAAGAATGACTGTACATAACAAATATCATGTTTACGATGTTATTAAAATATGCGTTTATTCCTTGGACTATCTCTTCCAACAGATCGACTGTACACCTATATTAGACAAAACGTGTGCGTTGAATGTCGCATATGTTGGCGGTTTTGCAATGATAACTTATCCAAGAACAAGATAATACGACTGGTGATGTAAACAAGATTATACGACTGGAGATGTAAACAAGATGATACGACTGGTGATGTAAACAAGATAATACGACTGGTGATGTAAACAAGATAATACGACTGGTGGTGTAAACCATTAATATTGCTTTAGTCGTACAAGTCGTTAAAGAAAATATCCAAAATATTCATAAAATAGTTCAAACAGCATTCTATCAACGGTTACTACACACAGTAAAACCTCGATAAATCGCACTTTAAACAAGTATTATAGATGGTGGTGGTACTGATGGCAACTTAAACAGATGTTCAACGTCATACAGAAAAATCACAGAAGTGTTTTCCGCGTGACATTCACCGTGCATTAAGCAGCCACATGCCTAAAAAGTTCTCAATTCGTTTTACAACTAAAAACTCCAGTTAACGAGGATTAACTATATAAAAATAACTTGTTTTATATAGGCATATACATGTACAATGTAATAAAGCCCATGATACATATACAGTTGTCTGAATGCACTGTCTCGAAGTCAGGTGTTCCTTTTCCATATCTGTCAAGAGACTCAGGTGTATTTGCATGGCTTTATCACATACCAAACCATATACAGGTACAGCTGCTGTCTAATAAACGGACAATATTCCAATAGTTGCTTGACTAAAAGGTCTTAAAATAAAAGTGACATTTAGATAATGTGTCTTTAATTGTTATCCTGCTACCCGTAACTTGATTCGAATTTGCAAAAAAAACTTGGATCCAGATGAGACGCCGAGTAACTCGGCGTCTCATCAGGATCCAAGCTGTTTCTTACTCAGTCCATAGGTTTTTTTCCAAGGTTTGATCGATTCGGAATTAAGCAAAATGTGTTTCTATATGACATTTTGTGCAGACATTAATTTTAGAGGATTTAGTGTTAAATAATGATTAACCTTTAGATGACTCCAGCTTATACGACTGTTTCAGTTTGGAACTGGAGTAGACATTTCATTTAATAGCATGGTAAAATATTTAAACCGTCAAAAAAGAGTTTTTAATGCCGATGTTCACTTTACGTCGAAACAAAATGGAATTACTTCAGATATCCGCCAGACATTGTGATAATAAAATGACATTGATTTCTAACCATTATTTCTTTCCTTTATATAAACGCATTGTCGTGCATCTGATCTGCAAACAGAATAGACCCATATCAGACGGCTACTAAAACTGCCCCGTTTGCTAATACTATTGATAGATCTGTTTCTTTATTTTCTCTATAATGGCAACAATGTTCAACTTCCCATGTTTCATTGTAACTGTTTTCTCCATGAATATTCGGTAGGTATATCGTGTTTTCTGATTAGAGACTTACAGTCAAAACCCTCAAAAGCGACCACTTTATGAACAAACATAGTAGTTTTTAACAGTGAGTGGTTGCTAAATGCAGAAGGAATGTAAGCTTTCCACCTATTGTCGTCCTGCATTCAGCTACCACCTGCCTTTAAGACCCAGAATTTAAATTCTACCTGATGGTCGCTTTAGAAGGACCTTATTGTTTTTAATCAGAGCTAAAGATAAAGATGCGTACCAAAATAAAGTAAAACCTCTCTATATCGGTCACTAAATTACAGTAAAACCTCTCTATATCGGCCACTAAATTACAGTAAAACCTCTCTATATCGGCCACTAAATTACAGCGGCCACTAAATTACAGTAAAACCTCTCTATATTGGCCACTCAATTACATGAAGTAGTTTGTGTAAAAGACAGGTGGCTGCTGAAAAGACAGGTGGCAAGCTGAAAGTAAAACAGAACGCTCCTATTATTTAGTGGCCGTTATAGAGAGGTTTTACTGTACTACAATCATCATTTCTCCATCAAACCCTACACTGTGACCACTCTTTAGAACTGTCTGGACTAGAGTTGTCACAGCTATTCCTAAAAAGGATTTAATTTACGCATCTTATCTTAACTCTGTGCTATTGATGTACATATCATGCCAAGCTCCTACAGTCCTCTATCTCCTTCCTACATTGTTTGTCTGTAATAATTTACCTGATGACCACCATGCATGATGTTTATTAAGCAGTTTTACCTTTAGCCTGCTGAACAAACTTTTGTCGGCAGAAAATGTCGTCGACTTAATTTGTCACAGTTGATTTTATGTTGCATTTCTTTTCAAGCACACCGTCAGCATGTCAAACAGCTGGATCCTCATGAGATATAGGATCCTCCAAACTGTTTGCATAGGTAATCACTCACTTGACCACAGCGAGATAAAGGTTCATTGTTGTTTTAAAAAACGGAAAGTATGGGATGCATGGTCATTGAAAATAGTAGATAATTATGAGCGCACAAGTAGACCTAGATCCGACAATAGTAGATAATTATGAGCACACAAGTAGACCTAGATCCGACAGATCGGAATGTATATATCTGATCCCGTACTAACCTACTAATATGACTGTTAAGTAAATAGTAATCCATATATCATTGACTTCTCCACGTATCTCTTATTTAGTGTGAAAGAAATGAAGCAGCATGCAGCCCAGACTTTATGTGACGAGGACCTCAACCTAAGGATCGAGATCATTCTCTACACTAGGTTAAGTGGGTCCCCTAACTCATCTTTGTCACAGGCTAACTTTCTTGGCAAAATATTTAAATTGATTTTTTAAAGACTTTAAACTTAATAGTGTATCTATCTAGAAGTATATGCATGTGAACATCAGGTAAATTAAGATTTATTTGTCTGAAAATATTGTGACAAATGTGACTGAACGAAGTATACTGTTATGAGTTATCTTGGACCTGCTGTTATGAGTTATCTTGGACCTGCTGTTATGAGTTATCTTGGACCTGCTCTTGGTTTTAACGGGCACCTTTTTGTAAATGCTCATAAGCATTGACTCTTTTGCTGCCAAATTTTGTCGTCTGCAAAATTTGTCGTCTGCTACAATTTTCGTCTGTATAACTGTCTCCCATTTTATTTTAGAAATATTGCCACAGTAACAAACAGTTTGGATCCTAATGTGTCGCCGAGTTACTCGGCGTCTGATCTGGATTCAAACTGTTTGCATAGGCAATCACTGATGCGACACTGGCAGCGAAAACGTTGAATTGCAAAGAGGCAATGCATAGGTGAGTCAAATGGTATGCCGAGCAAATGTTAATCAACAAACAAACTTTTTAGAGCATTCAAGTAAAGACTCTTGAAATGCAGTCTCATAAAGAAATCTAATTATGTAGTTGTAATAAATGTTAAAGCTTTATGCATGACAAAAGTTATGCAGAAAATCCGTGCATTAAACAACAACTTGCTGCTTAATTAAAGACTCTTATTTTGAGCGAGGTTCAACTGTAAATGTCGAAGATAAAGGACCATGAAGGACGTTTGTATTTTATAATAGATCATATGCCAGAAGAAAAGAAAACTCATTCCGTGTATGGCCAAATAAGATTGACGACACGTCCTGAACTAATGAGCCTTAATAACTATATATTAAAGAATCGGTCGTAAAATCAATAGGTTTTGGCCAAATTAAAACGGGGAAGGTAATATATTTGGACGTTATCACGGCAATCTATCAAGGTTAACACAATATTCGTTCTGCGTTTAGGTAGCCGAACTCAAGTATTAGCAAGTCTGATTATTGATATTACACATTCAATCTTGAAACAATTGAGTGAACTTGTGTTGTTTTGCTCTACTACGGTGTCATTGATATATATCATGCTCTCAGAGAGAGAGAGAGAGAGAGAGAGAGAGAGAGAGAGAGAGAGAGAGAGAGAGAGAGAGAGAGAGAGAGAGAGAGAGAGAGGTTTACTCACATCTGTAACATGTTGAGTTTCTAGCTGACAATGTTCAATTAGTTAATAGTAATAGGATTATCATTGTATATTTGCACAATTATATTCCCTTGAGGATCATGTCTCTACTTTAAAATCACAATTTAAAGATATAATGTACATTGCTTGTATCATGTTTTAGGATACCTTCCATTTTTGATAGAACGTGTCATATACATGCACATATGCAATGTTGTTAATATGTGCCTATAATTAAACACATATTACTTCTTAGTTCCTGTATTTGGTTTTAATTGGGTAATACATTATGCCAAATAGTTTAGCAACCATAAATCGAATGTTATACTTTAAGGAAAGAAAATCGTAGTCATTTCTTTTGTTAATAGTTTTCATTTGTTGTTCAAATTTGAACACTGTGTCATTTTGCGATGAATGATGATGATGATGATGATGATGATGATGATGATGATGATGATGATTGGATGATCATGGCTTAATTCCGATACTAATAATTAGCTGTCTGGAAATAACACATCATGTAATTGCTCACAACTTGCGATAAATGTCTTTCGGTTGTACAATGCACTGTTTAGCTTCCTTTTCTGTATGAAATATGACGTGTTACAAATGTGATTGTATGTCACATCAAAAATTGGCATCGATCACATTCGTCACAAAATGTGACACATGTTACGAATGTGATTACATTCCTAACACATGTTACGAATGTGATCCGTTACGAATGTGGTCTAACACCGCTTCGAATTGAAAACATCTACCTATATCAGTACGATATGATTCGGTTTCATCGTTTTCCTCTTCAACATTAGCTGAATGTTCGAAGTAATGTATACAGTACAATAGTTAATAATGAGTTATTCAGAACAGCTACACATGTATGTTCATACAATTCAAGTGATGCCCACCATGCAGCACGTTCCAATCTGCTGGAAAAGCTAACCATCATCTTGCCTTTAGCGTGCTATCGCTTAACCTTTAGCCTACTCAGCAAATTATCTTTACAGAATATTTCACCTACTACATTTTCAAAATTCAAACTATAATTAATTTGTCTACCAAAATGCAATCAGGGTGTCAAACAGTTTGGATCCTTATCAGGATCCAAACTGTTTGCATAGGTATTAACTCATCCGCCCATGGCAGGACTAAGGTTAAATGGAGCTAACACTCAAGACTAATGCCTTTCAACAAAAATAATGAGCCTTTTTCGTCGTTCAGTGTCAACTGGCAGTTTTCCAAGTTATAAATGAAGGCAAGTGTGACCATGCTACCTCCTCGGAAAATAAAAACTCCGATTATCAAAACATGAATAGTTCAACAAGCACGATGTCTCCTTTCTTAATTAACAAATCTGTAGATACGGAACGTACAGGACTAACAAAATCTCTTATTGCTCAAGAGGTACAGATGTTAAACTTTTTACTTACTTCTGATTCGATTTAATTTTGGAGACGGGTTTCTGTTACTGTTTATCTTACGGACCGGTTGTCTGACTGCATGGATCCTCACGAGACCCCAGCTACTCCAGGGGGATTGCAAATACAGTTCAAGAGGCGCTTAGCACGAGACGGGTTAATTAATGATGTTGAACTTGTCTTAACCTTCATATTCCCTTTTGAGATACATACTTGAGGCAAATAAGTACCTGGTTACAGAAACTGCACACCATGTTTGCGTTAGAATTCATTCAACATTTGACACCTACTGAAGTAAATTGGTTTCAGAAAGGAAACACGTCTCATTTTATTTCGTTTCTGTCTAATGAACACGTTCTTGACATTAATGAGGAAGCAGGGCCCATCTGTGTATACATGTAGTATACATTTGTTTATTAATGAGTAGTATATGGTAGACATTGCAGACCCATATCAGATTACCCCTACATTCGCTGTATAATCTGTGTCAGATGACCCCTACATTCGCTGTCTAATCTGTATCAGATGACCCCTACATTCGCTGTCTGATCTGTGTCTACTCTGTTTGCTTGGCACTCAGAGGCGTAACTATGAAATGAAGTTTTAATTAAACATCTCTGAACATATTAGAGGCAAGTAGAGACCGTTTTTCTTCTTGCAATGAGCGCCATCGGCAGACCGGTAGAAACAAGTCTAATTTTCAGGATTTAATGTACTTAACACTACTAGACGTAATTGCATTGTCTGGATCGGGAGGTTATATATAGCCTTCCTCCAGTAATGAATGTAATTACTGGAGCATCTGCAAATGGTCCTTAACAAGTTGGACCCTGTCTACTCACAGACGATGATACTTTCAGGGACCCTTGTGGAATTACTGCATTACCATTGAAAGTGCAACTAGATTTTTTGTTGATAGAACATCGTGAAAGAGTGGTACATCCTGTTTCATATGTCATGTCATCGCCATTTTGATATTTTTTATTGTTACAATTTTTCTCCATGTTCATTTATGTAAAACGTAATGACATCATGAATATTGATTAGATTAGTTTTTATTATAGCACATAGACACGGGACATTTTCGTCATGGCATAAACTTTAGAATCGTATCTATATTATATCATAAGCAAACAGAGCAGATATTCATCAGGCTGCTCTTACAGGAGCCATCTGATCTGGGTCTACGATGCAAAGACATAGAAATGCGTATTAATGGAGCAAAGTGTTAAGTCTTGGAATGGTCAATCATTGTTTGAATATAGAGGCTATTCAAAACAAGTTTGAAGTTGATGGAGAATATTAAATGGCAACAATGTACTTATGAGCCTTCTGATCTCGGTCACCACTGTTTGCGAATTGTTAACAATTAGGATGCGTCGTCTGCTGATGTTTCCTCGGGTTTAGTTATCCATTCACATGCACTATAATTGTTTTTTCTTTTACATAATTAGTATGATGCAATTATATTAAATGATGTGACTCTTGAATACACAGTTTCTCATTTCAGCCTCCAGAATCTTCGGCGCCAAGTACATCTAATCTGCTACGATTGTCGTCTGCTTCAGGTTTAAAACTCTGGTAAACTTAAATTTCTTTCCACAATCATAATAAAAGTACAAGTATGAGTGATGCATGAAACACCACATACAAAACACACAGCCGCCCGATAAGCACCAGAACAAGAAAACACAGCAAATATACATATCTATCAAAACACAAAGAGACACATAGAAGACAAAACAAATAAACAATAGGGGGAATATGGAAGTACCGCATTGGAACGGTCAGTGACAATAGTCACTAGGGGTTTAAACCTGTTTAGGGGCGCCCAACCTCACACTTATTCCATCTCCACCCTAAAAGACAAACATTGTAAATAAACATATCACCTCTCCGACTAACCTACAACAATCGCGATGGCAAACACAGTGGTATTTTACATGTAGAATGAAAACATAACAAAGTGAAATACACTTGTCAAGAATTTGTATAGATCTTTCCATGTTAGTCAGAACATTGTCACATTCCAGAACCTCAGTACTTTGATTTGTTAGAATCTATTGGAGAGCGATGCAATGTTATTTACGGGCGAGTGGTTTTGCACTGTCATTGGTTATTGGCATACATGTATGTACTCGTTGTCAGATACATACAGGCAGTCGTACCGTTGAGATGGTAGTCTAAGAAATTGATGGTTTGAGAACTGGACGTTGAATTATACTTTGTCACGTCCCATACCTGCTGCAGAGAGATGTTTTCTGTCGGGGGCTTCATCTAGATGCATTGACAGTAATAGAGGCTGGTTGTCACAGACGAATTCCCTTTTCCGCCCTTATCATAAGACCAAACGTATATTCTCTGACCGTAAATTTGAGCGTTGGAAGGGTCTACGGGATGTTGTCTTGGATTCCGAGTCGTCCATGCTGTGTGTCTAGTGTCAGCAATTATGGGGTGATGTAGCAGGCATCATTTTATCCTTTTACGCATGTGTAACAGTGTGCAGAGACATGTATATACAGCTCGTTTGTTTATAGGGACGGACTCGTTTGCTTGTACAAGTAGCAGAACTTGTTCTAGTGAGAACTGCAATTCTAGCGACGCACATGTAGTAGACACATGGGACTGTTTTATGTCTTATTTTAGAGCTGTTTCTATAGTGTAAATTCTTATAATATAAATGTGAGGTTATATTTAGTGCTGTCAGTAACGTACAGATGGTAACTACATAGTAAAGAGTAGAGGAGAATGTATTCAGTAGGTCTATGCTGATGTTTGAATAGCTGTGTGGTGGAGACTCACTTTAATGACTGTTACTTTTAGCCTGGGTGGCTTCTCAGTGAGTGTTTCATTGCCTAAGTGGCTTAGACTATATTCTTAGTGAATATAAATAACTTTGTGGTTTGACACTGCCTATGTGGCTTATTTTCCTTAGTGGACACTTTTGCCTTAGTGGCTAAACATTGCCTATGTGGTGTAAGTAGACCTTAGTGATCTGACACTTAATGGTAGCCTGTGTGGCAGAACATTTTAGTGAATCGGTATATATATATATATATTAAAAAAGACTAAATGTTATATGGGTTTAAAATCTTTAATTAATAACTTAAAAATGCGCGACGTGTTTCATCAGATCATCAGGCGCAATAGTATATATATATATGAGTTAGACCTATAGTTGCATTGTACGTTATATTATGTTGATAGTCGAATGTATATTTAAATAGATTGATATACTGGACAGTCTCGTTATTTACTTGTTCTATTGAAACGAATTCCGGAATCACAGTTGGCCAGCCAGTGGAAAATTGTGACAACAATAGAAACTCAAACAATGCAGATGCGGTTAAGACGCCGAGTTATTCGGCGTGTCATCTGGATCCAATTATATAACCTTTTTCTAGCTATATGAAGTTGGCAGTGAGTTGTGGGTTGGGTGTTGGACATTCATTTCTATAACTTGGCGTGCGAATATCCAAATGGTAACGAAACCACAGCCAGCAGTATGTGGGATATTCGTTTCCTATAGTGCGAACACACAGCTACATGTAGAAGGGCATAGCTGGAAGTGGGTTGGACATTCAAACACATGATCACATGTTAATTCGAATAAACTTCTAGCCGCAAATACCCTGCCAGAAGTGAGTTCGACATTCGTTAAATGCGAAACAAGAACTATTAATCGAATGTCTAATTGGCAGTGGGTTGGACATTCAAACGCATGTTAATTCGAATACACTTCTAGCCGCGAAAACCCAGCCAGCAGCGAGTTGGACATTCGTTAAATGCGAACACACAACGGAAAATCGAAGGTCGAACTGGCAGTGGGTTGGACATTCAAACATATGATCACATATTAATTTGAAATCACTTCCAGCCGCGAATACCCTGCCAGAAGTGAGTTCGACATTCGTTAAATTCGAACCCACAACTATTAATCGAATGTCTAACATGCAGTGGGTTGGACATTCAAACACATGATCACATGTTAATTCGAATACACTTCTAGCCGCGAATATCCAGCCAGAAGTGAGTTGGACATTCGAATGCATACCACAACTGAAAATATAATGTCTATCTGACTGTGAGTTAGACATTCAAACACATGATACATGTAATATGTTAATTCGAATACACTTTTAGTCGCGAATACCCTGCCAGAAGTGAGTTGGACATTCGTTAAATGCGAACCCGCAACTGAAAATCAATTTTTTATCTGGCAGTGTTCATTCAAACACATGATCACATGTTAATTCGAATACACTTCTATCCCTAAATACCCAGCAAGAAGTGAGTTGAATATTCTTTAAATGTGAACCCTTAACTGAAAATCGAATGTCTAACATTTTTCTGGCAGGCAGTGGGTTAGACATTCAAACACATGATCGCATGCTAATTCGAATACACTTCTAGCCGCGAATGCCCAGCCAGAAGTGAGTTGGACATTCGTTAAATGAGAATCCACACCTGAAAATCGAATGTCTAACTGACAGTTGGTTGGACATTCAAACACATGATCACATGTTAATTCGAATACACTTCTCGCCGCGAATACCCTGCCAGAAGTGAGTTGGACATTCGTTAATTGGGAAACCACAACTGATAATTGAATGTCTAACTGGCAGTGGGTTGGATAATGAATGATGAATGAATGAATAAATGAATAAATGAATGAATGAAATACTTTATTTAACGAGGGTAGCTCAATTAGTCACAATGACTAATCTACCTTGAGGCCCTCAAAACAAGCATTTCATACAAAATACAAAACAGTAAAACACAGATCTATATACACAAGAAATCAATGTTCAGAAATTCAGTAATGTTGCGTCTGGATAATTAATAAATGTTGTCTGCTTCATTTTGTAGATTTATTCTTTATGGACACGCATTTGGATCCTGATAAAACTCCGAGTAACATGGCGTCTAATCTGGATCCAATCTGTTATCATAGATTTGATTGGCCACTAGCATCCAAATAGTTAATATAAAGCTATAATATATAAGGTGTTGCACATAAAAAATGAAATGCATAAATGACATCTGATCCCGATTCAGGTGGATGAATGCACGCGCTATTAAAATCACACATTTGACGTCTCGTCTGGATCGAAACTGTTTGCAGATTTGTGTAAGAAACAGTGATATGAATATTAATTAGATGTCTTGATAAGGACATATGAACACAGGACATTTTGGTTCAGGCAGAAAATGCAGAATCAGATCTATATTATACCATATGATAAGCAAACAGAACAGACCTTGACCAGATGGCTCCTGTAGAAGCTTTCTGATCTGGGTATGCTCTGTTTGCAAGCATGAATGAATAAATGGGATCGAAACTGTATGCAGAAGGTTTATGACGGATTGAATGAATGAATGAAGGGCTTTCAGCGTAACTCAATTAATCTAAATGAATGAATGAATAAAATACCTTAATCAATAAGGGTAGCTCGGTTAGCCAAATGGCTAATCTACCCCGAGGCCCTCTGAATCGGTACATTTCATACATTTATGAGCAAAAAATATCAATCACGGAACATATTATTAAACAATGTGTCAAGTACAGTAGTTACGCTAAACTAAACCATTTCAATAATGCAAAATGAAATCAGCATAATTATACAAACTACAGCAACAAATAGAACTGAACCAAGCCAGAAACCTCATTGGAAAGTTTCCTAATTGGATCGGTTCCATTTGCGCCATGTGCCTATATACATACTGTACATTTATACTTTTGATTTGATGATGTAATTATCATTAATAGTAATCAAAGGTAGTGCTATTAACATGTTAACTTTGAAAAAAAGTAAGTTTTCATTGATGCAAAAGATTAAAAATATCAAACCATGTACCCTATGTAACCTTTACAAAGAAATTGTATATTTATTCAGGCATAGAATTAGGCAGAGAAATAAATTTAGTAAATAATCTAATGTGATTATCGTGTGACATTGAACTGGTTTAAAAAATGCTTTAAAAACAATAGCAACAGTATCTAACATATGCAAATAAAAATAAAAACAATGCTAGACGACTTCCAACATTGTGAGTTACAAACCTACATACGTCCCCTAGATTTAGACAAGAAACTTGAACAGCGTCTACTATGAATGAACATTGAATGAATTGAACGACATTATTTAGCAAGGGTGACTAATCTTCATTGAGTCCCTCAATTAAAACAATCTCATACAAAGTACCAAACATTAAACAAAGTAACAATTCAGTTACAATGTGCGAAAGCGCTCTTCTGTCCCAAACAAATAATAAGAGACTCAGACAATGAGGATTATGTTTACAATAAAGGGCCAGATCAGACACTAAAACCCCTAGTGTCTGATCCAGTCCCACACTGCAAATTTATGGGTGAAAGAAAAACGCTTCCGTTATTGCATACAAAATATTTATGAAACGATTTTAAAATAAATACACTTGGCATAAGAAAACCCTTTGACTTTCAGCTTGCAGAGAATTTGTCTTGTGTTTATTTTTGTCGGCTGCCAAAGTTTAGTAAAGTTACGAAAAGAAATTCTTAGTGCAATATCAGTGTCACGCAATTAGGATCCTAATTACATATGATCTATTATTTCCGATATTGCAGACATCACATGTTAATTCGAATACATAGCTACTCTCGAACACACAGGCAGAAGTGAGTTGGGCATTCGTTAAATGGGAACCCACAACTGATAATAGAATGTCTAACTGGCAGTGAGTTAGGCATTCATACACCTGATCACATGTTAATTCGAATACACTGCTAGCCTCGAATACACTGCTAGCCTCTGCTAGCCTCGAATACACTGCTAGCCGCGAATACACAGCCAGAAATGAGTTCGACATTCGTTAAATTCAAACCCACCGCCGATATGCGAATGTCTAACTTGCACTAAGTTGAACATTCAGACATATGATCACATGTTAATGTGTATACATTGCCAGCAGCGAACTTGTTTTCGAATTTGGGTCATGGGATGAGCCAAAAAAAAAACCCAGCTCGGCGTGCGTATGGGTCAGGGTGGATCAGGATGTTAGGTGTTGATATAGCCTTAAAAGCCTTCAAAGTTGATCCCTGTATGGTCTTACGTTACGCGGTAGGCATAGGTGTAAACGTATGTCTTATTTTAAGTACAAACACACACACACACACACACACACACACACACACACACACACACACACACACACACACACACACACACACACACACACATACACACACACACACACACACACACACACACACACACACACACACACACATACACACACACACACACACATAAAAAGGAAGCTTTTTATGGAAATAGACTGCGGGTAGACCAGACCCTCTGGTTTGGGTATACGAAGACGGAATCGAACATGAAGAAATGCATGGGAAATGCTTCGAATAAGGATCTGAAGAGATCGGTGAAGTTTCAAGGAAATCGGATAGAGGAAAATAACAGTTTCGGATTTTTTGTAGGGGCCCGGGTGGTAAAAAATCGAAAATATATTTTACTCTAAGGTAGGACATTATTAGTTATTGCGTTTATCACTTACCCAATACGGAAACATTGAGGCGACACGATAGCCGAGTTCCCCTATTCATCCTACATACCCCCTATACATGTATTTCCGTAGTTGGTCAGCGACAAATCCAATAACTGAATCATTTCATCGATCACTTTCCATCCATTTATTTTGACCCATATGATGACTAGGGTACGTGAGTAGTGTTGCACTTATAATTACTACTCATGAACAGATTCAATAAAACCGAGTCTGCAATTTTCTCTTTTTGCATTGCTACTTTTGCTTTCGAAGGATCTCCCACTTTCAGAATATTGTTTTTATTACGGAAATGATGTTGACGTTAAAATGGCGTCAATGTTAATATTATATGAAGATGCGCGTCACAATTTTGAAGGTCTAGATATCTTCAGATCCGTATTTGGAGAATTTCCCATCAATATTTTCATGTTCTATTTTTATCATTATACCCCCAAACACAGGGGTCAAGGCTACCCTGGGATCCTCAAAATGTAGCATAAATTTACACCTATGCCTACGTTGTAACGCAGGGCCATACAGGGATCAACTTTACAGGCCTTTAAGGCTATATCAACACTTAACATCCTGACCCACCCTGACTCCTACCCCACCAAAGCTATTTTTGAGAAATTTGAAAAAGTAAAATCGTCAATTTCACTCAAGTTATGATTTTTTCTTATGCCAGAAAAGATAACAATAACCCCCTTAATAAAAAAGTCGATTTTTCGAGGTTATAGTTAAGGGTAGGGCCTAGCCCTCAGACCCAAATTCGGAAAAATATTCGCTGCTGGCAGTGTGTTCTCATTAATATATGATATGTTTGAATGATTAACTCACTGCCAGTTAGACATTCGCTATTCAGCTATGGGTTCGCATTGAACGAATGTTCAACTCACTTCTGGCTGTGTATTCCGTATTTCGAGGCTAGCAGTGTATTCGCTTGAATCCATGATCGGATGTTGAACGTCCAACTCACTGCCAGATAGACATTCGATTTTAAGTTGTGTGTTCGCATTTAACGAGTGTCCAACTCACTTCTTGCTGGGTATTCGCGTGCTAGAAGTGTATTCGAATTAACATGCGATCATGTGTTTGAATGTCCAACTCGCTACCAGATAGACATTCGATTTTCAGTTATGGGTTTGCATTTAACGAATGTCCAACTCACTTCTGGCAGGGTATTCGCGGCGAGAAGTGTATTCGAATTAACATGTGATCATGTGTTTGAATGTCCAACCAACTGCCAGTTAGACATTGGATTAATAGTTGTGGTTCGCATTTCATGAATGGCCGACTCACTCCTGGCTGGGTATTCGCGAGTAGAAGTGTATTCGAATTAACAGGTGATCATGGGTTTGAATGTCCAACCAACTGCCAATTAGACATTCGATTTTCAGTTGTTGGTTCGCATTTAACGAATGTCCAACTCACTTCTGGCTGGGTATTCGCGACTGGAAGTGTATTCGAATTAAACTGTGATCATGTGTTTGAATGTCCAATCCACTGCCAGTTAGACATTCGATTTTCCGTTGTGTGTTCGCATTTAACGAATGTCCAATTCACTTCTGGTTGGATATTCGCGGCTAGAAGTGTATTCGAATTAACAGGTGATCATGGGTTTGAATGTCCAACCAACTGCCAATTAGACATTCGATTTTCAGTTGTTGGTTCGCATTTAACGAATGTCCAACTCACTTCTGGCTGGGTATTCGCGACTGGAAGTGTATTCGAATTAAACTGTGATCATGTGTTTGAATGTCCAATCCACTGCCAGTTAGACATTCGATTTTCCGTTGTGTGTTCGCATTTAACGAATGTCCAATTCACTTCTGGTTGGATATTCGCGGCTAGAAGTGTATTCGAATTAACATGTGATCATGTGTTTGAATGTCCAACTCGCTACCAGAGAGACATTCGATTTTCAGTTGTGGGTTCCGCAGTTAAGGAATTTCGAACTCATTTCTGGCTGGGTATTCGCGGCTAGAAGTGTATTCGAATTAACATGTGATCATGTGTTTGAATCTCCAACCCACTGCCAGTTAGACATTCGATTAATAGTTGTGGGCTCGCATTTAACGAATATCCAACTCACTTCTGGCTGGGTTTTCGCGGCTAGAAGCGTATTCGAATTAACATGTGATCATGTGTTTGAATGTCCAACCCACTTCTAGCTATGCACTTCTAGCTACATGTATGTGTTCGCACTATAGGGAACGAATGTCCAACTTACTGCTGGCTGTGGTTTCGTTACCATTTGGGTATTCGCACGCAAAGTTATAGAAATGAATGTCCAACACCCAACCCACAACTCACTGCTAACTTCACATAGCTCCTTTTTCTTGAGTTTGGGATCAGTCAGATACTTGAGAATTATTTCAGACTCAGAAGTTTTATAACCTTTGACCCAGTATGTGCACATGGTTATAAATGTAAAAAGAATACAAACTAGTATGTCTAACTTCATTTGCTGTATCTACACAGTATTATACACCAAAATAGTGTGTAGTATGAGCTTTACTTATAATGGTTTTACTTTTTGCACCTCTCTTCATATGATTGTATGTCTCCTTTCCCAAATATACTGGAAAGTTCGCAAATGAGTTCGATCTTTCTTTGAAGGTTCTCGATGATACCTCGAATAAAACATGTTGAAAATAAACGAAACAATGGACACATTTTATATTCACTTGTTGACATTAATGACGACTTGGATCGTCTTTGCAAACAGGCTGGATTCCGATGGTTGTACCGGAGCCTCATTAGGACCCGAGCCGTCTCAAAATCGTGTTTGTATATGAAGCAGTCACACTAGTACCAGATCTTTATTTCAGCAGACATTAGCAGAGCTTCAGATAAGGTACGGAAAAACATTTTCAAGAATGACTCCTTCATTTCTCCATCAAACCCTATACCGTGACCACTCTTTAGAATCGTCTCGAAGAGATAATTCTAAAGAGTAGTCACAGTATAGGGTTTGGTGGAGAGATGTCGATTTTAGTATGTGGGTACGCATCCTTATCTTTAGCTCTGCATTCTTAGTTCACATACTGGTGATACACTATAGTCTACTATGATATAATATGATAGTTTAGTATTATATATGTTTCATGTCAGACGTTATCCATAAGTCCACTGAAATATATACTGCCTTTATTTAAAGTATGGTTTTCGGACAGGTGTCATCTGCCATCGATTTCCTGTTAACCCTTTAAATGAAATTTAAAATCGCAATAGTTCACCACTGTTTAAAGGTAGAGTTCATTGGGTATAATATTAATTGTGAGAGGAATTTGAATGGCAGACAATGCAGACTTTGATCAAAGGGTCCGCTATGTGTCCTCTTATCTGGGTCTACATTGTGTGCAATTGACATTGAACTCATTGTCTGTATTAAACGAGCTGAATATGGAATATGGAAAATATTTCCAAGATGTACTTGACCGAATGGTACCAATTGGTAAAAATATGAATGTTGAGTATAACGTGTAACTATTTTAACAGAGGTCTATATGAACATAATAAACGAGAAGCTGTTCATCGTTGTCTCCGAGATCATCCTCAGATATCTAACCTGTCGAAATGTGTCAGCTTCTCGAAATATAGATTTGAAATGTTCACTAAACTCTCTGCTCCTTGTTGGTATATTGTGAAAGTATCGAACAAAATTAACAACTCCGGAATAGCGATACGACAAATATGCCGCGTACATACGGGTACGCAAACTGTGTGTTTAGTCCGTCACTGCGCGTACACATATTTTAAGTCAGAGTGCATACAACCACGTGCAGCACATTATGAAATTAATAATAAGACATTTGAGGTATGTGTCCAACGAAAAATGTAATCAATGCGTCTCTAAAACAGACCAGACAATACCTTTCTAAAATTAGAGGACCATAACTCCGCCAAACCTCATTAAAACTAAATTAGCTGACGATATGCGCACATACATTTAGTATGAATCATTTGTATGGAGTATGGTTGAAACCAATGATGCAAAACGTTTATTTTCGAATTACAATCTCAGTCCCCAAAACCCTATATCAACAATTCAACCATTTCAGGTAGATAATGATGCATTTTAGGAACCCCCCTATTTATGGCTCATCTTTGAATTATCATTTAGATAACAAATTTGGTAGAAATAGATGCCAGAGATAATATCCACATCTCAAGAGAATAGGATTAATGCAAAATAATGAGATGGTTAAAGAATGTATGTTGCTGTTAAACTTTCACTTCCACTGCTGGAGATATATGTTTAACAAGATCTTGAAAGTATCACTAGCCTCTAACAAGGCACGTGTATTGCTACATTCTAACCAAACAGAGCTGTTTTGCATTACATTTATTCAGTATTATTTCGTAAGGTTCACGGTATCCCCCACTCGAGTAATTCGTCGTCTCCTCTGTTTCCCAGCAATTGTCACTAGAGCCTGTCTCACCTCTATTCTATTTCAAGCAGCCATTTTCTTGTTTCGACTCCCGTATTTATTCTGCAAGTGGCCGGTTTAAAGGGTATTTCCTGATCTTTATTGCAATTCAAAGACTTAAATAGTCAAACGTAAAATTACTTACTGATTTTTCAAGTTATAACAAATATCGCATTTAAACGGTGTAATTCTTTGAAGAGCCCTTCTAAAGTAGAACCCCATCTTGAATGAATAAAAATGGATGCCTTTAAAAGCAAATGGCTACTAAATGCAGGATCAACGTAATGCAGAAAATCCATTTGGCAACGTTCTGCAAATCTATCGCCCTGTATTTAGCTGGCATCAGGTTTTAAAAATCCACTGCAGGATTATGCATCATCTTTTGGTGTCGTTTTAGAGAATTTTAGCTGTAAATCGTTTGCAAGAAATAATCCCTCACGCGAGAAACAAATATGTTGACTTCGTCATTTTAGACGACTTTACCGTATATTGCATGGGGGTAAATTAATTAGAATGATTCTAAATTTCTAATATCGCTACATTGAGTTGGTGTGACCAGTTCCTGTATTGCCATTAATGGGTCCTGTAAAACGTGCTTCTCTTATACATTGGGCTTTTCATTGTACCACAACGTTTTGCTAATAAACTGATTGATATTGGAGTATTAAATGAAAATGTCATCATCTGTGATGATTGAAGTCGGCTTGTTAAGGACCATTTTCAGAAGCTCGAGTAATTACATTCATTACTGGAGGAAGGATATATATGATCTCCCAATCCAGACAATGTAATTACGTCTATTGTGATTGCACTAAATCCTGAAAATTAGACTTGTTTCTACCGGTTTGCCAATGGCGTTCATTGGAAGAAGACAAACAACAACAAACATATATCTCTCAGAATAGGACATCTCATACACACCTTCACACTTACAACATTGTATTTTTAAACTGACTAATCCAATTTTCAAACAGGTCAAAGCTTATGCTGAATATCTAGGGATTTTTACAAAGAAAAGTGTAACATGATAAACAGTGCAGACCCTGAGGTCTACACTGCAAAGGACATTAGTGACTCGTGTTCCGCACAGTAAGGGTTAACCCTATTCATACTTAGCGCGAGCTGGCTGGTATTTGCAAACAGCTGCGATTCAAACAAGATGCAGAGTAATTCGGCGTCTCATCAGGATTCAACTTGTTTGACATTCGGTCACCAGTTTCTTAAACGCTTGTACGAAAAACAGAAGTAAGACAAATGCAATTGGGATTTAGAGGACATTTTTGTTTAATTTTCAACACAAAAAGTCTTAAAATATGAGCTATAAGATGGAACTGGCTTTATACTCAGTTCTGATATATGTCTAAGCATTGTATACATGTACACATTGTGTGGACGCTGTATGAACAAGAGCTCCGTGTGTCGGAGCATTATACGCCCGAAGTATGTACTGTCGTAACATGTACAATGCTATTTCGAGTTGAAATTCACTGTGACCTTGACCTTTGACCGACTGACCTTAAAATCGACAGGAATCTTCAGTCTGGCCATGGCTAACCTCCCTACTAAGTATGAAGACAGCCCACCTAATAGTTATCAAGTTATTGAGCGAATATGTATTTTGAGTGAGGGTTATTGTGACCTTGACCTTTGACCGACTGACCTCAAAATCAATAGGCAGAGATACAGATACGAGTGCGTACCCAAATACTAGAATCGTCATTTCTCCACCAATCCCTAGATTGTGACCACTCTTTAGAATCGTCTTGAAGAGACCATTCTAAAGAGTGGTCACAGTATAGGGTTTGGTGGAAAAATATAGAAATTATTCTTGAAAATGCATTAATTTACGCATCTTATCTGGAGTTTTGTAATAGGGGCCATCTACTGACAATGACCAACATTCCTATTTCGTATGAGGACAGCACACCTGACACCGGTAGTTATCAAGTTATTGAATAGACAATAGTTTTAGTTGAAGGTCAATGCGACATAGACCTTTGACCGACTGACCTCAAAATCAATAGGGGTCATCAACTAGGGTCTGCAGTTAAGATGTGCAATGAGTCCATTGCCAATAAACGTCATTCACTGCCTAATATTTGATGAGACATTGCTATGTAGAACACGTGTGTTTTGAAATATCTATGATGTTGATTGTCCTACCGTCCTATTATGCATGAGAACTGTACACCTTGTAGTTGTCAAGCTATTGAGCGGACAAAGATGTGGCTAATGGACGGACGGACGAATAAACACTACACCATAAAACGACCGAAGTTAGCTTTGAGTGTATAAAAAAGGCTAGTGTCGTTAACTCCACCCTTGCTCCATGAATATTCGTGTACAACATAATATGTATGTTGATATTAAATGGCTGACTGTTTTTAATGACACATGATCAGTATGCGTTTTGTGTCATGAAAGAAACTGTAGAACCATGTCTATATAATTATATTGGCAAACATTGCAAGCCGTGTACTGTCTGATCTAGGTCTGCTCTGTTTGCAAAGGCACTACACGATTTATTGATAGAGTAGGGGTTGCCTATCTGAGATGACTGCCAAATGCGGAACGAACGTATTGCAGAAATACACCAGTACATAGATATATCAACATACTTAACGCTTACATCCCAGTTTCCCAAAACCCTTTCCTTACCGTGTTTTTAATTTGATCTAAAGGACCATTTGATCTAAAATATTTCGCCATATTTAACTCGTTTCGTACTTAGCGTGACTTGTCTGGCATTGCAAACAATTTGACGCTAAGGAACTCAGTGTCTCATCAGGACTCAAGCTATTTGACATCCAATCAATAGTTTCGCAAATATTGGATTGAATCAGAAGGCAGTGGGCAGTTCAGCAAATCATATATGGAGCTGACACTTTTTGTGAGCATGAAAAGGGTTAAGCTTACATTTTAATTAGTTTGGAAGGAGTCTGCGAATGTTCGAAACACGAAAGACAAAACATCTCCGAAAATATTTATCTCATAGACTAAGGCACTACATATTTAAATCAATGTATGGGATAAATTTAGATATGAAACTCAAATAATGTTATTTCACAAGTGAAAAGATAATGCAGATATCCATTTTCAACATAATCTGGAAAGGCACCTAGGACCGTTTTGAGAAGTTCAGATTGCAACTGGGAGAAGAAAACATAGCCGTACACACTAGGGTCTATAGCCGTACACTAGGGTCTGCAGTTAGAAAACATAGCCGTACACTAGGGTCTGCAGTTAAGATGTGAAATGAGTTCATTGCCAATAAACTTCATTCACTGCCTAATATTTGATGAGACATTGCTATGTAGAACACATGTGTTTTGAAATATCTATGGTGTTGATTGTTTACTATTTTCCTTCGAACGCGGGAAATGAGTGAATACCCAGATGAGAGGGACATTAGGGACCACATTGACCAGAGTTGGCACTGTATACCCAGGTCAGAGGGACATTAGAGGACGATACTGACCAGAGTTGACACAGTATACACAGACCAGGGGGACATTAGAGGACCACATTGACCATAGTTGGCACTGTATACCCAGATGAGAGGGACATTAGGGACCACATTGACCAGAGTTGGCACTGTATACCCAGGTCAGAGGGACATTAGAGGACGATACTGACCAGAGTTGACACAGTATACACAGACCAGGGGGACATTAGAGGACCACATTGACCATAGTTGGCACTGTATACCCAGATGAGAGGGACATTAGGGACCACATTGACCAGAGTTGGCATTGTATACCTAGGTCAGAGGGACATTAGAGGACGATACTGACCAGAGTTGACACAGTATACACAGACCAGAGGGACATTAGAGGACCATACTGACCAGAATTGGCACTGTATACCCAGATGAGAGGGACATTAGAGGACCACATTGACCATAGTTGGCACTGTATACCCAGATGAGAGGGACATTAGAGGACCACATTGACCATAGTTGGCACTGTATACCCAGATGAGAGGGACATTAGAGGACCACATTGACCATAGTTGGCACTGTATACCCAGATGAGAGGGACATTAGAGGACCACATTGACCAGAGTTGGCACTGTATACCCAGGTCAGAGGGACATTAGAGGACCACATTGACCAGAGTTGGCACTGTATACCCAGGTCAGAGGGACATTAGAGGACCACATTGACCATAGTTGGCACTGTATACCCAGATGAGAGGGACATTAGAGGACCACATTGACCAGAGTTGGCACTGTATACCTAGGTCAGAGGGACATTAGAGGACCATACTGACCAGAGTTGAGACAGTATTCCCAGATCAGAGGGGCATTAGAGGACCACACTGACCAGAGTCAGAGTCAAATCTCAAATGGTTAAACATGTCTATCTTGATGTTGTTTCTACAGATTTGTACCTTCTCCATAATCATCATTTCATTTAAAGCATTTTATGTTCAATAACATATATCCAGTATCATAACAGTGAATTATGTTCTAACTTTAAATGCGGCAATGAGTTATCGGTATTTGCATTTGGTTATTACGCCGATATTGCATGTGACTGTCTTGTTGATATTTGCATTTGAAACTCATTGTATTCAGATGTCATGTCAGTAAATATTTGAACATCCAGAATCGTAAATAGACAAAACTACTGACATCCAAGTGCGTATAATATTTAACGTTTTACCTGACGCATGTTCATTTACGAACTAAAGACACCATGATATTCGAGATTTATAATAGTATATAAGTAAATGAAGTTTATATTTATACTTCGGCAATAATTTAATAACACTACAATGGTTCATGAAAACATCATCATCTGTGGTACGTACGATAACATCATCATCTATAGTATTTACGACCTGGACACAGTTCAGAATGTTAAGGATCATTTGCAGAAGCTGGAGTCAATTACATGCATTACTGGGGGAAGGGGTCAAGTCGCGAAGTACGGTATGATGTTAAACTATATAGTCCTTTCAGTATGGAAGGGTTGAATTTGCTAGACGATGATGAATGACAAACATGTCTGACTGAGGTCAAAGGGATCTGGAGCCCACTTAGCTGGCTTTACACTATTGCCAATGCCATTACACTCGATCACTGCATGCTTAGGTTTAGCCCTTTACTCTAAAAACACGCCTTTCTACGCCTTTGGAAACAAGGTAGACCCAGATCTGACGGATCCTATAGGGGCCGTCTGATCAGAGTCTGCTCTGTTTGCTTATAATATAATAAAGATATGATTCTACAGTTACTGCCATTGCCAACATATCAATAGCCTATGGATGTGCTATTATAAAAACATAAATTAATTAATATTTATGATGTCATTATTCCTTACATGAATATTCGTTGAGGAAAGGTTTAATAAGCTACGGCATAGAGAAATGTCTCAAACATTATGATAAAACCTGTCTAATCTTCATATTTCATTCAAGTATACTATAATGTACTTCCCATGCCTAGACAATACTATATTGACTTAGTTTGCAGACAAATTACTTCAGCAAGTTTGTCTGCGATCGATTTACTGTCATAAAAGAAAACATGTAAGAAAGCAAAGTTTTGTAAGGCAACACTTAAGCAGTTTTGAAATGTAGAAAAACAATTTACTTTGTATACAATGAACTCTTAAGAGCATATTAATCGTTTGAAAAGTCGTGAAATATATACGAACATATACATTGGAAAGGCCTGTAAACTGTAAGTATTTTATTTGTGTTGGTTTTCATATTTATAACCCTTTCGGCGCTCAAGGCGGCGTACGATCATACACTTTACTTTTTGTCTCAAACTTTGTTTCTATATCTGTGCTTTATTCCTGTGACTTTTTCATTTATTGATCTCATTTCCTTATCTATCTAAACGATTTAGTAAAATTGAAATGCAGACGACAATTAGAAATTTGGCGAGAGTGATATGTTAGTGTCGTAGATCGGACGTCTTTATCTGGCGAGGGGGTAAACGTTGAGGTGTAACCATTGCAATTGAAACAAACACTCTCACCTATAGAATAATGCTTACAATCAAAGGTATAACACAAACAATCAAACGTATAAAGCATACAATCAAATGCATAACACATACATTCAAACTATAACACGAACAATCATCAACGCATGCAATCAAATATATCACGCATACATTCCATGGGATAATTCATACAAAAGAAGGTATAGCACATAAAATCAAATGTACAACACATACAATGAAAGATATAACATATACAAACAAAGGTTTATCAATTACAAGCAAAGATACAGCGCATACAATCAATTATACAATACAGACAAACAAAGGTATAGCACGTATGTTTAAAACTGCAGCACACACAATTAATTGGATAGCATTTTTTTTATTCAAACTGCATAAAGATAAATGAAATACAATTTCTTAATAAATATCAGTGCCAAATACGCTTGGCCATGTACAGTGGTGTTTTAAGATACCGCTTGTTTTAACCCTTTACTCGTGAACCTCGTCTTTTTACGCCACAGAGTAGAAGCAGATCAAACAGCTCTTAGGGGCTGCCTGACCCTGATCTGCTCTATTGGTTAAGATAATCACAAAACCACATACTTAATACGCATGAACTCGTATTTTACATGGATATTCATGGCGTAAAGGACTAAATGGCAACAGAAAGGGGCCTTCATATTGAGCCTCTACTAACTACTTTTAAAACACTTGTCATGGTTTCATAGAAAAGAGTTCATACAATTCTACTTAAACAATACTAATCAAATGTATGTTATTTCCCTAACTGAAATAGACATTTAGATGTACTGTTATACTGTCTATACAATTTTGCTAGTAATGCCCTTGATATATTTATCTTTAGCTATCCACGAACAGTTTATTTCCATTTAGTGACAGATCATTTCTTGTTAGATCAATAAATAGCGTAGAATGTTTAAATTATTCGTTTAATTATTTTTAGAATGAGATAAATCACAGAATATTGTTTTCAGTGAATACCATTAATCAAACTCACATAATGGACAGCGTTGAAACAACGGCTCTAGATGCAGCATTTACCCAAAATATTAACACAACCTGTTGCCCCTCTTCCTCACAGATTGACAAACATTAATCCTTAACCTAATGGAGACTCATTTTGACGCGTTTACAAACAAAATAAGCTCAGACCAGAACAATTTTGTAGGAACCGCCTGATCAGACTCTTCCTTTTTGAATCGCCAAAATAAACTCGAGATCTCGTTTAATCTCCTCGTAATAGGTGCGAGGGGTCGGGGAGGACCTTCCCTACACACCTTACAATAAATACATGTACATATAAAACGTTCCTTCAGAATAAACCATTCACTAAGCCAATTCCTTTTTGAAACAATTCATTGTCTAGCCTAAAGGCATTGCGCTCAAAGTCCAAAAAACGATTGATAAGTCCGTGGCCTGAGGCAGTGAGCAGCAGTTTGACCTAAATATTATTATTTTTTCAACGTAGTCACCTTGCAAGCTTACACACTTTGTCCAACGGTGTTGGAGCATTTGGATACCTTTCCTGTAGAAGGTGGCATCTTGGGCCTCAAATAATGCTTCAACAGCTTGTTTGACGTCATCATCAGTGCGAAAATGGCGGCCGCTGAGTTCCTTTTTCATCTTGGGAAATAGGTAATAGTCAGAGGGTGCTAAATCAGGTGAATATGGTGGATGCTCAACCATTTGGAAACCACATTATTGAATGGCAGCCATGGCAACAGTGGACTTGTGTGCTGGAGCATTGTCCTGATGGAAGAGCACACCTAATGACAGCTTGCACGCCTTGTCTCCTTGATTTATGCACGAAGCTGCCTCATGGGGTCAGCATAATACCTTCCGGTAATAGTGTTACCTCTTTCAAGATAATCCACTAGCAGCACATCTTTCGCATCCCAGAAAACTGTGGCCATCACCTTCCCAGCGGATGTTGTCGACTTGGCTTTTTTCGGGGGTGGTGATCCTGGGTGTTTCCACTGTTTTGACTGTTGTTTTGTCTCAGGTTCTAAGTGGTGAACCCATGTTTTATCAACAGTTACAAACTGCTTGAGAAACTTCTCCTGATCCCTCTCAAACATGGCAAGGTTTTCCCTGGATATATTGCACCGAACTCGTTTCTGGTCGAGACTCAGAAGTTTTTTGGAACCATCTGGCAGAAACCTTTGTCATTTGCAAATCGTTATGGATAACTGCATGGACTCGTTGCTGTGATATACCCAGCTGTGTAGCAATGTACCGCTGTGTAATTCGCCGATCTGCCATAATCATAACATGGATTTTATTGATGGTGTTCTTTGTGGTAACAGTTGGTGGCCTGCCAGGACGGGGTCATCTTCAAGACTCTCTCTACCGCATTTAAATTTAGCGGCCCCTTTGTTCACCATACAATAACATGGGACATGCTCCCCTAATGTAGCTACCATGTCCTCATGAATCTCCTTAGGTGATAAGCCTTTGAGGCCAAGGTATTGAAAAATCGCGCGATGGCCAACGTTGTCCATTTGCTTAGAAGTATGCATAGTAAGTAGCTTTGAG